>LT669793.1:28995933-29524437 GCA_900128785.1 Arabis alpina | reverse complement strand
AAATGATATAATAAACCGTTAAGTTAATTCCAGCGGTAATTTAAATGATTTTAAAAAACCGTTAAGTTCGCGCCACTAAACCATAAATTACGATTACATCCAATAACTACAGATTTTCGATCATTCATTCTTTATTTACCATATATGAATCTAAAATAAGTAATACATAAACTCAATAAACTATTAAAAATTGTAGTTTACTGATATATAGCCTTTAGATCTTTAAGATTAAATGTATAGAGACACCTGGAAAAAAAATCAGAAACCTAGCCAGCCATTATTCCCTCTCAAAAAGTTTTGACTAAACAAGCAAAAAAGAAAAATTCCAAAATTTGGATAACTTACCATAAATATTAACGCTCCTTTTGTTATTATCAATGATAAAAACCCAAACAATTATAATAAAAAGATAAACTCATATACAAACCTCAAATCTCAATTTGCGAAAATCTTAACTCTTAAGCTTGATTATGGCGATGGTGAACAAGGAACAGGTTGTGCAAGCATTTAATCCTGATGTTCCTGCTGAACGAGGGATCAATGAGTCCACCATTTTAAAAACTTGTCACCAGGTTGGAAATTTCGATAACTTTTGTAGATTTAGAGTTGAGATTTTTATATGGACTTGGCTAGTAACGTTTTTGATATGACGATAGAGTTTAATGTTTGGGTATCTATGGTTGATTTTGTTAGATTCGACTAGTCACTTTTTTGGTATGACGATAGAGTTGATGATTATATTAAATGGTATTTTGGTGTAGTGTCATCAAAAGAGACTGCTTATTGGATCGTGCGTGACCAAGAAGGGAAATACGACATGTCCGTTGAAGTTATGTCGCAGATGCTTAATGAATAGGTTTTGATTTGATGTGTTTGATAATTTATGTCTAGTGTTGTGAGAAACGTAAAAACTTTTGGTGATTGTTGTGTTATATGATTCTGACTCTAATTTTAGGTATGGAGAGAAGGCAGAAGAGGTTACCGTGAAGACTGATTGGGTTTGTCCAAGTGCAGGGGCATCTGCAACTGCAATTACTGCATGTAAGTCAAAATTATCCATTACATTGAATTTGTCATAGAATTATATTTAAATTATTAGTCAAAGGTTTGTTTGTAAATTTGTTAATTGTTTTGTTTTCTCAGGAAGAAGCGAGGTCACAAGCCTACAAGGAGATTGGCGCGCACAGCTAAAGCAAAGGGGCTCTCTTCTGTCTCTGAGCTTCTTAAAAATGAGGGCCTGAAAAATACTTTTATAAGAGGAAGGTGAAGATCCTTATTGTGTTTTTGTTTTATCTTAGCTTTTGAGTATTATTTTGTGTTTTCATTTTATCTTAGCTTTTGAGTATTTTTTGTGTTTTGACTGTATGATATTTGCAGGAAGATCCTATTGAAGCTGTGCCACTTACTGTTGTAGCTGCACCACTGGAACATCGGCAGCAGAATTCTGAGCAAACCATGTTAAGATTAAGAAGTCAAAAAAAATATAAACGTGAAGAGCTTCAGGTTGTGGCTTGCTTGTAATGTTTCGTGGGTTGAAGACGGCCTTGAATTTATCGTTATGGTCTGATGTACTAATGAACCTATAGGCCAGTGTTTTATTTTTTCTAAACCTATATTTATATTTTGCTTTATTTTTCCATATTTTTTATATTAACTTCAAATCCGTGCAACGCGTGGAAAATTCTCTAGTTGGTAATATTTAAATGCATGCACAGTATACGTGGTTAGTATTAGCAGTTGATGGTTAAAAAAAATACTTTTTTTTTCTTAGTTTTGGTTTTTAAAAGTATCTTTGCTTTACTTTTTTCTTTTTTGGCTAAAATCTTGGCTTTACTTTATAACGTAAAACTTATCCCAACGAGGATAATAAACTTTTGCATGCCTCTCAAAAAGTAATTGAAACTTATACATTTGTTTACTATTCCTAATTACTATGTGGGCCTACCATTTAGATTTTTTTCTTGTTAAAGCAGTTTTAATTACACTAATTGTACTAAACAACAAATGACAGTCTGTGATTTCCTTGGTTTTATTAGAATTCATGGGAAAAACATGCATGTACACGTCGGATATCTTTATCTTCATGACACATCGCAAGACCGTTACAAAAATGTTAAAATTACCAACTTTGAATTTGCTCATATTATTAAGAAACTCTTAAAAGTAGCCTTTTACATTTGTTAACTATGCATGTAAAGTATGATGTAAATTATTGACTAAGAAACGAAAGTATTCCACGACTGTATCCTTGAAGTCAGTGCAGTGTCACACCATTCGAAGGAAACTTAACATATTTTTTTAAAGCCCACAATCAATAAAACTTTAATAATAAAATGAAATGTTAAGTATCCTAACAAAAATTTAAATTCTAAAAATGAACCATTAAATTGAATCCAACGGAAATTTAAACAATGGAAAAACGGTGAGTTATGGCCACTAAACAATAAAATATATTATAAAATGTTTTTACTATTTTATATGAGTTTTAAAATTTATTTATGTAATTTATTTGATTTTGGACTCTCTCTTTTTTTCGGCAAATTAAATTTCATATATTATAAAATGTTTACAAAATCAAGAAACATTTTTAGTACAACCGTTAACACAAATAATGAAATTGAAAACAATTTCTATGAAAGAGTGGAGAGTAACCAAGCTTTCTTTTCGGAAATCTTATAGGCCAACAGATGAAATCTGTTATGTCCCCTTTCATACACTTGTTGATGGCTATCATCTTGCTGATGAAAGTCCAAAATGCATATGGGATTGCTTTGATTAGAAAAACTAGTTGAATTGTTGTTGAAAATGTTTCTAGATCTCGTCTTTTACAGTTTGCTACAACAAACCATGACTTTGCCGATTGTTGACCATGAGTTTCACTTTCATCGATTATTCAAAAACATTCGTCTCCA
Organism: Arabis alpina; assembly: GCA_900128785.1. Classification (NCBI taxonomy): domain Eukaryota; kingdom Viridiplantae; phylum Streptophyta; class Magnoliopsida; order Brassicales; family Brassicaceae; genus Arabis; species Arabis alpina. The sequence continues at coordinate 29,521,525 of LT669793.1, read as the reverse complement.
CAAATTCTTCCACAAATTCTTCTAAATCAATAATGGCATGATGCCGGTCACCGGCCATAACGATGGTGGCTTCTTAAAGAAGGTAAGGTTGGGGTGTGAATTGCCAAGAAACGATTTTTGATTTTGGACTTATAATTTAAAAGAAGCATTGAAATCTTTTATTAAAACTAAATAATTTATACCATTCTCCTCCTTGTACCACATGAGCTAAAACAATTTCCCTCAACTTCCCACGTGTCCACTGCAATCCAGAAGTCAACTTCCATTTTCAATCCAGAAGTGTTTTACGGCATGTATTCTTGCCCTCTCTCATTGGATGTATCAAAACGCATACAGACAATAAACTTAAAAAGGTTTATGCACGATGTGTTTTCCAAAAGATGTACGGGACTTGAGATGAATTTTGAAATCTCAAAGTAAGAGGTTTGATTTTCCCAGTTACAAATTACATGTAAAACACTTAATGCCAAATCCATTAAATCTCTCTTAGTCTTTATTAAAGTTAATTATGAGAATCTATGAAACTTGATAACACAAGACTTTAATTGATTATTTTAAACCTTTAATTGAATAACGATTTCAAACTCTTTTAATAATGAGATTTCAAATACAAAAATTAATAAAGAGTGTAAATACAATAACCAATAATACTAAATTTTAATAAAGTATTTAAAATCAACTATTTAACAACAATGAATTTAAGTTGATCCCAACAATAATTTAAATGATAGAATGAATTGATAAGTTAATTTCAACGGTAATTTAATCAATAGAAAAATCGTTAAATTGGCGCCACTAAACCATAAAATATGATTACATTAAATAACAATATAGTCTCAAATTTCATTCGTTAATTTCCGTCTCCGTATCTCAAATAGATAATACTTAAACCTAATGAGTTATTAAGAATTGTAATTTACCGATTTAATTGGAATAAACATTCTTTATTGTCAATATTACTTCAAATTTTTAGTGATTAAAACTAGAATATTGAAAAAAGAAACAACCTAAACAATTATAAGTTAGTGTAATTAGCATGTATAATACTATAATGATAAATAATTAGATATCCAACATAAGAAAAATAATAATTTGATAACTAGAATAAAATGACAAATATACCCTCACTCACCATTAACTTAATCTCTCTATATTTATCCTACTCTAAAAATAACTTAGCCGTCGACTGATTCCTATTTGTTTTCTCTGTTAAAAGAAAAGTAAAACGTCGAGAGATTCATCTAGCACTCCTCTTTCACATCTTTATCCCTAATCCGCAATTCCTCTCTTTGACTAATCGTCAATTTCATCATTACTCTTCTAATTTTCATTGAGTTTTCTTTTCTCTGAAATTTGGGTTCTATTTGGTGGAAAACCATTTCGTTTTACTGTATACTAGTTTGTTGTTGCTACAAGATTGAATATGCCATCTAAATATGAAGATGAGAGTACAAGTGGGAAAGACGAAGATGCAATTTCTTATATAGAGATTTTCTTACTGATTGTTTTGCTTTACTTGTGTGGATAGGTTGATCATCTTGACTAACAAGTACTTCCTTTACCACATTCATTACATCTTTGGTCAGACGTTTTTTTTTTTTTAACGAGAGCAATGCACAAAAGAGTAATTGTAGTCAACTATATAACTTGACATTGTTAACTATGCAAAATGTAAAAGTAAGGGATAGTTAACTTTAATACATAAAGTCAACAATACCAAATTATATTCGACTATATATATTGACATAGTGCACTATTATAAATATAGAGTTAATGGATCGCGTAAGGTCAGCAACTACTCACTCATATTCAACTATACAAATATATATATAATTTACTATAATAGTTCACTATACCATTACGGAATGATTAATGTGTATAATCTTACTATAATAGTACATTATACCATTACGTGATAATTAACGTATATAATTTTGTGGACGCTGCAGTAACAATTTTTAAGAGATTTTTTTACCAGATCTCATTAACCACATCATTAAAGGTATTTTAGTCATAATATAACAACTTAATGTTATTCACCTAAAATAACTTTTAGATCATGTTATACACCTAATTTTAGCTTCAAAAACTATTATTCGCCTAATTAACCCTATAAGTTATATGTGCTTTTGATATAAATTAAAAAAACAAAAAAAATGAACTTAATTTTTTTTTAAACCTCAAAACCAAAAAAAACTTAACGGTAAAATGAACCGTTAAGTTAATCCGAACGATGATAGAATGAACCGTTAAATTAATTCCAACGGTAATAAAAATGATTTAAAAAAACCGTTAAGCTCGCGCCACTAACCATAAATTAAGATTACATCAAATAATTACATCTTTTGGATCAATGAATCATTTTTTCTGTATCCGTATCTGAAATAGGTAATACATAAACTCAATTGTAGTTTCCAGATTCAGTGTATATATGACCCTCTAGATTCCTAAGATAAATGAATGTCAATTTGAAATCAACTATAAAAAAAATGATTGAATGAACCGTTAAGTTGATCCCAACTTTAATTTGAATTCTAAAAATAAACCGTTAAGTTAATCTCAACGATAATTTAAATAATAGCAAAAATTGTTTAGTTCGCGCCACTAAACCGTTAAATTGATTTATTTCATCAATATTGTTGGTAATATATTGCAAAATACTTATATGATATAATTTGGGTTTCGGAACATATTTGAATCCACAATTTTTTCTTTTTTTTCTTTTCAAGTTTTTACAATTTTATATGATTTTTATATTTTATTTATTTGGTTTTGGACTTCTAATTTTAAAGCAAGCACTGAAAACTTTTATTAAAATAATAGTAATGCATCACACCTAAAAAAAAGAACATAGAAAACTAGAGATGGAGAGATAGACTCATAGAGATATAAAGAGATAATAATAAAAGACGTAACGTTGACTTGGGCTGAATTTTGAAACCTCAAAGAGGTTTGATTTTCATTATTAAATTTAGATTTAGTGTATATATGAGCCTTTGGATTCGTAAGATAAATGAATGCCAATTTAAAATCAAGACTTAATGATTGAATGAACCGTTAAGCTGATCACTTGATCCCAACAGTAATTCAAATTTTAAAAATGAACCGTTACGTTAATTTCAACGATAATTTAAATAATAGAAAAACCCTTTATGTTTGCGCCACTGAACCGTTAAATTTATTTATACTATCAAAATCGGTGGTAGTATATTCCAAAATATTTATATGATATCATTTGGTTTTCGAAACATATTTGAATCCAAAGTTTTTTTTTTTTTCTTTTCAAGTTTTTACTATTTTATATGATTTTTAAATTTTATTTATTTGATTTTGAACTTTTAATTTTAAAACAAGCACTGAAAACTTGAGATGAATAATAATGCATCACACGTTTTAAAAAAAAAACATAGAGAACTAGGGATGGAGAGATAGAGTTATAAAGAGATAATAATAAAAAGATGTAACGTGGACTTAGATGAATTTTAAAATCTCAAAGTAAGAGGTTTGATTTTCATTGTTCCAAATTATAGGTAAAACATTTAATGCCAAATCCATTCAAACTCTAGTTAGTAAAGTCAATTATGAGAATCTTTGAAAGTTGAATAACACAAGACTTTAATTGATTATTTTAAGGTTTTAATTAAATAACAATGGATTTTAAAGTCTTTCAATAAAAAGATTATAAATACAAAAATTAATAACACTAGATTTTAATATATAAATTTTTTTAGTAAAGAGTGTAAATATAACAACCAATAATATTAGATTTTAATAAAGTATTTAAAATCATCTATTAAATAATAATAGAATCTCCGTCATATAACATCAAGAGAATTCACATTTTTTCACATGTTCTAACATACATATATATTATACAATATGTCCAATATGTCCAAGCCCGGCCTTGAGAATAATGGGGCCGCAAGCCCAAAAAAATTTGGGCCGATTTATTAACTAAAAAAACCAAATTAAAGAACTTCCATGTCTGTTTCGAACTTGGAAAGTGAAACAGACATGGAGCTACTTAACCAATAGGCTACATAGACGTTTGGACAAATTTTAGGACCAATTTTATATATTATTTTGGAAAGGCCGCAAACCCATGCTTGGCCCGCTTTCTCTCAGGCCGAACCTGAATACGTCCTATTTCACGTCTTCAAAAAGTACAATTATACCTGTCCAAATGTCTTATTTCAATTAAATAAATATTCAAAAATACTTTATCATAACGTAAATCTTCACAATATCCGTAATTCCGCATGTTCACAAGAACAAATAAGCAAATTGTCTAATGTCCATATTCTAAGTTTCTAACATATGTACTAGTTGAAAGTAGACATATGGACGTACATACAAATTGCCCATCATGTACATCATCATTTACATACATAATCCGTCGTACTACGTACACCGCATACATGTTAACATATATTTTCGACAGTAAATAAAAGGTACGGGAGACATGATGTACATATAGCATACATACATAACATGTGTACGCACTACGAAGATAACCGCATAGAGGCTCATTTTGGTGTCAGTCTCAAGCTCATGTACAGTCTCACGTTGATATAGAGGCTCATGTACAATCTCATGTTGATGTACATGCTCATATTGGTGTACGGCCTGAGGCTGTTGTATCGTGTGTACATCACACGTATTTTGTTAGGTTTGTGGACGTACACAAACAGAAATGTATGTGATGTACCTACTCATGCTGGTGTACAGTCTGAGGCTGTTGTATCGTGTGTACATCATATGTATCTTGTTCTATTTTTGGATGTACATCTTCTCTCCAATGTACATCTCCATCATCGTAAACATGTAGTTGTAAATTTTAACTATTTATGTCTTCTCCAAGCTGTACATCAGCGCTTCGCCAACTCTACATCAGGCATATTCATCTATGGTGGTGTACGTACCTCTTTGCTATTTGTACATCCCCAAAACATATTTTAACACTTTCTAGTTTTCCACATGGGTAAAAATCTGGTTTTGCCTTCTTAGAGACGGTGGCGGAGGCGAAAGTTCACCTGGTGACGGTTTTGTCGACGACATATCTAACATCACGATGGCTTTGTTAGGGTTTAATGAGAGATCAAAATTTTTTGTCTGAGAGAGAGAATGGAAATTTTTTCTACGCTTGCGGTGGCTCGTCGGGCTACGGAACCATCGAATAAAAAATGAGACATCGGTGGTGGTTTTGTTAGGCTTTGATGAGAGATCGAAACTTTTGTGTTGAGAGAGATAATGGAAATTGGATCAACAATAAACGAAAAGTTTGGGTGTTCTTTGCTCGTATATTTAATATATAATCTTTAGTAAAATAAATGATAAATAAAGTGCATGAGAGAAGTAAAGTGAGACGTTTTAATACTTTTTAAGAGGTAAAGTCAAATCAGTTATGACACTTTAAGCTCATATATGTAAAGAAGAGGGACATTTTTGGAATAATCATGTGTAAATGAAAGCCAATGACGAAAGCGAAAGCCAATGACGAAATTGGCTCCACTGATATGAAAATCGGTTTTATCGTTTCTTCAAGCGGTTTTAGCATACCTATGGCTATCGGTTATGAGACACAGTGGTCTAAACCGAGAAGAAGTGACTCAGTGCAAAGTAGCGGCAAATATGATACAGAGGCTAAACCCTCCTTTTGAGAAAGAGTGTTTTGTGAATGTGACACAACTCGCGGTAGCTACATCAACTGTGGGAGAGCTGTTGGATCGCGGCCTAGGCTGGACTGCTTTGCAAATAAGTAAAAGTGTGAAGTCACATACGAATGAAAGTTAAATAACTTTGGCTGAGAATTGGGTTAGGAATGTCAAGATCCCAAAAATAGGGGTTGGAAGTAGAATGGCTGATAATTCTTTGATCGTTGCAAGCTCTCCGTTTTTTGATGTGTACGATCATGATTTCGGTTGGGGAAAACCGATAGCGGCCCGAGCTGGACCAGGTAATGGTATTGGTGGTTTGCTTGTAATGTTTCGTGGGGTTGAAGAAGGAGTATTGATGTTCATGCGGCCTTGAATTCATCGTTATGGTCTGATGTACTAATGAACCTATAGGCCAATGATTGATTACTTCTGAGCATTCGTATTATATGGCAATGAAAAAGTCTGTTAAATGAATAATATTTGTTTGCTTTTTTTATGTATGTACATATGTTAGAATTGTGATATGTTTGTTTGAAATGTTAAATTACAAATCTACAAAAAAAAAAAAGGTTACTCTGATTTTCCTTTAAAAAAGTTCAAAGAGCTCAAGTATTAGAGAGTGGAAAGAATTAGCTATTTCAAGTTCCTTTTCCGAACTAATATTGCATAAGTTGTTGATAGCAAGTTGGAGAGTTGTGGTTTGGTAGAATGGGTGAGATAGGATTACGGATCATCATGTCGATGCGGAATGTAAGTCAAGAGAGTACCTAGTAGTGTAAGTCAAGGCGTTTCCCTCTTTTTTCTTGTCAAAGTTGATAAAAGGTAGCTTGGAAAGTGAGTTCTAAGAGGATTCGATTCGTTTGGTTCGAAGGTTGAAAAGATATGCTGATTTTGCCTAGAGGTGTCCAAGCAGATACAAGTGCGAGATAAAATCATCAAGTCCATCATGATCACGGGTTCATGCCTTCTGTTGCATTATTTAGCCACTCTCAGTCCCCTTAGAAGTGTAAAGACCAGTATACTCATCATAGATCCATACAAGGCCCAAAATCAAGTCCAAAAAAAATTAAAATAACTTTAAACCGAAAAGAAAAGACCTAAAAGTTTCTCAAGACTTATAATCATACCCAACTTTAGAGGTGTGTAAGAGCATCTCCAATGTATTATTCTATTTTTCAATCCATAATGGAGTAGCTCCAAATGGAGTTGAGTTTTACTCCAATGTATTACTCCATTTTCTACTCCAAAAAGAATATTTGAATATATTTATTGTTTCCATTATATTAATAATTGCAATAATATACTTTTTTATTTATAAACTTTACAAATTTACCCCATGAATTTTGTTGGTTTGAGAATTAAAGTCACAACATTATGTTTTGTTACAATAACTTACATATGAACACATATTAACTTAAGAAAGGTAATTCTAATGAATTTATATTCATAATGACATATAAACTTAGATGTACGTAATATTTGTAATAAACAAACTTACACAAACATTACATTTTAACATTATAGTATAATATGATTGTTTTGTGAAAAATTTATGTGATTTGATAAACTCTTAAATCTTTAACTAAAAGCTAATATCCAAAAGAAAAGGAAATTATGACAAAAATAATTATTTATGTTTTGAAACAAAATCTTTTGAAATTTGAAGGACATTTTATAAATTAAAAAGTTCAACTCCAAAATGGAGTAGCAAATGAAATTACTCTATATTTGGAGTAAAAAATAGAGTTACACCATTTTGGACTTGGAAATGGAGAAGATTTTACTCCGTTTTGGAGTTTAGAAGAAAATGGAGTAGCGTTCGAGATGCTCTAAGAAGAGCAACTAGATTAGGTCACCCCCATGAAATTTGGTTAACTTTTTCTTTGTAGACATCTTAAATTTCTGGATAGTTTGTAAAAAGAGTTCTAAATCTTTTATAAATTTTGTAAAAAGATGTTCTATAAATGTGAAAACAAAATTATTTGGTACAAGCCCCATTAAACCAATGAGGGTGCTTGATTTATAACATAAGCTCTCGGGTGAAGAAAAACTGACAGCTTGTAGATCCCTAAGAGGAAATGCCTAGCGATTTGGAATAAACAATAAAAAATTGCTTCTTAAGTTTGAAGATTAATTTATTTTCTTACTAATCAAAAGAAAAATAAAATAACTTAAACAATTATAATTTATATGCAATTTAATAAAATTTATAACAAAAGCCCAAAAGCTCAAAACAAAACAATAAAAATAAATTTAAAAATTTAAAAGCCTAAAATGAGTGAAAAATTAATGATAAAATAAAGTGTTTATTTGGTACTAACAGTAGTTTAAATGTTTAAAATGAACCGTTAAGTTGATCTCAACGGTAATTTAAATGATAAAAAAAATCCGTTAAGTTGGCGCCACTAAACCAAAAATCCGACTACATTAACTAATTAACTATTTTTTATCTTTAATTGTTATTTTCCATCTTCGTGTCTCAAATAGGTAATACATAAAACTTAATAAGTTATGAAGAATTGCAAATTAGAGTATATGTATGAGCTTATAGACCAATAAATTTGAATCTCCAAATTTTTTTTTAAGTTTCTCTATTTTATATGATTTTGAAACTTTATGTATATAATTTATTGATTTTGGACTTCTAATTTAAAAACAAAGCATTGAAATCTTTATCAAATATAAATAATGCATCTCACGTTTAAAAAAAAAGAAATAACAAAGAGGACTTGTGATATGCTCAAAATTTACCCTGAGCTACTCTCTCAAATTAAGAGATCAGTTGTAGTAGGGGTCGAATCACTGGGGAGTCAAATCAACGATAGGATATATGACTTCGAATTGAGCTAAGAAATAAAGTAAAATAAAAAGCAAGAAACAATTCAAAACAAGAAAGGTTGTTGGTTTTTTTAAGAATTCGATTAAACAAAAGCTAGGTCTTCGGGAAATTCGCAGGCAAAGATAAATTGTAGAATTAATAAACTGTCAGGATTTTAATGAAGAACCGTTCTCGAACTTGAAACTCTAATGTAAAATTAAATGACTTCCGTTGAATTAATTATCTATGCATAAACCCTAAAAATCCAAATTCCTTTGTAAAATCAATCAATTTATGCAAGCATTAAAGTTCAGGTTTCAATGTTCACAAAATCCCTAAACCAAATTCCTTTGAGAATATGTGATTTGCTCATCTAAGATTATGGTCAGGTTATCAATTGATGCTTCCGCTTCTAATTAATCTACCTAAGATGTCTAATCAAGGGTGATCAATCCTAAATCAGGGTTATAGCAATCTAGATGAAGAACCAATAGATAATTCTAACATGAATTCAATTCTAACAATCCATCTTAATTCCTTTGAAAAACCCTAAACCTAACAAATAGATTACTCAGACATGGATGCAAAGCAAATCACAATAGCTGAATAATACTGCCATTAAAATAAAAGTAAAGATATAACAGAAGGGTTCGAAGAAATCTGAATGGTCTGAAAACTTGTCTCCCTAACTCTCAAAATCTCTTTGTAACCCAATTCTTGATAAAAGCAAACTTAATGAAAACTAAAAGAAAATGAGTATTTATAGGATAGGATTTGGGTTGGGCTTATTTGTTAACTTCTGGAACTTCTGGGGTAAAAAGAAATCTTTAGAATAGGAAAAATCCTATTCTTCGCGACTTAACATCTTCCGTCGATCGACGCTCAAGGCCTTGCGTCGATCGACGAGCCATTCTGACGGCAATTGAAAATCCGTCCTCGCGACTTCAGCTGCTCTTTCCTTGATGCTCCAAAATGCTCCATAATCACCAATTAAGCTCCATTCATACACGAACCTGCCAAGACTCTAAAACACTAGAAAAATACCAAAAAAACTCGATAAAACCGGGTTAAATCATGGCCAAATAAGTGTACAAAACCATGATATATCAACTCCCCCATACTTAGTTTTTGCTTGCCCTCAAGCAAACTAGAGACTAAGAATGAAGTCGAGGTTTGAAAATCGCGGGAACTCACTTATCTTGTGGGAACATTGCCTTTCGCTTCTTTGACTCTTTCGCTGCATATAAACAAATTACCCTTGGCGGTCACGAATCTCAACCATCATAGGTTGGGCCTAAAATCTTAACCTGCAAACCCATCAGTTCACATTCTCCTAACTATCGCACCCTTGATCAAAGTGATGATGAAATCTCTCTAATGATATCAACCAAAGTAAAAGGCTAGGTGTGATGTTAAAGGTTTTGTGTTTAGGTAGAGCTAAAAGTGTTTAGGGTTTAACCGGATTTTTATTGGTGGATGCAGACATTATGCCATAATCTCAAGAGAGAGACGGGTCCAGTTTGATGTCCACAGTTTCTCATCCACATTGCACTCTCTCCTCCAAAAACTTTAATCAAGGAACCAAACACCTTAATACATATCATGTTCCACTGTCCACATCCAACCTTTCCATTCCTTGGGATTCTTATAGAAGCTAGAGACTTTATAAAAAGAATCATTCCCCTTTCCTTACTATATTTTCGAAATAATTTTTTTTTTTTTTTTTTTTACTGTAAGGGGGGAATGATCTTACCAACGATGTTAGTCTCGAAAATTACCATTATTATGCGTAAAATCCCAAGGAATGCTTAGCATTGCTGCTCTCTTCCAAGTTACTCCAACCACATCCTCATCTTGTGCAATTTTGTGAATGAAAAACTGCGTCAGACCTCTTTCTCTCCGGAGTTTATACACATGTCTGCACATAAAACAAAAGGAAAAAGATCGCATGAGGCTTGAACAATGGTTAAGGTTAGGGGTTGGATACCAACTAAAATGAGCTGGCCATTCAGGATCAACAAGAGTGGTAAAGTGAATAAGAAGTCTTGAATGTTGGATTTACTGTCGTGATATCATCAAAGAGAATATAGCGAGATGGAGATCAAATGTACTAGTATGGAGTTTGATCAACTTCGTTCTGCAAAATCGCGGGATAGAGGGGAACCCTGTACTATCATTTGGTTTCGGAATTCGCTTCATCCCAAGGCTTCGTCGCAAACAGTTAGAAGTCTCAAAAACTGAGTGAAAACGACCCCGACCCTTTTTTTTTTTTAACAATAAACCCTTGGTTCGGATTAGCATTCCATAAATGCTATTCCTCAACAACCAAGCAACATGCCACAGACAAACCAGCGGATAACACATACAATTAAACCAGAAATCAATTCCAATAAAATAACTAAACCAGTTCAACACAATTCCAATTCCACAAAACTAGCAACCTAACCAAGTTCTAAACAGAAAGGAAATAACAACAACACACAGCACGAAGTCGAGACCCTAGATCATCATCCTCCTCATAGCCACGATCCCACGGTCACACTTTACCTTTACCTGCATCACATGGCAAAAAGAGATGCGTGAGTATTATCATAAATACTCAGTGAGGCGGTCATCCCCATCTACTCGGCCAAATTACCAAGGTAAATGAAACACCAGGCAAACACACACACAACAAACAACAAGCAAAACAAAATCACATGAGTGTCGATTGACACCACCTCGCAGTGACGCTAGGATCGAGCCATCTCTCTCTGGCTCGATTCCAAGCCTCCGGAAACACAATCACCTGCAATGAAATGTCAACAACCACATAGAAAAGAATTGCACCACACAAACATCTCAATCAATCAATAATCCTACTATCAATCGACCTAACACCAGGAATCCTAATATTCCATCCACTTGGGACCATGGTCACGCACTCACCTTAGCCTAATAGTTGCCTCAGACCTCAACCTTTGACAACTCTCCTCCTTTGCCTGATGAACAAGGCAAACCAAACCAGTCGGTTAACCCAAACAGAAATAGTCGTTAAACCAACCAACCAAACCAATCCGGTTAACTAACCAATCTGGTTAACTAAACCAATCTGGTTAACTAAACCAATCTGGTTAACTAAACCAAACCAATCCGTTAACTAAACCAAACCACAAATTAAACCAAACCAGTTAACTAAGCCAAACCAAACCAATCTGATTAACTAAACCAAACCAACTAGAGGTTCTTCTAAACCGGATTAGGGTTTTTCTAAAAAAAACAGAAACAACACGCCGACTTCGAAAGCACACTGAGAACGTAGATTACCTCAGAATCATGATCGGAAACTTGAATCTAGAATCGTGAGACCGAGACCTTTCCAACGATATGCAGATCGTTTCCTAACTCCATCTGGTTCGACAGGAAAACACCCACGAAGTGGACTGATCGCATATCCAATTCTGCACGAACCTCTCTCGGGAAAACAACAATAAATCTCAGAATACTCATCCAAAAAACAATCCGATTTCGCCTAAAGCTAGATATAAGAGTGGAGAACTTACCCTGAAAGTTTCAATCCAATCCGAACTGATTAGACAGTCCGTTTCTCAACTCTTCTAAAACGTGTCAGATTTGTCTTCATCTCATTCTTTTCTACAAACACCAAAACGAGTCCTCCTCTCTTCTCTTTCAAATTTCAGCCTCTATCACGTTTTTCTGCACAAAAGGGAGGCTGCTTCCTCTATAAATGAGCCCTAGGGTTTCCTTAACCCAAACCAGCTAAACCAGACAATTAAAATAAACCATTCGGTCCAATTCAATTCCCTTCTCTAAATTTTTGTTTCACGGGCGTTACAATTCTCCCCCATTAAAACTGGATTCGTCCTCCAATCCTCTTACACTACTCACCCAGCTAACCCCTGGCCGACCCACCAGTAAAACCGGAGACTACATCTCCCAGACCCTCTCGAGGTTCACATCCGTCCTATGCATATAGACCCGTCTACGACATTGATCGCTCATAGCTCATAATCACACCCTCTAACTCTCGGGATCGTCACCCCTTGAGTTCTCGGTGCCACATATCAACCCACCTCAGTCCACGCAGTCCTGACGGTGTTTGATACTAACTATCTCCATACCCCTCACCTTCAGAACACATAGTCCTTCAGGCTCTCGGTATGCAGGGAACCCACACATCCCCTGGAGAGACACAACTCTCAAAGATCTGCCAGAGATCACAATCTCCATGAACTATGTCCATACCCTCACGCCCCCAGTCCACGCAGTCCTGGCGAACGATCGGTATGCAGGGAACCCACACATCCCCTAGACGACTCAACACTAGACGTCTATAATGCACCTCTGACCGGAACTACCTCCTAAGGTCTCACATGATATTCCCCTCCCGGAATACCATCACTATCGTGATCATCACAGATCACCCGGACCATCCCTCACCTCGGATGTCCCTGCAGAGCCTCTCCGGAACTAGACAGTTCTAACCACCGTAGAACTTCTATTCCGAGACTCTCCCACACACACACACACAAACTGTTAGAGTCCCCACCGAAACTGGCAAGTTCTATCCGCAATAAAACTTCCATTTCGGGGTTCTCTAACCACAACACATGACTCTCAAAGTCAAACACATAAGAAAAACACTTTCTTATTCACTGGAAAAATGTCAAAATCATTACACTTAATGAAAATACAAAAATCCACAACCAAAAACCTCACCACACACGGTGATCACAAAGCCGAAACTGGAAACCACAAAGAAAACGAATTCACTCTTCTGCTTGCTTCTCGAACCACTTCTTGAACTTCGTTTTCATCTTTGCCTCCGGTTCCCAAGTCTCCTCCTGAATACCGTCACAGTCCCACAAGACTCTCAACAACGACACTCTCTTCCGGCGCAGAACCTTGATACTTCTCTCAAGAATCCTAACCGGCCTCATCCCAACAGTCAGATTTGGCTGAAGACCCGCTGGAATCGTCATTGCCACCTCCTCAGAAGCATGCAAGCATCTCCTGAGTTTCGAAACATGAAACACATCATGGAATTTCTCCATAATTGGAGGCAGCTCCAACCGATAAGCAACTGGTCCCACACGTTCCACAACCCGGAACGGACCCATGTACCTCGTACTCAGCTCATCCTCGGATATAGACCTGTTCAGACCCTGCATCATAGCCATCTTGAGATACACTCGATCTCCGACTGCAAACTCCAACTCTTTCCTTCTCCTATCGGCATAACTCTTCTGCCGATCCTGGGCTTCTTTCATGTTCAGCTTCACAACACGGATCTTCTCCGTCGTCTCCTGAACAAAATCAGCCCCAAAGATGCTTCTCTCCCCCACTAGGGTAAAACATAGCGGAGTACGACATGGCCTCCCATACAACGCCTCAAAAGGAGCCATTCCGATACTCGCCTGAAAACTCCACCAAACTCAAGTGATCCGCCCAATGACCACCCCAATCCAGTACGCACATCCTCAACAGATCTTCCAGTGTCTGAATCGTCCTTTCAGACTGCCCATCCGTCTGCGGATGATTAGCTGTACTCATGTGCACCTTAGTGCCCATCTCAGCCTGAAACGCTCTCCAGAACACTGAAGCAAACCTCGGATCTCGATCCGACACGATACTTGCTGGCACTCCATGCAACCTCACAATCTCCTTCACATACTTCTTAACCAAGACCTCAGCTCCATCTGTCTTTTTAATGGCCAGAAAATGTGCGGACTTAGTCAGACGATCCACAATCACCCAAATCGCGTCATAGGTCCGAGAAACCAGCAACCCTACTACGAAATCCATGGTAATCATGTCCCACTTCCACTCTGGAATGGGTAGACTCTGCAATAAGCCACTAGGAACTTGGTGCTCAGCCTTCACCAACTGACACACATTGCAAGCTGCAACCCACTCTGCCACATCTCTCTTCATCCCGACCCAATGATAATACCGTTTCAAATCCCGATACATCTTAGTCGCTCCCGGATGAATCGAAAACTTACTCGCATGAGCTTCTCTCAGAATTTCCTGCCTCAGGTCCTCATCCTTAGGAACACAGACTCGTCCATGCACTAAGATAGTCCCGTTAGCAGAAATTTGATATTCGGAACCAGTAGCCTTGGAGAGATCTAACAACACCGGATCCTGCTCCTGAGCTACTCGGATCCTGCTCAATAGATCCGCCTGATCTGCCGCCGCTAAACCCAACGGTTCCTCTGAAGTAACACATAACCTCAAAGTACTCAACTCGCACACAAGAGCTTCCACATCCCGCTCCTGAGATGAATCGTACCTTCTCCGACTAAGAGCATCTGCTACAGTGTTAGCCTTACCAGGATGGTAAACAATGTCCAAGTCATAATCAGCCAACAACTCTGACCATCGTCTCTGTCGTACATTTAGATTCTGCTGAGTAAAAATGTACTTCAGATTATGATGATCAGTGAACACCTGAACTCTGCCACCATACAAGTAAGACCTCCAGATTTTCAACGCGAAGATCACTGCAGCCAGCTCTAAGTCATGAATAGGATAATTGCCCTCGTGCTTCCTCAACTGCCTTGAAGCATAAGCATTCACCTTACCCTGCTGCATCAACACACAACCCAAACCAACTCCCGAAGCATCTGTGTACACTACATAAGGCTCACCCGGTTCAGGCAACGCCAATACTGGTGTACTAGTCAACATCGTTTTCAGCTTCGCGAAACTCAGCTCACAATCAGCAGACCACACGAAAGGAACATCCTTCCCCGTCAGCTTCGTCATAGACTGAGCCATACTCGCAAAACCTTTGACGAATCTCCGATAATAGCCTGCCAACCCAAGAAAACTCCTGATCTCAGTTGCATTCCTCGGTCTAGGCCAATCTCGGATAGACTGGATCTTCGCCGGATCCACAGAAACTCCTTCTGCAGAAACAATGTGACCCAAAAATCCCATCTCTCTCTGCCAGAAACTGCACTTACTCAACTTCGCAAACAGCTTTTGTTCCCGCAACTTCTCCAGAACTCTCCTCAAATGAACCTCATGTTCCTCCAGACTCTTCGAATAGACCAGAATATCATCGATGAAAATGATTACAAACTCATCCAGATACTCCTGGAAAACTCCGTTCATCAACCTCATAAATGCCGCCGGTGCATTCGTCAACCCGAATGGCATCACTACAAACTCAAAATGCCCATACCGAGTCCTGAAAGTCATCTTCCTGCCAGCCAACTCATCAATAGAAAACTGGTGTTAACCGGATGCCAAGTCATCCTTGAAGAACCAAGTAGCCCCTCACAATTGATCCAACAACTTATCATTTCTCGGTAGACGAAACTTGTTATTCGCAGTGACTCGGTTAAGCCCTTGATAAACAAAGCACCACCGAAAACTACCACAACTCCTCATCACCAACGACACCGATTCTTCTAACTCTGCTGGAGCCATCCTGTAAGGTGCCTTAGATAACGGCGTCGTCCCAGGCTCTAACTCAATCGAGAAAGGATCCGACCACGATGACGGCAATCCCTGCAACGACCGAAAGATATCCTCACACTCCTGGACAACCCGAATATCCCGCACTGCAACCTCACCTACAGACTCTGCCAGCAAAACAGTCTCCGAGTAAGCCTCCCAACCTCTCAGTCATAGCCTCAGCCTGCACCCAAGCGATCACGAGACTCTCAAAAGTCGGTTTCACTCCCTGACAAACCAACCTTCTCCTACTTCGCTCCAACACAACACGACTCCGGTGACACCCCAGATGAACTCTGTACTGATCAAGCCAATCCATACACAGGATGCAATCATACAGTTCAACTAGACTGTACACCAAGTCCGCTGTCATCCACTCACCAGTCACTAGAAACTTCACGCCTCTCGCCCGGCCATGAATACTAGGGACTGCTCTCCTGCAACCATAACCGATCCAATCTGCTCACTAGCACCACTCGGAATACCGCTCCACCCAGTATCTTCCGGAGTGATGAAGCAATCATGCTCCATAATCGAACAACCCGTGGAATTCACCACTGTCCACTACAAGGTCTCCACACCACTCTCTTGTGCTAAGAAACCTGACAAACTCGCCAACTGCAACTCATGCTTCTACACCCGAAGGATCCCGACCACTCTGCCTCAAACCGAAGTATCCTCCACTTCCTATTATGTCCCTGCATAGGCTTGCCGCCATGCCAGGTATCACCTGCTGAGGCTTAATAGACTGAACAGCTGGGCTAACTACCACAACCTGCTCTCTCGAGTCTCGACAACGCCTCCAGCTGTCTCAAACAACTATGCTCTCGCCGCACACTTAGACACTTTGCACCGTGTCCTCCATAGATCGAGGTATTCTCAAGAATCTCTTATCCCGGGCCTCCTCGCCCTCCATGCCCCTACCAGCATGAACCAGCCCAAACCATGAGCCGATTAACTCCAATACATACTCACGAACTGATCTTCCTCACAGATCGAGTTCCAAACACCTCGTCTCTAAACGATCTGCAGCCTCTCAAGGAAAGAACTTGGCATCACACTCTGCCCACAAGTCCGCCCAGGCCAACACTGCCTGAACCCTCATAGCTGCAACACACCCCTCGCAAAGAATCCTATACCAATCCTCTGCACCTGTTCCCTTATCCACATATAAGATGGAACCCTACCAACAACTGCAACCCTCAGCCGCACCTCTGCCACTCGTGGCATCACCGGAGCCTAACTCGTACCGCACTCGGTAACCACTCCCAAAACTGCTGAAGCCAATCGACGCTGAGCCCACCCGCGGGCGCACCCGCACTACCAACCTCACGAGGACCCACACCGGCCCCCGGCAGCCAACCTGGGACCACACTATCCCCACCAGCCCTCACACTGGCGCTCACACTTGGCTGCACGCTGGCAGTCTAAATGGCGCTCAAGCCGTCTTGGAGCGTCTACGGATCACTCTCAGCCACCTGCGCAACACTCTAAGCCGCACTCCCGGCAAACTCACTCACTAGTGCCCGCCACAACACCTACTGCAACAGATTTGTCAGACGATCAACTCGTCACCTAGACTCCTCCTGCGGGCTCACCCGAACAGCGAGCGAATCCAGCACTAGCTCAAGTACCAGCCCTGGCCCAACAGCCCTCACACCGGCTCTCACACAGGCACTCCCACTGGCACTCGCACTAATACTCAGACCCTCTTGATACGTTTACAGACCTGTCACAGTCTCAACGTGGAACCCTTAGCCGCATCCCAACCGACTCCCTCACTGGTCCCCTACCACAATCCTGACCTCCACAGTCACCCCGGCCCCCACGGCCACATTCTCTAGTGCTTCTAGCCAATACCATGCACTACCACAGTACACAAGCCAAGCACAAAAGAATAACAATAAAACAATCAACACTTACCGTGGAATCTCTTTGAAGGCTCGAAGGAAGATGATCTAGAACCCCCAAACCCATAGAATTGCAAATTTACCAATTTCAATCCTAACAGTTCTAGCCCGTCCTAAAACCGTATCGCTCTGATACCAAACTGAAACGACCCGACCCTTTTTTTTTTTTTTAACAATAAACCCTTGGTCTCGGATTAGCATTCCCATAAATGCTATCCTCAACAACCAAGCAACATGCACAGACAACCAGCGGATAACACATACAATTAAACCAGAAATCAATTCCAATAAAATAACTAAACCAGTTCAACACAATTCCAATTCCACAAAACCAGCAACCTAACCAGGTTCTAAAACAGAAAGGAAATAACAACAACACACAGCACGAAGTCGAGACCCTAGATCATCATCCTCCTCATAGCCACGATCCCACGGTCACACTTTACCTTTACCTGCATCACATGGCAAAAAGAGATGCGTGAGTATTATCATAAATACTCAGTGAGGCGGTCATCCCATCTACTCGGCCAATTACCAAGGTAAATGAAACACCAGGCAAACACACAACACAACAAACAACAAGCAAAACAAAATCACATGAGTGTCGATTGACACCACCTCGCAGTGACGCTAGGATCGAGCCATCTCCTCTCTGGCTCGATTCCAAGCCTCCGGAAACACAATCACCTGCAATGAAATGTCAACAACCACATAGAAACGATTGCACCACACAAACATCTCAATCAATCAATAATCCTACTATCAATCGACCTAACACCAGGAATCCTAATATTCCATCCACTTGGGACCATGGTCACGCACTCACCTTAGCCTAATAGTTGCCTCAGACCTCAACCTCTGACAACTCTTCTCCTTTGCCTGATGAACAAGGCAAACCAAACCAGTCGGTTAACCCAAACAGAAATAGTCGGTTAAACCAACAAACCAAACCAATCCGGTTAACTAAACCAATCTGGTTAACTAAACCAATCTGGTTAACTAAACCAAACCAATCCGGTTAACTAAACCAAACCAAACCAAATTAAACCAAACCAGTTAACTAAGTCAAACCAAACCAATCTGATTAACTAAACCAAACCAACTGGAGGTTCTCCTAAACCGGATTAGGGTTTTCTAAAAAAAAACAGAAACAACACGCCGACTTCGAAAGCACACTGAGAACGGAGATTACCTCAGAATCATGATCGGAAACTTGATCTAGAATCGTGAGACCGAGACCTTTCCAACGATATGCAGATCGTTTCCTAACTCCATCTGGTTCGACAGGAAAACACCCACGAAGTGGACTGATTGCATATCCAATTCTGCACGAACCTCTCTCGGGAAAACAACAATAAATCACAGAATACTCATCCAAAAGACAATCCGATTTCGCCTAAAGCTAGATATAAGAGTGGAGAACTTACCCTGAAAGTTTCACTCCAATACGAACTGATTAGACAGTCCGTTTCTCAACTCTTCTAAAACGCGTCAGATCTGTCTTCATCTCATTCTTTTCTACAAACACCAAAACGAGTCCTCCTCTCTTCTCTTTCAAATTTTCAGCCTCTATCACGTTTTTCTGCACAAAAGGGAGGCTGCTCCCTCTTATAAATGAGCCCTAGGGTTTCCTTAACCCAAACCAGCTAAACCAGACAATTAAAATTAAACCATTCGGTCCAATTCAATTCCCTTCTCTAAATTTTTGTTTCACGGGCGTTACACTGAGCGTCTGTTCCTAGGAAAGGTCATTATCCCCTACAATTTTTGACTCAATAAAACAAATTTTGACTCCAAAATAGAAAACTATGTTTGCAACTACCTCCCCCAGACTTAAACAACATTGTCCCCAGTGTTAATCAAGCCTGAAATTGGTGAAAGAAAAGAAAAATCAAATAGAAATTTTTTTATTTTTTTTTGGGGTGCTAAAATCTGAAAATTGAAGAAAAATCCTAAATAATTAGACTTACCATTGGGTTGTCTAACACCAAGCGCTTGTTTATAGTCATTAGCTTGACTAGCTCCTTATTCCTGTCGCTTCTGGTTCTGCGATTAGGCATACACTTGAAACACACAAAAACAAAAGAAAAACGCGTAAGAAGGAAAAAAAAAAATATATACTTAGTCAAAATTCTAGAATCAAAATTCTATGGGTGATTTTGACTCCCCGGCAACGGCGCCAAAATTTGATATGCTCAAATTTACCCTGAACTACTCTCTCAAATTAAGAGATCAGTTGTAGTAGGGGTCGAATCACTGGGAGTCAAATCAAACGATAGGATATATGACTTCGAATTGAGCTAAGCAATTAAAGTAAAATAAAAAGCAAGAAACAATTCAAAACAAAGAAAGGTTGTTGGTTTTTAAGAATTCGATTAAACAAAAGCTAGGTCTTCGGGAAATTCGCAGGCAAAGATAAATTGTAGAATTAATAAACTGTCAGGATTTTAATGAAGAACCGTTCTCGAACTTGAAACTCTAATGTAAAATTAAATGACTTATGTTGAATTAATTATCTATGCATAAACCTTAGAAACCCAAATTCCTTTGTAAAATCAATCAATTTATGCAAGCATTAAAGTTCAGGTTTCAATTGTTTACAAAATCCCTAAACCAAATTCCTTTGAGAATATGTGATTTTGCTCATCTAAGATTATGGTCAGGTTATCAATTGATGCTTCCGCTTCTAATTAATCTACCTAAGATGTCTAATCAAGGGTGATCAATCCTAAATCAGGGTTATAGCAATCTAGATGAAGAACCAATAGATAATTCTAACATGAATTCAATTCTAACAATCCATCTTAATTCCTTTGAAAAACCCTAAACCTAACAAGTAGATTACTCAGACATGGATGCAAAACAAATCACAATAGCTGAATAATACTGCATTAAATAAAGAGTAAAGATATATACAGAAGGGTTCGAAGAAATCTGAATGGTCTGAAAACTTGTCTCCCTAACTCTCAAAATCTCTTTGAAACCCTAATTCTTTGATAAAAGCAAACTTAATGAAAACTAAAAGAAAACTGAGTATTTATAGGATA
This sequence comes from Arabis alpina, assembly GCA_900128785.1. Lineage (NCBI taxonomy): Eukaryota > Viridiplantae > Streptophyta > Magnoliopsida > Brassicales > Brassicaceae > Arabis > Arabis alpina. Next base: position 29,500,626 of record LT669793.1, on the reverse strand, counting down.
GGATTCGGGTTGGGCTTTATTTGTTAACTTCTGGAACTTCTGGGGTAAAAAAGAAATCTTTAGAATAGGAAAAATCCTATTTCTTCGCGACTTAACATCTTCCGTCGATCGACGCTCAAGGCCTTGCGTCGATCGACGAGCCATTCTGACGGCAATTGAAAATCCGTCCTCGCGACTTCAGCTGCTCTTTCCTTGATGCTCCAAAATGCTTCATAATCACCAATTAAGCTCCATTCATACACGAACCTGCCAAGACTCTAAAACACTAGAAAATACCGAAAAGACTCGATAAAACCGGGTTAAATCATGGCCAAAAGATGGTAAAAACCATGATATATCAACTAGAGATGGAGATATACAGATATGTGCTATATGAAAGGAGAAGATCTCTTCTTTGTGCCACATCAGCTAAAATAATTTTCATCAACTTGCCATGTGTCTATAGAAATCCAAAAAAAACCTCCGTTTTCAAGTGTTACGATGTGTTTTACGGCATGTCTTCTTGCCTTCCTTTTAAGTTTATTGCTTGACGATTGGAGTTAAGTTAAAAAGGTTTATGGACGATGTGTTTTTCAAAGATGTACGTGGACTTGAGATGAATTTTGAAATCTCAAAGTAATGCCAAATCCATTAAAACTCTCTTTAGTTTTTACTAAAGTCAATTATGAGAATCTATGAAATTTGATAACACAATATTTTAAGGGTTAATTAGGTGAATATTATGTTTTGAAACTGAAATTAAGTAAGTAACATGGTAGGAAAGCAAATTAGGTGAGTAACATTAAGTTGTTATAGTTTGACAAAATTGCCCTTAATGTCACTGAAGCTGAAATATAGTTGGCTTTATACACTGCTTATAATAGTGCACTATAATATATTATGGTTAAAACCACAGTGCACTATAATATATTTTACAATTATAGTTGTATAATTTAGTAGTTATTTTTGTCTGATTGGCATAGTTTATTAGTTATAGTTCACTATATTGACTACTCATAATATTATGTTTAAAATCATAATGTACTATAATATATTATGTATACAACCATAGTGCACTATAATATATTTTACAATTATAGTTGTGTTGTGTAAGTGTAATTTAGTAGTTATTTATTGTATGATCCGCATAATTCATTAGTTATAGTTCATTATATTGACTATTTATGATATTGTATTTACAATCATAATGCACTATAATATTTTATGTTTACAACCATAGTGCACTATAATATATTTTACAATTATAGTTGTGTAATTTAGTAGTTATTTATTGTTCGATTCTCATATTTCATTAGTTATAGTTCACTATATTAACTACTTATAATATTGTGTTTACAATCATAGTGCACTATAATATATATTAACTGCTTATAATATGTATTGCAATAATAGTTAACTACATTAGTTATAATTAGATTAAGGGTATATTTGACTTTTTAAGTTAATTACCTAATTATTATTTTTGTTATGTTAGATGTCTAATTCTTTGTGATTAGAGTATTATTCATTACTAATTCCCATATTTTAATTGATTATTGTAAACCTTTAATTAAATAACAATGGATTTCACTTTTTTAGTAAGAAATATATAAAAATTAATAAAGAGTTCAAATACAATAACCAATAATACTAGATTTTAATAGAGTATTTAAAATCAAATATTTAACAACAATGAATTTAAGTTGATCCCAACAATAATGAAATGATAGAATGAACTGAAATTGATTTCAACGGTAATTTAAACGATAGAAAACCATTAAATTGGCGCATACAGACAATAAACTTAAAAATGTTTATGCACGATGTGTTTTCCAAAAGATGTACGAGACTTGAGATGAATTTTGAAATTTCAAAGTAAGAGGTTTGATTTTCCCTGTTATGAATTACATGTAAAACACTTAATGCCAAATCCATTAAAACTCTCTTTAGTCTTTATTAAAGTCAATTATGAGAATCTATCTTCTATATATCAAAGGAGAAGCATTTTGAGCTTATGTGTCAAGCTCTAATTTTTCTAACTTTTTTGATTTAATTAATTAAAATTACTAACTCCTACTATACTTATATCCAAATAGTCCAAAATAACTTAATCCCTATACCCAAACAAACTATAACTATTATTAACTACTACTATATTCCTATCCAAACACTCCAAATACCTTAATATATATATACATTGAAACAAAAATTAAATAAGTGTACTCATCTAATTAATGTAATCCATATTATTAATTTATACATATAAAATCTTACTACTTAATCACTATTTTAACACACAATATTAACTTGGCTATTATAATGCATATTACCAAACAATTTCAAAACACGAATTGTCTACTAAATGAACACTAAAATAATAATTAATTCATAAAATCAGAATTTAGAGACAAGTTTTTAGTTATATACGCAATCTTTCATTTTTATATATTTGAGTCATATACTGTATTTTTAAAAAAAAATATGTTATGTCAGTATAATAAATTTATCAGTAACTACAATTGATTACTTGAATAAAATTATATTAATTTTGTTTGATATATATTTTATCCCGCGTAAAACCCGGGTACTATTCTAGTGAAACTTGATAACACAAGACTTTAACTGATTATTTTAAACCTTTAATTGAATAACAATGGATTTCAAACTCTTTTAATAATGAGATTATAAATACAAAAATTAATAAAGAGTGTAAATACAATAACCAATAATACTAAAATTTAATAAAGTATTTAAAATTAACTATTAAACAACAATGAATTTAAGTTTATCCCATAAATAATTTAAATGATAGAATGAATTGATAAGTTGATTTCAACGGTAATTTAAACAATAGAAAAATCGTTAAATTGGCGCCACTAAACCATAAAATATCATTATATTAAATAATAATATAGTTTCAACTTCATTCGTTAATTTCCGTCTCCGTATCTCAAATAGATAATACTTAAACCTAATAAGTTATTAAGAATTGTAATTTTACCGATTTAATTGGAATAAACATTCTTTATTTTGAATATTAATTCATTTTCTTAGTGGTTAAAACTAGAATATTGAAAAAAGAAACAACCTATAAAATTATACGTTATATGCGCTTTTGATATAAATTAAAACAAAATAATAAAACTGAACTTAATTTTTTTTTAAACCTCAAAACCAAAAAAAAACTTAACGATAAAATGAATCGTTAAGTTAATCGTAACGATGATAGAATGAACCGTTAAGTTAATTCAAACGGTAATATAAAAGATTTAAAAAACCGTTAAGCTCGCGCCACTAACCATAAATTAAGATTACATCAAATAATTACATATTTTTGATCAATGAATCATTTTTTTCTGTATCCGTATCTGAAATAGGTAGTACATAAACTCAATTGTAATTTCTAGATTCAGTATATATATGAGCCTCTAGATTCTTAAGATAAATGAATGTCAATTTGAAATCAATTATAAAAAATGAGTGAAGAACCATTAAGTTGATCCCAACGGTAATTTGAATTCTGAAAATCAACCGTTAAATTAATCTCAACGATAATTTCAATAATAGAAAAAATTGTTTAGTTCGCGCAACTAAGCCGTTAAATTGATTTATACTATCAAAGTTGTTGGTAGTATATTGCAAAATACTTATATGATATCATTTGGTTTTCGGAACATATTTGAATCCACAATTTTTTTCTTTTTTTTCTTTTCAAGTTTTTACAATTTAATATGATTTTATTTATTTGGTTTTGGACTTCTAATTTTAAAGCAAGAACTGAATTTTTTTATTAAAATAATAGTAATGCATCACACCTAAAAAAAGCACATAGAAAACTAGAGATGGAGAGATAGAGTCATAGAGATATAAAGAGATAATAATAAAAGACATAACGTTGACTTGGGATGAATTTTGAAATCTCAAAGAGGTTTGATTTTCATTATTAAATCTAGATTTAGTGTATATATGAGCCTCTAAATTTGTAAGATAAATGAATGCCAATTTGAAATCAATTAAAAATTAATGATTGAATGAACCGTTAAGTTGATCACTTGATCCCAACAGTAATTCCAATTCTAAAAATGAACCGTTACGTTAATTGCAACGATAATTTAAATAATAGAAAAACCCGTTAAGTTCGCGCCACTAAACCTCTAAATTTATTTATACTATCAAAAACTTTGGTAGTATATTCCAAAATATTTATATGATATCATTTGGTTTTCGAAACATATTTGAATCCAAAGTTTTTTATTTTTTTTCTTTTCAGGTTTTTACTATTTTATATGATTTTTAAATTTTATTTATTTGATTTTGGACTTTTCATTTTAAAACAAGCACTGAAAACTTGAGATGAATAATAATGCATCACACGTTTAAAAAAAACATAGAGAACTAGGGATGGAGAGATAGAGATATAAAGAGATAATAATAAAAATGATGTAACGTTGACTTAGATGAATTTTAAAATCTCAAAGTAAGAAGTTTGATTTTCATTGTTCCAAATTATAGGTAAAACATTTAATGCCAAATCCATTCAAACTCTATTTAGTAAAGTCAATTATGAGAATCTTCGAAAGTTGAATAACACAAGACTTTAATTGATTATTTTAAGTTTTTAATTAAATAACAATGGATTTTAAAGTCTTTTATTTAAAAAATTATAAATACAAAAATTAATAACATTAGATTTTAACCTATTTTTATTAGTAAAGAGAGTAAATATAACAACCAATAATATTAGATTTTAATAAAGTATTTAAAATCAGCTATTAAATAATAAATGATTTTAGTAGAATATTGAGAAAAAAAATAACGTAAACAATTATAAATTTTATGCGATTTTTATGTAAATTAAAATAAAACCCAAACAAAAAAACTAAACGATGAAAATTTAACGGTGCATTTCACCGTTAAGTTTATTCCAACGGTAATTTAAATGATATAATAAACCGTTAAGTTAATTCCAGCGGTAATTTAAATGATTTTAAAAAACTGTTAAGTTCGCGCCACTAAACCATAAATTACGATTACATCCAATAACTACAGATTTTCGATCATTCATTCTTTATTTACCATATATGAATCTAAAATAAGTAATACATAAACTCAATAAACTATTAAAAATTGTAGTTTACTGATATATAGCCTTTAGATCTTTAAGATTAAATGTATAGAGACACCTGGAAAAAAAATCAGAAACCTAGCCAGCCATTATTCCCTCTCAAAAAGTTTTGACTAAACAAGCAAAAAAGAAAAATTCCAAAATTTGGATAACTTACCATAAATATTAACGCTCCTTTTGTTATTATCAATGATAAAAACCCAAACAATTATAATAAAAAAGATAAACTCATATACAAACCTCACAAATCTCAATTTGCGAAAATCTTAACTCTTAAGCTTTGATTATGGCGATGGTGAACAAGGAACAGGTTGTGCAAGCATTTAATCCTGATGTTCCTGCTGAACGAGGGATCAAAGAGTCCACCATTTTAAAAACTTGTCACCAGGTTGGAAATTTCGATAACTTTTGTAGATTTAGAGTTGAGATTTTTATATGGACTTGGCTAGTAACGTTTTTGATATGACGATAGAGTTAATGTTTGGGTATCTATGGTTGATTTTGTTAGATTCGACTAGTCACTTTTTTGGTATGACGATAGAGTTGATGATTATATTAAATGGTATTTGTGGTGTAGTGTCATCAAAAGAGACTGCTTATTGGATCGTGCGTGACCAAGAAGGGAAATACGACATGTCCGTTGAAGTTATGTCGCAGATGCTTAATGAATAGGTTTTGATTTGATGTGTTTGATAATTTATGTCTAGTGTTGTGAGAAACGTAAAAACTTTTGGTGATTGTTGTGTTATATGATTCTGACTCTAATTTTTAGGTATGGAGAGAAGGCAGAAGAGGTTACCGTGAAGACTGATTGGGTTTGTCCCAAGTGCAGGGGCATCTGCAACTGCAATTACTGCATGTAAGTCAAAATTATCCATTACATTGAATTTGTCATAGAATTATATTTAAATTATTAGTCAAAGGTTTGTTTGTAAATTTGTTAATTGTTTTGTTTTCTCAGGAAGAAGCGAGGTCACAAGCCTACAAGGAGATTGGCGCGCACAGCTAAAGCAAAGGGGCTCTCTTCTGCCTCTGAGCTTCTTAAAAATGAGGGCCCTGAAAAATACTTTTATAAGAGGAAGGTGAAGATCCTTATTGTGTTTTTGTTTTATCTTAGCTTTTGAGTATTGTTTTGTGTTTTCATTTTATCTTAGCTTTTGAGTATTATTTTGTGTTTTGACTGTATGATATTTGCAGGAAGATCATATTGAAGCTGTGCCACTTACTGTTGTAGCTGCACCACTGGAACATCGGCAGCAGAATTCTGAGCAAAACCATGTTAAGATTAAGAAGTCAAAAAAAATATAAACGTGAAGAGCTTCAGGTTGTGGCTTGCTTGTAATGTTTCGTGGGGTTGAAGACGGCCTTGAATTTATCGTTATGGTCTGATGTACTAATGAACCTATAGGCCAGTGTTTTATTTTTTCTAAACCTATATTTATATTTTGCTTTATTTTTCCATATTTTTTATATTAACTTCAAATCCGTGCAACGCGTGGAAAATTCTCTAGTTGGTAATATTTAAATGCATGCACAGTATACGTGGTTAGTATTAGCAGTTGATGGTTAAAAAAAATACTTTTTTTTTCTTAGTTTTGGTTTTTAAAAGTATCTTTGCTTTACTTTTTTCTTTTTTTGGCTAAAATCTTGGCTTTACTTTATAACGTAAAACTTATCCCAACGAGGATAATAAACTTTTGCATGCCTCTCAAAAAGTAATTGAAACTTATACATTTGTTTACTATTCCTAATTACTATGTGGGCCTACCATTTAGATTTTTTTCTTGTTAAAGCAGTTTTAATTACACTAATTGTACTAAACAACAAATGACAGTCTGTGATTTCCTTGGTTTTATTAGAATTCATGGGAAAAACATGCATGTACACGTCGGATATCTTTATCTTCATGACACATCGCAAGACCGTTACAAAAATGTTAAAATTACCAACTTTGAATTTGCTCATATTATTAAGAAACTCTTAAAAGTAGCCTTTTACATTTGTTAACTATGCATGTAAAGTATGATGTAAATTATTGACTAAGAAACGAAAGTATTCCACGACTGTATCCTTGAAGTCAGTGCAGTGTCACACCATTCGAAGGAAACTTAACATATTTTTTTAAAGCCCACAATCAATAAAACTTTAATAATAAAATGAAATGTTAAGTATCCTAACAAAAATTTAAATTCTAAAAATGAACCATTAAATTGAATCCAACGGAAATTTAAACAATGGAAAAACTGTTGAGTTAGGGCCACTAAACAATAAAATATAATTACATAAACAAATTACATATTTTTTTATCTGTAATCGTTAATTTTCATTTTTGTATCTGTATTTGTGTTAAGAGGTGTTAATGGTTATAGAAATCTAATTCAACTCCCACTAAATTTTATTTTTTTCAGGCTTTAAAAGATTTGACTTAGTTAAAATGATTTATCGTTGATTTTGCAATCTAAAGTTGAAGATTTATTTATAGTTTCAAAACTGATATCATTTGGTTTCCATAATAGATATCCACAATTTTTTTAAAAGGTTTTTACTATTTTATATGAGTTTTAAAATTTATTTAAGAAATTTATTTGATTTTGGACTCTTTTTTTTTCGGCAAATCAAATTTCATATATTATAAAAAGTTTACAAAATCAAGAAACATTTTTGGTACAACCGTTAACACAAATAATGAAATTGAAAACAATTTCCATGAAAAAGTGGAGAGTAACCAAGCTTTCCTTTCGGAAATCTTATAGGCCAACCGATGAAATCTGTTATGTCCCCTTTCATACACTTGTTGATGGCTATCATCTTGCTGATGAAACTCCAAAATACATATGGCATTACTTTGATTAGAAAATGTTTCTAGATCTCGTCTTTTAAAGTTTGCTACAACAAACCACATTGGCCTATCACATCTTTGCCGATTGTTGACCATGAGTTTCACTTTCATCGATTCTTCAAAAAACATTCGTCTCCACAAATTCTTCCACAAAATTCTTCTAAATCAATAACTAACATCTTACCCCCCATAACGTTGGTGGCTTCTTGAAGAAGGTAAGGTTAGGGTGTGAATTGCCAAGAGACGATTTTTGATTTTGGACTTATAATTCAAAAACAAGCATTGAAATCTTTTATTAAAACTGAATAATTTATAGCGTTCTCCTCCTTGTGCCACATCAACTAAAACGATTTCCCTCAACTTCCCACGTGTCCACTGAAATCCAAAAGTCAACTTCCATTTTCAAGCGTTATGATGTCTTCTTGCCCTCTCTCATTGGATGTAATAAAACGCATACAGACAATAAACTTAAAAAGGTTTATGCACGATGTGTTTTCCAAAAGATGTACGGGACTTGAGATGAATTTTGAAATTTCAAAGTAAGAGGTTTGATTTTCCTTGTTACGAATTACATGTAAAACACTTAATGCCAAATCCATTAAAACTCTCTTTAGTCTTTATTAAAGTCAATTATGAGAATCTATCTTCTACTCCCTCCGTTGCAAATTACTTGTCGTTCTAGGTGTTTTCACACAAATTAAGAAACACAATTAAATTTTTCTGTTTTACCCCTAATTAATACATTATTTTGTTTGATAGAAGTAATTATTAAGCTGAAAGTTAAGGGTAAAAGATGGAAAAATAGTAATAAATATGCATTGGAAATACATAACGACAAGTAATATGAAACAAAAAATAAAAGCTAGAATGACAACTAATATGCAACAGAGGGAGTATATATCAAAGGAGAAGCATTTTGAGGTTTATGTGTCAAGCTCTCATTTTTTCTAACCTTTTTGATTTAATTAATTTAAATTACTAGCTCCTACTATACTTATAATAGTCCAAAGTAATTTAATCTCTATACCCAAACAAACTATAACTATTATTAACTACTATTATATTTCTATCCAAACACTCCAAATACCTTAATATATATATTCAAACAAAATTTAAATAAGTGTACTCATCTTATTAACGTAATCCATATTATTAATTTATACATATAAAATCTTACTACCCAATCACTATTGTAACACTCTGTATTAACTTGGCTATTATAATGCATATTACCAAACAATTTCAAAACACGAATTGTATACTAAATGAACACTAAAATAATAATTAATTCATGCAATCAGAATTTGGAGACAAGTTTTTAGTTATATACGCAAACCTTCATTTTTATATATTGGAGTCATATACTGTATTTTTTTTTAATATGTTATGTCAGTATAATAAATTTATCAGTAACTACAATTGATTATTTGACTAAAATTATATTAATTTTATCTGATATATATATTTTATCCCGCGTAAAACGCGGGTACTATTCTAGTGAAACTTGATAACACAAGACTTTCATTGATTATTTTCAACCTTTAATTGAATAACATTAGTTTTCAAACTCTTTTAATAATGAGATTTTAAATATAAAAATTAATAAAGAGTGTAAATACAATAACCAATAATACTAAATTTTAATAAAGTATTTCAAATCAATTATTTAACAACAATGAATTTAAGTTGATCCCAAGAATAATTTAAATGATAGAATGAATTGATAAGTTGATTGCGACAGTAATTTAAACAATAGAGAAATCGTTAAATTGGTGCCACTAAACCATTATATATGATTACATTAAATAATAATATAGTTTCAACCTTCATTCGTTAATTTCCGTCTCCGTATCTCAAATCGATAATACTTAAACCTAATAAGTTATTAAGAATTGTAATTTACCGATTTAATTGGAATAAACATTCTTTATTTTGAATATTAATTCATTTTCTTAGTGGTTAAAACTTGAATATTGAAAAAAGAAACAACCTAAAAAATTATAAGTTATATGCGCTTTTGATATAAATTAAAACAAAATAATAAAACTGGACTAAAATTTTTTTTAAACCTCAAAACCAAAAAAAAACTTAACGATAAAATGGATCGTTAAGTTAATCGGAATGATGATAGAATGAACCGTTAAGTTAATTCCAACGGTAATATAAATGATTTAAAAAACCGTTAAGCTCGCGCCACTAACCATAAATTAAGATTACATCAAATAATTACATATTTTTTATCAATGAATCATTTTTTTCTATATCCGTATCTGAAATAGGTAATACATAAATTCAACTGTAATTTCCAGATTCAGTGTATATATGAGCCTCTAGATTCTTAAGATAAATGAATGTCAATTTGAAATCAATTATAAAAAAATGATTGAATGAACTGTTAAGTTGATCCCAATGGTAACTCGAATTCTAAAAATAAAGTGTTAAATTAATCTCAATGATAATTTAAATAATAGAAAAAATTGTTTAGTTTGCGCCACTAAACCGTTAAATTGATTTATACTATCAATATTGTTGGTAGTATATTGCAAAATACTTATATGATATCATTTGGTTTTCGGAACATATTTGAATCCACAATTTTTTCTTTTTTTCTTTTCAAGTTTTTACAATTTTATATGATTTTATATGATTTTATTTATTTGGTTTTGGACTTCTAATTTTAAAGCTAGCACTGAAAACTTTTATTAAAATAATAGTAATGCATCACACCTAAAAAAAGAGTACATAGAAAACTAGAGATGGAGAGATAGAGTCACAGAGATATAAAGAGATAATAATAAATGACGTAACGTTGACTTGGGATGAATTTTGAAATCTCAAAGAGGTTTGATTTTCATTATTAAATCTAGATTTAGTGTATACAGTATATGAGCCTCTAGAATTGTAAGATAAATGAATGCCAATTTAAAATCAATTAAAACTTAATGATTTAATGACCCGTTAGGTTGATCACTTGATCCCAACAGTAATTCAAATTCTAAAAATGAACCGTTACGTTAATTTCAACGATAATTTAAATAATACAAAAACTCGTTAAGTTCGCGCCACTGAACCTCTAAATTTATTTATACTATCAAAATCGTTGGTAATATATTCCAAAATATTTATATGATATCAATTGGTTATCGAAACATATCTGAATCCACAGTTTATTTTTATTTTTCTTTTCAGGTTTTTACTATTTTATATGATTTTTAAATTTAATTTATTTGATTTTAGACTTTTAATTTTAAAACAAGCACTGAAAACTTGAGGACTTAGATGGAGAGATAGAGTCATAGAGATATAAAGAGATAATAATAAAAACATGTAACGTGGACAGAGGACTTAGATGAATTTTAAAATCTCAAAGTAAGAGGTTTGATTTTCATAGTTCCAAATTATAGGTAAAACATTTAATGCCAAATTCATTCAAACTCTATTTAGTAAAGTCAATTATGAGAATCTTTGAAAGTTGAATAACACAAGACTTTCATTGATTATTTTAATTTTTTAATTAAATAACAATGGATTTTAAAGTCTTTCAATACAAATATTATAAATACAAAAATTAATAACACTAGATTTTAATATATTTTTTTAGTAAAGAGTGTAAATATAACAACCAATAATATTAGATTTTAATAAAGTATTTAAAATCAGCTATTAAATAATAATAGATTTTAATAGAATATTGGGAAAAAAACAACGTAAACAATTATAAATTTTATGCGATTTTTTGATGTAAATTAAAATAAAAACCCAAACAAAAATAAACCGTAATAATTGACCGTTGGAATAAACTTAACGGTTAATTTTTGGTGAAATGAACCGTAAAGTTTTTTTTGGTGTCAAATGAACCGTAAAGTTTATTCCAACGGTAGTTTAAATGATATAATAAACCGTTAAGTTAATACCAACGGTAATTTAAATGATTTTAAAAAACCGTTAAGTTCGCGCCATTAAACCATAAATTACAATTACATCAAATAACTACATATTTTCGATTATTCATTCTTTATTTTCCATCTCTGAATCTAAAATAAGTAATACATAAACTCAATAAACTATTAAAAATTGTAGTTTACTGATATATAGCCTTTAAATCTTTAAGATTAAATGTATAGAGACACTTGGAAAAAAAAAATCAGAAACCTAGCCAGCCATTATTCCCTCTCAAAAAGTTTTGACTAAAGGAGCAAAAAGGAAAAAAATCCAAAATTTGGAGAACTTACCATAGATATTAACGCTCCTCTTGCTAAGATTAATGATAAAAACCCAAACGATTATAATAAGAAAATAAACTCATATAAAAACCTCACAATCTAATTTTGCAAAAAATCATTTTTATTTTAACTCTTAAGCTTTTGATTATGACAATGGTGAGCAATGAACAGGTCGTGCAAGCACCTAATCCTGATGTTACGGTTGCTGCTGAACGAGGGATTGATGAGTCCACCGTTTTAAAAACTTGCCACCAGGTTGGAAATTTCGATAACTTTTGTAGATTTAGAGTTCAAAATGATCTAATTGTGTTTAGATAGAGATCTGTGATGATGGTTTTTATTTTGATTTAGAGTTTGTAGATTTAGGTGTATCTATGGTTGATTTGGTCATATTCGACTAGTCACTTTTTGGTATGACAATAGAGATAATGATTGTATTTGTGTTGTAGTGTCATCAAATGAGACCGCTTATTGGATCGTGCGTGACCAAGAAGGGAGAGACGACATGTTCGTTGAAGTTATGTCGCAACTGCTTAAGGAACAGGTTTTGATTTGATGTTTTTGATAATTTATGTTCTAGTGTTGTGAGAAATGTAAAAGCTCTCGTGATTGTGTTATATATGATTCTAACTCTAATTTTTAGGTATGGAGAGAATGCAGAAGAGGTTACCTTGAAGACTGATTGGGTTTGTCCCAAGTGTAGGGGCATTTGCAACTGCAGTTACTGCATGTAAGTCAAAATTATCCATTACATGGAATTTTTCATAGGATTATATGCAAACTAGGTGAAGGACCCGCATATATGCGGGTTTACGGTAAACAAATATTTTGCAACCCGTGAAAAATCAAACACGCAAAAAAAGAAAAATTAAATCACTCATGAAAGTAAACAAAATTGAAAACCTTGAAATTAAGTAATTTAACACTTCCTTTTTATCTTGACTTTTTTTTGTCTAATTTGATTTCCATCTTTTCAAAATTATAAGTTTTTTTCTATTCATATTTGAAGTAATTTAACTCTTACTATTTCGTTTTTCTAATTTTCCAAAATCTTGGCGAATTATTTTTTCATAATTTTATTTGACATTTTCAATTTTGTAACGTGTTGAAAAAACACAAAACACGAAATAGGAAAACCACTGATAAAAAAGCCTCACCATTCTTAAATTGTTTTAACTCTATTTCAAATATTTAGCTTTTTTCCTATTTCTTATTGAATTGAGTTTATTTTTATTATGTAGCTATTCACTCATATATTTCTTTGTTCAAAACTTTAACGAACTGAATCTCATAAGTCATAAGTTATAAACACAAATTGCAAATTTTAATAAAATTTACTTCACATAATAAATCCCCAAATTTTGCAAGAATCTAATGATGCAAAAAACTTTGAATAATATTTTCATACGTTAAAAAAATCAAATTGTAATTAGATATCATTCAAGTGATTAGTAATACATTAAGACTCTTATTGATATAATAATATAAAAATATGCTACCCTTTTCATTAACTAAAATAAAGTCCATTCATATAGGCTCATTATTTTTTGTCTCTCACTTTCTAGTAAGACGTAATACAATACAGTGATACACATTTTTTTATTTAACTTGTCTAATGTTAAATAATTAATATTTTTCTTATGATAATAAAAATTTATATATTTGTATTTATCAATTAGATTTTATTTTATTTTATATAGAAGCATATAAGGCAAAAATCAAGTAATTTTTTTCAATGGAATATTCTTAGTGTAAAATATTTTGAGTTTAAATAGACTTAAGTTTTGCATACAACGATTTATCCAAATGTCAAAGGATTTATCTATTTTAGATTAAGAATCTATTTATTAGTGAATTAGTAAAAGGTAAACCTATATGAAATATGATTAGTGAAATTTTAAGATATGTAATTTAATTTAGTTAAAATAAAAAAACACGTTTCAAATATGTGATTTAGTTTAGTTAAAATAAAATAATACGTATCAAAATCTTATCGACCCGTCACGATCTCGTTAATTATTACGTTTGACGCAGATATAAAATTATTAGTCAAATGTTGTTTTGTAAATTTGTTAATTGTTTTTTTCTTCCAGGAAGAAGCGAGGTCACATGCCTACTGGGATATTGGTGCGCACAGCTAAAGTAAAAGGGTTCTCTTCTGCCTCGGAGCTTCTTAAAAATGAGGGCCCTAACAAATACTTCTATAAAAGGAAGGTGAAACCGGTACGTGCTATGTTCCAACAAGATCCTTATTGTGTTTTACTTAGCCTTTGAGTCTTATTTTGTGTTTTTATTGACTGTATGGTATATGCAGGAAGATGCTATTGAAGCTGTGCCACTTACAATTGTAGCTGCACCACTGGAACGTGGGCAGGAGAATTCTGAGCAAAACCATGTTAAGATTAAGAAGTCAAAAAAATCTAAACGTGAAGAGCTTCAGGTTGTGAATAATGGCGGTGGCAATGATCAGGCTGCAGTAGATACGAGCAGTACAAAAAGGATCAAGGCTTCTAAGGATGCCGAGGGAAACAAGATCAAGAAAAGGAAACCTGTTCTCAAGAAGAAAGAGGAGTATCAACTTGAGGAGGTTATGCCACCTCAAGGCACCAGCTTAATTACCGTTTCTGGTATCGAGTTGCCGCGTGAGGACGTTGGAGCTGCATTACAGTTTTTGGAGTTTTGTTCAACGTTTGAAAAGGTACCATCTATGAATTTTTACATTTGATAATTAAACTTTACTTAAACTATAACATCGACACTTTGAAATGACTCTTATTCTGCTTCATATGAATTTTTGAATAGGCTCTTGATTTGCGTAAAGGACAGGCTGAATCTGTTGTACGAGAAATGTTTGCTCGGAGAGACACAAGGAGACAAGAGCATTCTACGCTCACTGGGATGATAATCCAAATACTGACTGTGATTTTGAAAGATAGAGGACAAACGTAAGAATTATTTTCTTAAAAAGTAATAAGTTTTCTCTATGATTTGATACATGTCTGATTGATTTTAATCTTTAAATAATTTTTTAGGTCGCTTCGCATGAGTGCAACTGATAGTAGCTGGTTCACTGCTGTTGGAATATGTTTTCTGGAATCAGATGTTAAGCTTGATGACTTTCGCCCTGAATTCTTTAAAAGAGGCATTGTTGCGTATGAGGAATTGGATTCTTCGAAAAGGCTTAAGCTGTTGAATTTCTTATGCGATGAATTGCTTGGCACGTCGTAAGTATTATTGATATTCATTTACTGAATCAACTGTTCTCTTTATTTTTTATGGTGTTTGAGAGCTCACATATTGTGATAATATTTTCAGGCAGCTGAGGGATTGCATCGATGACGTTGAAACTATTCAAAGGAAAAAGGAAGGAAAAGAAATGTTGAATGCTGCAAAGGAAAAGGTAACCGTAAAATCTACTAAATCTGCCGTGCTTATGTATTAAATGTAAACATTTGCTTAGGGCATTAAAATTTATTTAAAAAAATTAAGAGTTAAAAGGGCATCAATTTTTAAAAGAATTTAATCATATATTTTACTAATTATCCATTTCAACGTAGTAAAATATATTTGCATGGGTCTCATGGGCTTGCCACAATGGGAAAAGAAATTCACTAGACCATAATTAATAGTTAAGTAATTAAAATTAGAAAGATTAAAAAAAATATTGTTGCTTATTATATTTTTGTTGAACTAAAAGTTCCAAGTTAAAATGTACCATAAGAAGTTAAGAACTCTATTAATGTAAGACTTTTTGAAAAATGTTCAAATTTTTTTATTTTGATTGAATATTGTTGATGATTCAAGTTTGGTTCTCATCTACTAATATTTTATATAAAAAAAATTGAGGATGGTCAAATCTTTTCTCTGTTCAACTATGTCACAAAAAAACTGAACGATTTGGCTATTTTATCCATCAAATTGTTTTACGGTGCATTGCTTTAGAAAGTTTGATCTTTACGGTCTTTGGCCTGGAACCTCTGATAATTCATAAAACACAAGTATAGTCAAAATGATTTTGTAGAAAAAAAAATAATTTTTTAATACAGTTTGTTGAATAATTATGCCTAAGTGACAATAATATTTATGACTGCAATTTTTTTTAATAAATAGGGGCATTTTATTTTTAGTTGCTTATGTATTGTATTAGTGTTGTCACGGCTCTGAATGTAAGTTTGACAACAAATAACTCATCCTAAAACTTTTCTGTTGTAGGAGAAACAACTGAAGCAGATATTGGAAGATGAGTTGGCCAAAGCTGTAGCCGAGAATGGCGGGGTTCCATTGACGACTGAAGAGCATGATGCAATTGCATCACAAATGAATGCTGAAAATGAAGAAGTTCGATCAGAAATGCTATCTGCAATGGAAATGCTATCGACAAGTACGAATTCATCTTTTGATTCTTCATATTTATGATCAATGATAATATGTTTAATTGTTCTAATTGTTTTTGCAGAAAATCAAAAATGCAATGATGCTCTTAGAACCAAGCCGCTCGAAGTGGATGACAATGGCCTTGTGTTCTGGAAATTGAAATGTTATAATGAAGAACCAAACATTTTGGTCCAAGGTATGAAAAAAACATACAAGCTCTTTATTTATCTTGACATGAATATAGTAATTTCAATCAATTTCCTTTGTTTGTGTGCAGATTTAGGGAGCGGGAGTGATGAAATTCCTCAGGAAAAATGGTATGCGTTTAGCCCTGAGCAGAAACCACAGCTAGAGAAGTACATACGTTTCGTAAGGTAAATAATTTTGTACATCTCTTTACCTTTCTTTAGAAGCAAAGGAATTTATAAAAGAGTTACATGAAGCTTTTTTTATAGTTAGAGGTATTGCTTGATCAATCTCATTAAGTAAGTTGATGCTTCATCTTTGAATACTATTGTTTTGCTTTGCTTCTTATTTCATCTTTTGAATACTATTGTTTTGCCGTATGAGTAAACAACTTCTTTGCATCGAACTGTACTTACGGTTGATGCTGATTGTTTCATGTATTTGCATATTCTGATTTGCTTTTGAATCAAACGTTTTGTAGGGCGAAACGGTGTCAAGCAAAGCGTCAAGCAAAGCAGAACGCAAGTACAAGCACATAATAAGAAAATGTTTCTGGTTTAGGAGAGGTAAAAAGACTGACTCAACTCTTCTAGTATGCTGTTATGAATTTTATGTACTATTATGATTCATTGATAAAAAAAACCTCTTTTCTGGTCAACCCTTTGTAACTTATGAGACTATCTTTGATATTTGGGAGTTGTTGTAAGGTATAAGAATGTTTGAAAAGCGAACAAATTAAATATTTATTATCCTGATTTTATAAGTTTATAACCGATTCTTTTTGGTTTTAACAAGATTCTTTATATGGTTTTTAACTCGTTGAGATTTTGATATGTTTGGCTTCGGGCCCTGTTGGCTTCCCGAGGCCAAACATTTCAGTGGTGGTAATAGACTAATAGTATAATGTATTGACCTAGTTTTTGTAAACCGAAGTCAAAATAAGGGTTGTTACTGAACGTTTTGACCCGGTTTCTGTGAACCGATACCATAATAGATTGGCTCTGGCTCCTAAATAACAAGAGAAAAAAAGTGTAATCACGAAACGTCTCTTGATTCAAGACTTTTGCATCTAACTTTGGGTGTTTGGGTACTCTCCAGTTTAGGCTTTTTGAGTCTACGGATTTAGAGATATAGGAATTATTTGGATATTTATGAAATTTAGGTCAGATTTGGTTTTTTTTTATTCATGTCCACGACTTGTTGTATAAGTAGCTAGGCAAAATACCTAAATCCGAAGAACCTAACCAAACCCAATCCGAATTAGAAGATACTGAAATAGAACTAACATAATACTTAAATAGATCTTAGATCATTATATTCGCCAAATCTGACCAAAACTGAAAAAACCAAATAGGTATCCAAAAATATTTGAAATATAAGTACATACTCAACAATTAATTTTATTTCCGGGATTTTTGGTTATTTATATTTTGAATACATTTGGATATAAAAGTAATCAATTCATGAAAAAGCGGTTTTGTGGCTAGATTTGTATGTTTGTGTGTGTATGAGCATAAAATAAAGAACATATAGAGTTTTTTCACGAGGTTCGTTTCCTACATCCCCGGGACCTAGTTCAGAATCAATCTATTAGAAAAAGAAGCAACATACAATTGCTATATGGATACAACACCACTCTTTTCTATAACATGGATTCAAACACCAAGGGACAGATCTTTTTTATGTGATCTCCTCTCTGGTGGACGACGCCACACACACATGTGTGCCTCTTACAATAGAACCCTAGGCGCGTTAGTATTCTTGTCACCGTCTAGTCCTATTTAATCTACCACCACGAAACCCTAAGTTTCATGTTATGTGGGCTTTCAATCTCTCTCATAATTGGGCTTTTTAATTCTATAAGAGCCCATCTTTGCTTTGTTCCGCGTGTTGGAACACCTTCCTTGTTGTTCCAGCATGATGCTTCAAAAACCTCTCTTTCATTCTCCCCCTTTTTGATTGAATGTGTGCATCCAAGCTCATCTTCACACTCTCTAGATTCAGCATTCAACTCCTCCTCTCTGGTCGCATCATCACATTCTTCATACTCACTTCTTAGGCTCTTCATCGGGATTTTTTGGAGATGCATCGACACATTAATCTCCCCCTGCTTGGTTGGCACATTCATTCAAAAACTCTCAAGCTAATCAAGCCTATCTATGTTCCCGGTCAGGTTCCAACATTCTATTTCGTGTTCCAGCCTCTCCTATAGTTTCTGCTTCAGATGATATTTGGACAACTTTCACCTCGATTTGCTGATGGAGTTTAACCTTTATTGATAAACCGCCACCTTAAATCTCTTCCTTGCAGTGAGATCTTTCCAGGGACACCTTGTTCGTGACCTGGGTCTACATGAGTCGGCGAAAATACATCTTTGAAGTTAGCTTCTCGTTCACTGGATGTTTCAGATTGCAGATTTTTCTGCATATTTGGGTAGAAGCAAACACTCATAACTTTCACAATTTACTTCCGAATTGAGTTCCGTTTTCTCCTGTGGAAAGATGAATTCGTTATCTTTGCAACCATACCAATATCAACTTTTGGTTCGTTCGGGTCCGCCGGGAAAACAGCCTGCAATATGGCTTGTCGCAGTGGTTCCGTTTTTTCTTTTCTTCTCTTCTCTTCTACTGATTTTTCTCTTCTTCTGATTCTTCTCTTGTCTTCTCTCGAGGCAACCATTAACTCAAGCTTCTTCTTCGTTAACACGAAACATGATTGAACCATAATCTCATACTTTGCTCTTCAATCTCAACCACCAACACCGAGTCCAGGATCATACCCGAAAATAAGAATGAATCTCTATCGAGTCCCGCTCTGATACCAATTGAAAAAGCGGTTTTGTGGCTAGATTTGTATGTTTGTGTGTGTATGAGCATAAAATAAAGAACAGATAGAGTTTTTTCACGAGGTTCGTTTCCTACATCCCCGAGACCTAGTCCAGAATCAATCCATTAGAAAAAGAAGCAACCTACAATTGCTATATGGATACAACATCACTCTTTTCTATAACATGGATTCAAACACCAAGGGACAGATCTTTTTTATGTGATCTCCTCTCTGGTGGACGACGCCACACACACATGTGTGCCTCTTACAATAGAACCCTAGGCGCGTTAGTATTCTTGTCACCGTCTAGTCCTATTTAATCTACCACCACGAAACCCTAAGTTTCATGTTATGTGGGCTTTCAATCTCTCTCATAATTGGGCTTTTTAATTCTATAAGAGCCCATCTTTTCTTTGTTCTGCGTGTTGGAACACCGTCCTTGTTGTTCCAGCATGATGCTTCAAAAACCTCTCTTTCAATTCAATCCAGAACCGATAAAGTTTCGGGTTTTTAGATAAAAATTCAAACCGACCTAGAACCGAACCAACATAATATTTTAAAATTTACACAAAGTCAAGCTTTGAAAAGTTGTCAGGTGTCATTTGTAATGTTGAGACTTGTCCATTTCTTAATTAATCATCTTATATTTACTCTAATTTTGACATTTGACCACTAAAGTTTATCAATTATGTATTAATTCTTTAAAATAAAAGTGCTATATCAATATTAATTTAGAGTGTTTTATGCAATTAACCACATGTAAAATATTTTCTACAAATAACCATTAAACATTAATACAAATAACGTTGTATACGTAGAAGCTATATAATTAGATTATATAAAAATCAAACTTTGTTAACCAAAAATATGATTAGTCAATTTCATAAGCAATTACCAATTTCACTAACTTTTACAAATATTTTTGTTTTATTTTTTCTAAACCTATATTTATATTTTGCTTTATTTTTGCATATTTTTTGTATTAACTACAAATCCGTGCAACGCGTGGAGAATCCTCTAGTTGGTAATATTTAAATGCATGTATAGTATACGTGGTTAGTATTAGCCGTTGCTGGTTAAAAAAATACTTTTTTCTCATTTTTTGGTTTTTAAAAGTATCTTTGCTTTACTTTTTTTTTTGTTGCTAAAATCTTTGCTTTACTTTATAACGTAAAACTTATCCCAACGAGGATAATAAACTTTTGCATGCCTCTCAAAAATTAACTGAAACTTATAACATTTGTTTACTATTCCTAATTACTATGTGGGCCTACCATTTAGATTTTTTTTTGTTTTTTTTTTTTGTCATCTGAGTATATATAAAAGAACTAAAGGTTTGTTACAAGGCTATTTGACCGGAAATTAAAGCTAAAACATTAGCTAAAGTTTCACCCAAAAAATTAACAGAGAAATAGCCTATAAACATCAAGAAACCACCAAAGCATCCAAAACCAATAAACTTTTAAGCCAAAGGGGAGGTCCAACTTCTACAAAGGAATGAACTCGATGATCACTTATCACACAGTTGGCCAAACTCCAAGTGGAGAGATTCGACTCTTTTGTTTTGATCTCCAACTTCCACTCTTTGATGCGATCTAAAACAAGGCTAAACTCCATAAAGTGCCAAGAAAAGGAGGGCCAAGCTTGCGGTCTATCCATGACAGTAACAAAATCCAAAGAACAAGTCCCGAAAATCACTTTTGAAACCTTATGAGTCACCATGCTCTGAAAGACCCACAAGTGAGCTATGAATTTTGCGTCCTCCAAAGTTAAAATTCCGGCAAAACTCCTGCTACTATGCAACTTGACTTCACTTGGGCTATTCCTCAGGATCCAGGCTGCTCCACAAGTTTTTTGTTCCTTCGACCACTGTAGACCAATGTTGCATTTTAACCATGGTTCAGGAGGTCTTGCCCACTTCTTTTTCACCCAAACTTTCTGTTGAGGCATACCAAGTTCCTCTTTGGAATCATTTGAGTGAGTTAGGAACCAATGCTCAGCCTCTTTCTTTGCTTTGTCCACTACCTCAGTTGCCAAAAAAAGATTACCTTCAAAAAACACTTCATTCCTATTTTTCCAAATGTACCAAAGAAGCCAAGGAAAGAATCTTCTGGTTTCAAGAGGAATAGATTTGGACTAGGTAATGGATGTTTGAGCAGAGGGACAAAACATCGAAACCACCTTGTGGATTTGGCACTGAAGACACAGCCCAAATTAGTCTTGCAAGAGAGCAGGAAAAGAGGACATGATTGGTTGACTCTCCTTCATTACCACAAATTTGGCATCTAGAATCAACCTGAATACCTCTCCTTTCAAGCATATCCACGACTGGCATAGCTTCATTCACCATCTTCCACATGAAAGCTTTGATCTTTGGCACCGTTTGAATCTTCCAAATCTTCTGTTTGATCTCATTCATGGATGGCTGCATCTCAGCCACTCTGATGGCTTCTGCATTCTTCAGACTATGAGCCAACCAATACCCTGATTTAACTGAGTACTCTCCACTTCTATTGTGCTTCCAGAACCAGAAATCTTTTTTTGTCACTATTGGCTTCATCTTCAAAATGAGGAGAATGTCTTGAGGAAAAAACAAATCTTCAAGAGTAGCGATATTCCAAGATCTAGTCCTGAAATCAATCAAGCTGTCAACAGTAATACAAAGATCAATAAGGCAATTCTTGATGAGAGGAGCTTTCATCTTGTTATCCTCAATCCACAAATCAGTCCACACGTTAACTGACCTCCCATCACCTATTTTCTTCTTTAGACCCTGGACCAGGAGCTCTCTACCAAACAAAATACTTCTCCAACCAAAGGAAGGACGAGACCCTTCAAAGGCTTGTTGGAACTCGCAATAGTCAAAATATCTGCTTTTGAGAAGTCTAGCAGGAATGGACTCTGGGTTACAGAGAATCCTCCAAGCTTGTTTAGCTAAAAGCGCTTGGTTAAAGCACTGAATATCCTTCATACCTAAACCTCCAAGATCTTTTGACAGACACAGCTTATTCCAAGCAATCCAATGAATTTTACCCTTATCTTCAGAGGCGTTCCACAGAAAATCAGCCATGGCACTTGTGAGTGTCTTAACTGTAGCTACAGGCAGTTTAAAACAAGACATCGCATAAACAGGCATGGCTAAAGCAACAGATTTCAGTAAGGTTTATTTTCCTCCATGAGATAACATTCTCCCATACCAGCCTGACAATCTGTTCTTAAGTCTATCTTGGATAAAGCTCAACATTTCAATCTTTGATCCACTGAAGCATTCAGGGAGGCCAAGATAGGACCCTGCTCCTCCTTCATTTGAGATTCCTGTAATCTGCTTCGTCACAATCTTCATCTCCTCTGAAACTTTCTCCCCAAAGGTAATTGAAGACTTATTGAGGTTAATAATTTGGCCTGTAGCCTCTCCATACACCCTCAAGATGCCCATCAAAGTCTTTACTTCGTTAACCACAGCCTTACACAGGAACAAACTATCGATCTGCAAAAAGCAGATGATTCACTGAAGGGCCAGTCTCAGAAAATCTGATTCCATTGATAGTACCTTGAGCTTCAGATGTATTAAGGAGGTGAGTGAGACCCTCAGTACATAGAACAAAGAGGGAAGGGGACATTGGATCACCGTGACGCAGTCCTCTCTCAGGCTTTATCAGACCAAAAGGTTGATCATTGATAAGAACTGAGTAAGACACCGAAGTTACACAAAACATAATCCACTCAGTCCACCTAGCATGGAACCCCAAAGATGTCAAGAGGTTTCTAAGAAAAGTCCACTCAACCCTATCATACGCCTTTGACATATCAGATTTAATAGCAAGGGACTCCTTAGAAACCACAGGATGAGTTCGCAAACCGTGAACCAGCTCATGAGCTATGAGAATGTTATCTGAGATTAGACGTTGAGGCACAAAGGCTGATTGCGTAGGGGACACGATCACAACTAGCAGAGGCTGCAATCTTTTGACAAAGATCTTTGAGATGACTTTGTAAATCACAGAGCACAAACTGATAGGTCTCAAGTCCGTCATATCTGAAGGCTTAAAGATCTTTGGAATCAAGCATAAATGCGTATAGTTCCATTCTATGGGGAAAACACCATCTCTAAAGAAAGCCATAACTTCTACAACAACATTCTCCCCAATAATCTCCCAATACCTTTGATAGAATAACCCTGTCATACCATCAGGGCCAGGCCCACTAGAAGCTTTAACAGAGAACACTGCCTCTGTTATCTCTTCTCTAGTAACACCTCTGATCAGAAGGGCATTCATCTCATCTGT
Source organism: Arabis alpina (assembly GCA_900128785.1). Taxonomy (NCBI): domain Eukaryota; kingdom Viridiplantae; phylum Streptophyta; class Magnoliopsida; order Brassicales; family Brassicaceae; genus Arabis; species Arabis alpina. The sequence continues at coordinate 29,476,788 of LT669793.1, read as the reverse complement.
CACTCTTGGGATGAAACCTTGAAAGATCTCACTAAAATCAGAAGGGTTTGAAGATTTAAACAGTTTCTGAAAATATTTGACAGCCACATCTCCTTTGGAACCTTCTGCTCTCTGAAATATCCCATTTTCATCCTTCAGCCTTTCAATTCTCTTTTTTCCCCTTTCTGCCTTAACAGAGTTGTGAAAAAACTTGGTATTTCTATCACCTTCAAGAACCCAATGATCCCTAGACCTTTGACTCCAATACTTTTCTTCTTCTCTATAAGCAAACATGAGTTCCTTCTTAAGATATCTGACGAGAACGAAATCAGGGCTGAAACTCGACTGTGCCACCTCCAGAGCTGTTTGGAGCTGAGAGATATTATCTCTTGAGTTTAAACTTGAGTTCTTTTTCCACTGGCTCAAACCCTTTCTGACTTCTCTAAGTCTCTCTGTCACTGAACCAACTCCACCTTTGTTAACCAGATTCCAGCATTTCAAAATAGTCTCTTTAACTAGAGGTTTATTAAGAAACCGCTTATCAAACTTGAAGCTGCCTCTGTAAGACTCTTTAGCCGAAACCAAACTGATAAGTACTGGTCTGTGATCTGAACCCCTTTTGTCAAGAAACTCTTGATTTGCCACTGGAAACAACTTAAACCACATCTTATTACCAAAGCATCGATCTAACTTGCATCTGATATACATCTTATATCTCATTCCACCCCAAGTGAAGCTGTCACATGTACTAGGCAATTCAACCAACTCACAAGCCTTTATCATATCATTGAAATGGCTGTAGACCACATCATTTCTGTCAGGGCCACCTGTCTTTTCTCCACTATGGAGAATATCATTGAAATCCCCAAAAATACACCAACTGATCTTCCTATTAACACCAATACGAGAAAGTCTTTCCCAAAGGTATTGCTTCCTCTCACCACTTGGATCTCCATAAACACAAGAGACAAAAAAGTGGAAAGAGCCAAAACGAACTTCAACATCCAACAGAATAAAGCTAAACCACCACTTCGCCCAATGGGCTCAATTGTGAAAACCCTATCATAACCCAACCACTCCTGAACATCTACAATACTATTCCTATTAGCCATAGTCTCCATTAGGAAAATCATCTCTGGAAAGTGTTTTTTACGCAGCTCCCTGAGACGGGGAATCACCAAGTCCTTGAACCGTCCAAGACCTTGGTAATTCCAACTAATGAAACTCATTAGATACTGGACAGTCCCTCCTTTGGGACCATCTCTGGTTTATGGCGTTTAGCACCTCTTAACCCATCTTCAACCATCAAAGAAGGATCTCTTTCACGTCTCTTAACTGTATTTCTTATCACTTCACCACTCTTGTCTTCTGACCCCACCCCAATCACTGAAGGATCTCTTGGCTTAGGAACCCTTTTGCTCTTCACCGGTCTCTTCCTAGCCTTACCCCCTTTGCCTTTACCCTTAGGTCCGGAAGAGCTGGCTTCAAAGAAGCCAGGCCCTTGTACCGATGACCCAAAGGAGAAGAGGTTATCAGCTTTGGAAAGGACAGCTCCTTCACTAGCAGTCTGGGAAGGCCCAGGAGTCCACAGCATAACATTACCTGCCTTTAAAGCCTCAGAAACCTTTACTTGCTCCAGGGAAGGATTAACCCTTACGGAGGAGGAAGAAGCAGCTGACAAGTAATCAAAAACTGGGCCTTTGCCCCAGTTAACATCAACAGAGACCAAAGGAGCTGGTTCAAGACAGAGCAAAGTCTTTTGCTTGATAGGATCCTTCTCAGCTTCACTAACTGTTTTCTTGACTCGATCCTCTTTAACCAGCTTATTATCTCCATTATCAACCAAAAGATATTGTCTTATTTCCTGCAGCACAGCTTCTGCAATTCTTGGTCTCCCCGTCAGAGGGTCTATTCCTACCTGGTCCTCTCTAAGGACTCCAAACAGAGGATCAAACTCTTTGAGAACTGAAAGAGGTTCCAGCAATTTTTGAACTTCTCCTCTGGCTTTCTTCTCTCTTACCACATCTTGTTTCCTTTTGAGAACCACATGACATCTCTCCCTTTCATGATTGAGACTAAAACACTCATAGCACCTCTTTTGAATCCTTTCATACTCCAAGTAAATGGTGAAGGGCTCTCCATTCGAGTGATGAAAGAGCTTAGATCTCAGCAAAGGTCTTGACACATCGAACTTTACCTATACCCTTATGAAATCATGAACCTGGGTCTTCTTAGGATCAAAGGCTACCAATGTAACTTGCCCAAACTTCTCCCCAATCCATGTAATCGCATCCGGAGTTCTTCGATTAACAGGAACCCCTCTTAAGCGAATCCATAAAGGAATGTATTGTAAGAAATCGGCCGGAGGAAATTCCACCCACCTTTCCAAAACCAAAGTCCACTCATTGTAAGTGTGAACCCCTTTCTCCAGGATCTCCACCAAGTCATGTTCATGGTCGAAGAAGAACTGAAAACGCTCTCTAGAAAGTGCAACCCCTCTAACTCGACCAACCTTTTGCCACTTCCTAGGTAAGTCCATTATCAGACTCGCCATTCGCACCCCTTCTGGGTTCAGAACCCTCCCAATAATACTATTAACATTATCCTCCGCCGACGAGAACTCAGGTAAGTCAGGCATTATGCACGGCTCTTCTTCTTCGACGAGGTTCATCTTCGCCATCGCTCTATCCATTGCAGCTGTCATCACAGATACGAACTCAGACAAAACTGCAACTAAGCTTGAAACTCTCTTACCCAGATCTTGAAACCTACTACAATTCTCCAGAACCCTTAAAACAGTGAAAGCTCAAGAAAAAACTTAAGAACCCAGCTCAATTAACACAGAAACCCAGAAAAAGAAGCCTTATCTTCTTTGATTTGGTAGGAATAAAGTTGTTTTTACCCAGCAACTCAGTTATCGAGAAGAGTAAAGACTCTAATCTAAACAGAGGGTCCTAAGCTCAGAGGAGCTCAATTCAGATTTTTTTCTTGTTAAAGCAGTTTTAATTACACCAATTGTACTAAACAACAAATGACAGTCTGTGATTTCCTTGGTTTTATTAGAATTCATGGGAAAAACATGCATGTACACGTCGGATATCTTTATCTTCATGACACATTGCAAGACCGTTACAAAAATGTGAAAATCACCAACTTTTAATTTGCTCATATTATTAAGAAACGCTTAAAAGTAGCCTTTTACATTTGTTAACTATGCATGTAAAGTATGATGTAAATTATTGACTAAGAAATGAAAGTATGACTGTATCCGAGAACGGCCAATGAGAGCAAATTTACAAAAGTACAAATATACATGAAGTGCCGTGCCTAGTAATTTTGGGGCCTAAAGCTATATTTAACAATGTTGTCTTATTTAAATTTAAAATATATACTATATTAAATATAAACTTTTAAGTATATTCAGTATAATGTATAAAAGTATATTCAATAACTTTATATATATATATTAAGTTGGATTAAGCAAAAATATTTAATATATATATCAGATAAAAGATCCGCATATAGGCGGATTTATGATAAAATGTCTTATAATCCATGAAAAAAATCTAATCGACTGGTTTATACAAGTCATGATCATGTTAATTATGAAGTTTAAAATATTACGCTTTATAATGATATAAATATTTCATAATAAGAAACATTATCTACAAAATTATGTGTGTATCTTCATTTCTTAAATTTTGGTTACTTATGCTGAAAAATATAAAGTCAAATAAATTAAGAAAATTATGTTATAATAAAAACTGATCAAATCGAAATAAAGAGAAGACATCAAAAGTAAACTAGCTTAATTAGGGCACTATGAGGATATTTAACTATTTGTAATCTGAAAGCTCACTTAAAAAAGTAAGAGATTTGACATAAATTTACTCAATAACTCTGTCGATACTTACTATTATTGTAAAATAAATTACTCGCCTAGATAAAATGGTAAATTTGGGGCCCTTAATTTTCTAATTTCAAGTGGGGCCCAAGGCGACGGCCTATTTTTTCATGCTGTACGCACGGCTCTGTATACATGGCCGGATTTGAAAATTTGGGAGCCCAAAACCAAATTTGTTATTTTTTAGGTTTTGTAAAGATGTTTTTAAATTTGGGAGCCTTTTTGTTAAAAAAAATAAAATCAAAAACCTTTTTGTAATACTAATAAATCGGAAAAATTTAGAGGCCTAAAGCCCACGCTTCTTTGGGCTGTGCTCAGGACCGGCCCTGCAAATATAGGGACTCGAATTAAATTACACAACTCATGCATTTGTATATATTCAAAATCATGATCAAAATTTGGCAAAAGTTATATATTTTTACCGTTGAAACCGTTTACAATGACCGTCTATAATTAACATTGTAATTTAAAACTAAAATTTTGTCTACATTACACTATAAATCATTACCCATTAAGCCACCATAAATTATATATTTGCTTCGTATGTAGTCAAACTGTAAGGTAGGTTTTCTACAGCATCGTTTAACCATATAAGCAAGGCCGGTCCTGAGATTATAAATGCTGTAAGCAAAAAAAAATTTGGGCCTCTAATTTAAAAGGAAAAAAATTTAAATAAGATGATAATGATTGAAGAGGATTTGAACCCTCCACCTCTCAAATATAATATGTAGCCTATAAACCAACTAAACTAAAGTGATATTCTACATATTTTTGGGGTGAAATTATATATAAGCAAAACATCAAAAAATTTGGACTGTGAATAGTTGCTTGCTCTCAGGGATATAAGTTTTGAGGACTGTGAATAGGCCACATCGTAAACTCGACTCATACCCACAAGTTTTATAATACCCACAAGTTCCTAAACTTCTAGACCCGAAACCCGAAAGAATAGCATCCGAACCGGACCCGAGTAACCAAATGCACATGCAACCACGACTCCCTATTGAATAAACCGAACCATAAATAACCGGTTTATCTAAACCGAAATCATAATAGAGAAATCATGACCAGAAATTTTGGCGGTTTGAAAAGTTGAACTCGTGTACACTCTTTGCCTCAGCCTCACAATCACTCAGAGAGATAAAAATGGGATCCATATCGGCAACCACCGTCTTATCCTCCAATCTCCGTCGCCAAAACTCCCGGCGTCTAGGATTGTACGATCGTCGTCATGAGAATCTATCCGTCGTTTCGTCTTCACAACAGTCACAACAGAGATGGCTCTACGTTCCGGAAACAACGAAGTTGAGAAAAGAGATTCTGAGGTTTGATTTCGTTTCAAGAGCTGCTGATTCCACTAGCTCTTCTCCTTCTGTGGTTTCCGGTGATAAAACCTTAATCCCAGACGATGAATTCACTCTCGCTAAGGTCATAATCCTTTTGAATCCCTAATTTAACAAGATTCATGTTTTTCGATTGTGAAATTGGATAAGATTCATGGTGAATTAGAGAATTGTGATGGATTTGATATATGCAATTCACATATTGATGTGAGATTCAGGAACTTATAGTGAATGATTTTGAAGGAAACTTGTTTATAGGTAGTGTAGAATGTGTGTTTATACCAAGAGCGGATAGCTCAACCGGTAAAGATCTCAGGCGAAGCCTAGAGGTCGCTGGTTCGTACGGCGCTTGGGACAAAACTAATATTACATGGACAAAACTAATATTACATGAACAAAACTAATATTACATGTTGTAGTACAGGCTTCGGCCCGGAACCTCCCGTTAATTCAAAAAAAAAAAAAAATGTGTGTTTATGGAACAATTTGTACAATGAAAAGTTTGCAATATGTTTTACATTTGCAGATTTCGTTTGGTGTTATTGGACTAAGTCTCGGAGTTTCGCTTCTTTCGTGAGTTTTTCTTTCATGCTCTCTTTGTTGCTATAGTTAATGTGTGATTTGAAATCATTGTGGATGTTTTGAATACTATACAGGTATGGTTTTGGAGCTTATTTTAATATCCTTCCTGGTTCTGAGTGGTCTGCTATAATGCTTACATATGGATTTCCTCTTGCTATTATTGGAATGGCACTCAAGGTATGTATTAGAGTTCTTCATTTATTTCTTTGGTGCCTTATTGTTTTAGCCCCTGAGGTTCTGTTTTGCTTACTTTGCAGTACGCAGAACTCAAACCAGTTCCTTGTTTGAGCTACGCAGATGCTGTAAAGCTTAGGGAAAGCTCTGCTACTCCTATTTTAACGCAGGTATGTAATAGTCCCGGTTGCTCTCGATACTTACTTTAGTACTAAATCTCTTCTCTATTCCATATGCTAGATATATCAACGTTTTTAAGCTGGTCAAAATTTACTGAAACTGAAAACATGAGAGGAAGGAATGTTAGTAGCTTCTTCGTTGGTATTTGGATATTCATTCGAAAAGTTAGCTTGATTTCAGTGTAGTTTGTTGTTCACATGCAGAAGGTATTGCTCACACAAAAGTTTTGTTTAGTTTCTCTTTTGCTTATATGGCGTGAAATTGTAGTCTTTTCTCCGAAGCTAGTGCTCATAGGATGTTAAACATACTTCTCGTGAATTTCAAATGTGTCGGTCTTCTTATTGCTTTGATTAGGTTAGAAATGATGTCACGCGATACCGTTATGGAGATGAACAACATTTGGAAGAAGCACTAAAACGGATCTTTCAATATGGACTGGTAAGCCATTTCACTGAAACAAAGCACACTATTTAACTTCAGCTTTAACCGCTCTTTCAACCTTTTTTGGCATTAGGGAGGAGGAATCCCAAGACGTAGTGCACCTACCTTAACGATGATAAAGGAAGAGGTAAATTTACAGATCTCTTTTTTGTTTTTAACTTGCATTTGACATGATCATTGACCGATAAAACTAAACGTACCTGGATCATTTTCGCTAATTCGTGTCCGCAGGTCACTGCCGATGGTAGGTACTGCATAGTCCTTATATTTGAGGCCAAAGCTATGAAGTTGTCAGATTTCGAAAAAAGACAGGTAACAATAGTTAGATTCATAAACTGGCAAGCTACGCGCTAATCTCTAAGAAGTACGAAAACATAAAAAGCTGAAATTGATCCTTTAAAGCATTAAAAATCTTGTTTTGATAGGCGAAATTCACTTCCTTCTTTGGACCAAACATCACTGCAGAAGTCGGTAAGTAGTTACCGCATTCATGTTTCTTAGATTTCGTGTTCTCGGTTCTTAAATTGGTTTCTGAATTGTTGGTTTGGTTTGTAGGTAAAGGAGAAAGTGAGAATATCTATGAAGTAAGATTGATTTCCAACGTCTCCACAAACTCTGTATCTTCTACCTCTTGAATATATTTTTGTTCTTGTATATCAATTCTATATATTCATCATATGTATAAAAGTGTTCAATACTGAAGAATCAAAATAGGGGAAAATTGGAAGAAAACAAAATATCTTTTTACCTAGTAGAGTTTGGTCGAAGAAAAAAAAAGCACACAATCTGGTTTTGTGTTCAAATTTTATTATATTAAGGGTCGAAATTAGAATATATGCTGACCCAAAAAAAAAAGATTAGAAGATATAAAAAAGGGAAACAAGAAAAGGGTTTCTTTTCCTCATAACAAAAAAACCCTAAAGTGTTCCTTCTTTGGAGATCACAATTAATGACGATGTTGGACCTTCCCGAAGATTTGGTAGATGAGATACTCTGTCATGTTCCGGCCACAAATCTGAAACGATTACGTTCAACTTGCAAACGATGGAACAGTTTATTCTACGATAGGAGATTCACAACAAAACACTCTATGAAGGTGCAAAGCAGTTTCTGTTTTCCATATTGACCTATCAATGCAGGATTTGTCCGTTGAGAGTCAATCTCCATGGAATGCATCCATCTCTAAAGGAACAAAGTGAGGTTAGTCTATTCAATAGGCATTATAATAATAATTCATATAAATTGGATACATATCAAGACTTTCACTGCGATGGTTTATTGTTATGCACCTCCATAAACGACTCTAGAATCGTGGTTTGGAACCCTTGTACTGGTGAAACCAAGTGGATCGATACCATCAAACGTCAGAAGAAAGACCAAGACCGCAAGTTTGCTCTCGGATACTGTCAAGATAAGAAATCATGTGTCTTAAGCTACAAAATTATGAGTTTTAATTTTCATGACTACAAAGACTCGGAAATTTACGAGTTTAGTTCTGATACATGGAGGATTCTTGATAATAGTATCCTTCCTGCAGGCTGGGCCATTGCATACGACAATCACTTCGTGTCTTTGAAGGGAAATGCTTAATGCTTTGCTTGGGATATACGAGTGCACATATACTTGGTCAAATTTGATTTCTCCACGGAGAAATCTGAACCTGTGCCTCTTCCTTATGAGTGTTCTCGTTATCGAGTTTTACTTCTTGAAGTTGTTAGTGAAGAGAAGCTTTCAGTGTTAGTACAATGCAATGAGATATCCAAGATTGAGGTATGGGTGACAAATAAGATTTGTGAGATAAAAGCCGTGTTGTGGAGCAAGATCTTAGCCTTGGATTTGGGCCCTGATTTTCCTAGAAGATTCTTGTTCGACGAGGAGAAGAAAGTCGTTTTCTATTGGAGACGGATATTGCACAAAGGCAAAAAGGTGGTATACATTGTTGAAGAGGATAACAAAATCAGAAAAGTGGATGTAGGAGTAGATACATTGGATGATTGTTGGCCTCTTATTAGTTATGCTCCAAGTTTGGTTCAAATCAAGCGAGCTGAAGGCAACAGAAAGAGAGGTGACTAAAATAATCATGAGAGTTTGATTTTGGATTCCTTATCAACCGATTTTATTGTTACGGACCATACTCACTCAGTCTAATATATAAGATAATATCTTCATAACTATTTTTTGACATTGAGTCATTCCATTGGGTGTTTATTCCAATGATTTAATTTTTCTTTTTTTTGGAAAACTGCTGTTTGAGGCAATTTTCGTATTTAGGTTATTATATATTCTATCTTTCGTACTACTATAACTAAAATAACTCAAAATAAGGAACTTTTGTTGGAAACATATATCCATTAGTGAAGAGTAAGTAGTTTAGTGGTATAACTTGAAGGGTGAATGGGTGATGATTTCTAGCTGTACAACTTGTAACTTGTTAGGGAGTGAATTTGGTGAAAACAAATAAAAACTCAGTGCGGAGACAAGGGAGAATGCTATGTACACGTTTTCTGAACCATTTGTCATTGAATTAGAAAATATAAAAATTTGAAACATAACTCTCTCCTCTTTAGGCAAACAAGATGTGATTAATTTCGTCACCTCTTTTCCTTTTGGCTTTACTTCTATCGATTTGAGCCAAATTCGGAACATAATTAGTGTAGTTTGTTAATAGCTTTCGTCACTAGTATTTGGATACTCAATCTAAAAGCTAGCTTGATTTCAGTGTAGTTTGTTCACATGCAGAAGGTCTTGCTCATTTAGTTTCTCTTTTGCCTATATGACATGAATGATGAAATTGTAGTCTTTTCTCCGAAGCTAGTGCTCATAGGATGTTAAACTTACTTATCATGAATTGTGAATGTGTCGGTCTTCTTATTGCTTTTATTAGGTTAGAAATGATGTCACGCGATACCATTATGGAGATGAACAACACTTGGAAGAAGCAATAAAACGGATTTTCAATATGGACTGGTAAGCCATTTTATTGAAACAAAACGAAGCAAGGCACACTATTTAATTTCTGCTTTAACCGCTCTATTAAACCTTTTTTGGCATTAGGGCGGAGGAATCCCAAGACATAGTGCACCTACCTTAACGATGATAAAAGAAGAGGTAACTTTATAGATCTCTTTCTTTTTTACTTGCATCATTGACCGATGAAACTAAACTTACCTGGATCATTTTTACTAATTCGTGTCCACAGGTCACTGCCGATGGTAGGTACTGCGTGGTCCTTATATTTGAGGCCAGAGCTCTGAAGATGTCAATTTCGAAAAAAGACAGGTAATAATAGTTAGATTCATAAACTAACAAGCTACGCGCTAATCTGGTTTAGTGTCAAAGAGCATGTAGGAACATAGCTTAACTAGGTTTGGTTTCATCAAATGTAGTCTCTAAATCATAAAAACTTGTTTTGATAGGCGAAATTCACTTTCTTCTTTGGGCCAAACATCACGGCGGAAGTGGGTAAGTAATCATGTTTCTTACGTTTCTTGTTCTCGGTTCTTAAATTCATTTCTGAATTGTTGGTTTGGTTTGTAGGTAAAGGAGAAAGTGAGAATATCTATAAGTAAGATTGATTTCCAACGTCTCCACAAACTCTGTATCTTCGACCTCTTGAATGAATATGGACAATCATAGATATGGCAACGTTTTGTTTGTTATCTTGTTCTTGTATATCAGTTCTATATAATCATCGTGTACAAAAGTGTATACTCGGTGTGGCGCAAAAGAAAGCGCAGAAGACACAGAGAAATAGTTAAAGCGGAAGATCTTCTCATCATCAAGCAGATAGACAAAGGAGTAAAGAATCGCATTAACTCAATTCGTTCAAGAGCTTATGATTTTAGCGAGGCTATGGAGCTTTGGCTCACCACACACTAACACCATCGGAGATCCAAGAAAGTTAGATTTCTTTTTCATAGTTCAGAAAAAGTTGTTTTATAATTCAACATTACGAAGCATTTATTGTAAAACAGTTGGATTTGAATAATAATTTTACATTCAATTCAAAAAAAAAAGTGTAACAATTTTGAAAGTATCAAAAATATCGGGTTAGATTCATTGCCGATTCTATTTTTCTGACCGCAATAGTTTTTGTAGTTTGATGAACTTTTGTCATCATTAAAACACGAGGTAAGTGAAGAGCCCCGACCCAGATTTTCTTACACCGCGAAATCCTAGTTCGGCTACTTCACTAACACCGTGACCGAACCTCTATGAATTTTTGCCTATTTCCTTAAACTCCTCAAAGAGGTTCAACACAACCAGTTTTCACCACAACTTAGCTAACTTAACAAGTCTAGCTATGGATTTACTTAAAGCACAACACAAGATCCGACTTAACACGTACCTTGCCATTGCGACATACCCATACCTTGGCCACTGCCAATATCGGTCTATCCATGGACTTGAGCTCCGATCCGCACCAAGCAACCGAACCCATTCACATGACTTCCACCGAGCAACGCAACTTAACTATCCTTTACCGAACATTATCCATTCCACCACCTCCCTTGTTACTTAGTCACTCAGCCAACCATCCCCACATGACCAAGTACAAGAGAGGTGGCATGAATCCTTGTTCCATACACCACATTCAACAGACACGGTCTTCGCGACCATAACACTCGGTATCCGCGACCATCAGACACTCGGTCTCCGCGACCATAACACTCGGTCTCCGCGACCATCAGACTCGGTCTCCGCGACCAATACACCCGGTCTCCATGACCATCAGACTCGGTCTCCGCGACCATCGCAAACTCATTACCAATGACACTATTGCCATCGCAGACGGTTACCGATGACTCCACTACCATCGCAATCTGTTACCGATGACGATGCTGCCACCGCAGACGGTTACCGATGACTCCATTACCATCGCAATCTGTTACCGATGAAGATGCTGCCATCGCAGACGGTTACCGATGACACCATTGCCATCACAGCCCGTTACCGACGACGATACTACCATCGCAGACAGTTACTGATGACTCCTCAGCCATCGCAGACAATTACCGACGACTTCTCTATCATCGCAGACGGTTCCCGATGATACATTGCCGTCGCAGACGGTACCAAAGGTACCACGGTCATCGATGGTTTCACTATCATCGCTCACCGATGGTTTCACTATCATCGCAGTCAATCATCGATGACTCCACTGTCATCACCGATGGTTACTCGAGGAATCCCATACTCTTCACGATAATTCCTCAGTGATTACTCGATGAATCACCTTCGAATTGTCCACAGACACGATCGGAATTACCCACACCCGATCACCGACACGAACACTCGAAGATCTCTCGATGATTCTCTCCGGAATCGCCTTACGATTCTCCTCAAGTCTTTTTCGCATGAAGAAGAAGTTTTTGCGGAAGTTTTCCTTATGTTTCCCCTTCAGAAACTGCCTTGGAACCGCCCTTATAACTGTTCCCGCTTGTTTCCGCGTCCCAAAGGCTTCAGATAACCGTTCCCGCACTTTTACTTTGAATCTCCGCGTGCTTTGGCTCAATAACCGTTCCCGCCAAACACTTAGAGTATTTTCCACTTGGTCTACTCGGAACACTCGATCCAGCTCGGATCCGACAGTCCCACCGCGGACCGTCCTGCCCAGAATCCGACCGCGGTCCGATAAATCCGCTTAGCTCGGATTCTACTATTCGGATCAGTTTTACGTTGACTTTCCGTCTCCGTTGACCTAACGGTAATGCCCAGTTCAGATTCTACTCGATCACATCGAATAATTCTTTCCGCGGTGGTCAGTCCGCGGAACACGGGTGTTACAGTAAGCCCATTAGTGTAATTTCTATATTAGCAGGGGAGTGAACTCGATTTCGGATGTGATGGTGTATGTTCTCAATAGACTTACAACTTCAACTAGACTAAGATCACTTCTTTTGTTTTGGCCAACAACAATACAATACATGGGGTTTGTGGTGACACCGTGACAGAGTACTGTTGACTAAATTCACTTCATTGTAAGGGTTTAGAATCAATCACACATTTTTATAGGGTTAGGAGTTGATGAACTTCTTTCGTATAGTAAATATTAACAATCTAATTATTTAGTGATACATTAGCGCGGGCCTAAACTAATACATAACTATATTTATTGTATATATATATATATACGCATTTTATATGGATTCTTAGGGTTTTTGTTCAGCTCCTTCTCTGCCGCCTCGTGGCCTCTTGATTCTTAGAAGAAGATGATGTATGAAGCAATGGAAGAAGAAGAAGATGAAGGAGGTGTTTTCCTTGATGAAGAAGGAGATGTTCTCCAAGTAATCGATATCGACGAAGAAGGTGTGAATAAATTCATATCCCTCTCTTTCTCTTGTTCCTTTTCATCGAATGTGCATGTCTCACTCTCTGTCGTATCGTGGATTTCAGATCTACCTGACGCAGATGATGAGGATTATGATGATGATGATGATGATGATGATGATGATGATGAAGGGTTTGAGTCTCATGTAAATGCAAATGGGAAGGATGACTCTATTTACACATTCACTGATCACAGACGTAACGCATAATTTTGTGTGTTTGATTACAAATTTAATCACTTAATGTTTGCATGAAATAACAAGGTCTTGTTTGCAGGTGAGGTTTATGCAGTGGCTTGTAGTCCTACCGATCCTACACTTGTTGCAACTGGAGGTAAAGATAATAAAGGCTTTCTTTGGAGGATTGGAAATGGAACTTGTGCTGATGCGCTTACAGGTCACAAAAGCTCGGTCTCTTGTGTAGCTTTTAGCTATGATGGACAGTTCCTTGCATGTGGAGGGTTCGATGGCCTTCTTCAGATCATTGATGCATCATCTCCAGCTTCAAAACGTGATTCTAAAGGTGGTTCTGGTCATGGAATTGAGGTATTAATAAACTTGTGTTTGATGATATATATAAAAGTTGGACATGGAAGATGAAGAGGGAGCCGAAAGAAGATGGCTCCAAGTTTTGAATTGATGAAAATGTTGCTATATTAAATGCTTTGCCCTGAGTTGACCTTTTGTATCTGTTTCTTTTGGATTGTATTGATCCATAAAGATTGTACACTCTTTTGTTGATAATAAATATAACATTTCAACAAAAAAAAAATATATATATATATATAACACAAAATTTAGTACTCAATTAGTGTGTGATTTTTTTTTTTTCAGTGGGTAAAGTGGCATCCGAGAGAACACATTGTGTTAGCTGGATCAGACGCTGGTTCTCTTTGGGTGTGGGATGTTGGGAAAGAGATCCATCCTAATCTAATTCGGGTTCACAAAGAAAGTGTCACTTGCGGTGACTTCACACCTGACGGTATCACTATAAGCTTGTGCATGCATAATATGATATATAGATTTTGTCTATTATAAGTCTTAGCTTGGATATTGTAGGTAAACTAATCTGTACTGGCTCTGATGATGGTAGTTTGATTGTGTGGGAAACAAAAACTTGCAAAAGCATTCATGTGGTTCAAATTCATGTGGTTAAATGTAAGCAAAACTCACTCCCTCTTTCGTTTGACTTGTTACACAAGTAACACCAAATATTTTCAAGCTAACCTTGGATTTCATCTAGGTTTTCCTAATCATACGACAGGATTGGTATGCTTGGACATGAACTCCACTATCGCTATCACTGGCTCAGAAGATGGTTCTGTTTACATTATCAATATACTCACCGGAAAGGTTAAGAGCTCTCTGACTGGTCATACAGATTCCGTTGAATGTGTGAAATTTGGACCAAGCTCGGCAAGGATCCCAATGGTTGCAACAGGTGGAAAGGACAATAAGCTTATAATATGGGATCTGAAGCATTCAACTCCGAGGTTCATTTGTGACCACCCGGTATAAACCTAGCTTGTAGTTTCTCCGAGATGTATAGAATCAAAACAGAGATTGAAACTAAAACTTGCCCTTCTTTTGTCTATTTTTATTACAGGACACTGTGACATGTGTGACTTGGATTGGTACCTCCAACTACTTAGCCACAGGTTGTCTTAATGGCATTGTGAGAGTCTGGGACAGCTTATTAGGCAACTGCGTCCATACCTTCCATGGCCACACCAAGGCGGTCCAGGCCATCTCAGTCACCATCAACACGGAATTCATTGTTTCGGTCTCTTTAGACAAGACTGCTCGTGTCTATCAGACATCTGAGTTATTAAAAAAACAAAGTCAGAAAACTTAACATGTCTCACTTCCATGATCATAAAGAATTTACAAGGTTGACATATAATTTCAACGAAAGAGTGGAGAATAACCAAAGCTTTTTTCCTAGAGGAAATTCGTCGGCTATCATCTTCTCGATGAAACTCCAAAATACCATTATATTGACTAATAAGATTAATTGAAATGTTGTTGATGATGAAAGTGAACATTGTCTCCTTGCTGGAGAACTTTTTGTGTTTAACTTGGAGAAAAATACCAAAGATACAGTCTCTTTGAAATCCAATGGGTGTAAAAGAGACAAATCATCTTCGCTTCTCTTTCTTTTTCTTGTTAGGTCAACTGACCACCTTTATTACTATATTCATCCTGGTAATTGGTAAGTTATTGATAATTTTTTATAATTAAAACTATTACTACCTTAAAATGAAGTAAATTTCATAATCTATAGTTTAAAAGGAAAACAAAATTAAAAGAATCCACAAAAATTGATATTATTTGAAATATGAGTTTATGAAATAAAAAAATTTGTTTAAAATATGTCTAATTTCTTATTTCAATAAGAAGAAAAATTTAACTTCAATTTAAAATTTAAAATTTAATTTTAATTTTTAGCAATTTCAATTTAAAATTTAAGTTCCATCAATGTATTTCAACTTTACGTCTAAGATGGAGTTGGCTTTGCTTTGAATTCTCAATCTTAGTATGGTCTTGATCTTGTCATGGATTTCCCATCTGTCTTAAAGACTGGGCTTGTTGTTTGATCCTTTTCTATATTTGTCTCCATGCTCGTTATCGGTATGCCAAAACACGATAAAGCTCATGAAATGTGTTTCAGTTCTTATCTCTCTGTACCATTGCTGATCTACAATTACTAATTATATGCATTGTAGATGTTAATGATAACTATCAATATTGATATTTAATGTGTTAAACGTGACTTTTTCGAAGATTAGATTTAAAAGTTTTAGAAATAGGTGACTCATATGAATAGGAAGTTTGCCAAATTTCGAATTTTGTCAAAACAAAATTAAAAAATAGGTGATTTTTAATATAGAAAGGAAGTTTGCCAAAAAAATATATATGTATATACAAATTTTGAAATATTTATAGTGAATTTTTATTAAGGATATTTTCGAAAGTTAAATACCTCAAATCGTTGTGGCGTCGCTACGTAGGAAAACTCACTTCACTTTTATAAGTATAGATACATTAGGTTAAGGATCCATATATATGCGGGTTTCGCAACTCGCATCAAACTTTTATATAATAAAATTGCAATTATTTATCTTGAAACTAGGCCTGGGCAAAATAACTTGAATCTGTGTACCCGAACCTGGACTCGAACCTGTAAGACCCGAACGTGGACTCGACCCGAAACTTTAGAGGAACCTGTATGGGTATGTTTTTAGTAGACCCGATAGAACCTGTACCCGTTTGGACCCGAACCTGTACCCGTTTGGACCCGAACCTGTATCCGAATTTGAACATGTATGCCTAAGCCTAATAGGTCAAATCTACCAAAGATTATGATAAAACAAATTTTATTGATATTGTTTTCTATAATTTTTTTTATAATATTAGTACTGATAAAAAAACATTTACAAGTGAGTTAAATATTTTACTTTTATTTGTTGTTACGGTTCGACTTTCCAATACCAACACCAAAACATCGATTCCTCAAACGAATGTAATCCCTAAAATTTCAACCTCGATTTTTGCAAATCCTTCTCGAACTCGACCACACTCGTCTCTTTTATCAGAGGCATCTTGAGTTTGATCTACAGTCATCATCATTCTCTTTCTAATCTTGATTCTATTGATTCGTGATTGGTCATTGATTCGTGTTCTGTTGTTCGTCTGTCTAAATGATATGTTTCGATTCGTGATTCGTCATTGACTCTTATTCGTTTGTCTAATTGCTTTGGTTATATTGATATAGTTTTATACATTGACAAACTTTTATTAATAATTGTATTATTAAATTAGTTCATGATTGTTGTCTTGTTGGTTTGTTTGTGTTTCAAATGCATTTTACAGGTTCAAGTTAACGGTTTTTGTTTAGATTTTGGGTATAAATACATCACATAACCTAGACTCTAACCTATATCTAGAAGGAATTTGTAATATTTAGATATTTAAAAGGTTTAATAGGTTGGAACCTGGACCCGAACCTAAAGCTGAACTTGTATCTGATAGGAACATGTACCGTTTAAGACCCGAACCTGGACCCGAACCTGGACCCGACCCGAATACGGAGACCTACTTGAAACGATAAAAAAAAATGAAAAAAAGAAGACTGTGTAACACAGTCTGTGTTAGTGACTGGACTGCCAATTCTCAGGATTAATCTAAAAAAAAACTCAAAAGTTTTATATTAAATTAAAAATAAATAAATAAACCCTATTCCCCGTTTTATTCGTACCCAAAACCAAAATTTTCCCGAGAAAATTCTTTCTTTCCCGAGAAAATTTCCCTTAATCAATGGAATCTCGTCGGAACCCTCGCGCCGTCGTAGATCCAAAAGTCCGACAAGTAGGTTTCTTCACATCATCATCATCTCAGCCGGATTCATCTCAACCCGACCCAATCATCTCCGATTCTTCTAATCCCATCACCACCACAACCATTTCTCCTTCCGGTAACTCACTCTCTCCCGTAATGATTCCTCCTCCTCGTCTCAACTCCTCCGATACTTTCCCTCTCCGCACAACCGTATCTCCTTCCTCGTTTTCTTACTCTAGTCGCCGTGATTTCCCTGACGGTTCAACCACGGCTTCTCCTGGACGTGTTTCCAAGGGTAGTTTCGTAAAATCATCTGTTCCTGTTGCTTCTTCACTTCCTGGTGTAGGTATGGATTCTATGGCTGCTGGTAAATCTAGTAGTGTTCCTGCTAGTGGTTTAACTACTGTCTCCGTTGTTAATATGCCTCTTGGTCTCTCTGGTATGGTACTCTCACTTTGTTCTTGAATCTTGAATTGAGGAATCAATCACAATGTGTTGTTTGTTTGGTTATTTGCAGAGAAGGTTAGTGACCAGAAGAAAGATCCTAAACCCTTAAAAGAGAAAACCACTAAAGCTGAAAGACGAGCTCTTCAAGAAGCTCAAAGAGCTGCTAAAGCTGCTGCTAAAGGTTGCATTTCTTGAACTATACCTATGTCTTGTAGAGATGTTAACTTCTCACATATTGGCCTCATTCTGTGTTATATTAGCTGAAGGTGGGAAGGTGACAGCAATGGCATCAGGATCGGTGGCGTCGACGAATGTTAAAGCAGTTAAACCAGTAAAGTCTATTGCTCAGAAGAATGATGGTGTTGTTGCTGCTGTAGTATCTGAGAAGAAGGGAGGTTTATCTGAGAAAGATAGGAAGAAAGATGCTCCTCATCCTCGTATGCAGTATGATGATGAGAGTAGAGTCGTTAAGGCGAAAAGACGTGCTGTTGTGAAACAAACCGAGGCTAAAAATAG
The DNA here is from genome assembly GCA_900128785.1 of Arabis alpina. Lineage (NCBI taxonomy): Eukaryota > Viridiplantae > Streptophyta > Magnoliopsida > Brassicales > Brassicaceae > Arabis > Arabis alpina. The sequence continues at coordinate 29,458,555 of LT669793.1, read as the reverse complement.
GGTTGAGTTGTTTAGGCATTTGCCTCAGTATGAGCATGGGACGCAACTTCCTGATCTTGAGACTAAGTTTTTCCAACTTGACCCTATGCATCCTGCTGTATACAAGGTATATAAGGTTCCTATTGATAATCGCTTTGTTAGAATGGGGAATTGTAGTAAAGCTTCATTAAGATGAATGCTACTTGTGTACTGAATGTGTATCAGTTGTTGTGGTTATCAGGTTGGTCTTCAGTATCTTTCCGGGGATATATCTGGTGGCAATGCAAGGTGTATTGCAATGCTACAAGCATTCCAAGAGGTTGTTAAAGATTATACTACACCGCCCGAGAAGACTCTTAACAGGGACATGACTGCGAAAATAAGTAGCTACGTCTCTTTCCTCATAGAATGTCGCCCGCTTTCAATTAGCATGGGAAACGCAATCCGTTTCGTGAAAAACAGGATTGCAAAGCTGCCTATAACACTTGCTGAATCTGAAGCAAAAGCTGTTCTGCAATCAGATATTGAACGGTTCATTAACGAGAAGATCATAGTGGCTGATAATCTGATAGTCAAACATGCTGTTAGTAAAATAAGAGACGGTGATGTCCTTCTGACCTATGGATCTCCAACTGCTGTCGAGATGGTATTATTACATGCACATGAACTCCGTAAAAAGTTCCGTGTCTTGGTGGTGGATTCTCGTCCGAAGCTTGAAGGGCAGCTATTGCTTCGTAGATTGATCAAACGAGGCATCAACTGTACATACACTCATATAAATGCCCTTTCATATATCATGCACGAAGTCACCAAAGTGTTTTTGGGCGCCTCGTCAGTTTTGTCTAACGGAACAGTTTACTCAAGGGTTGGTACTGCTTGTGTTGCAATGGTTGCAAGTGCATTCCGTGTTCCTGTGCTTGTATGTTGTGAAGCCTACAAGTTCCACGAGAGGGTGCAATTGGATTCTATATGCTCCAATGAGCTCGGTATGCACGATCTTTATCAGTACCATATCTTATAACGCATCTGCTTTTGTTTTACCGTACCTTTGAATTGGATTCTGGTTTTTTCCTTTAGGTGATCCAAATGCTATTTCAAAAGTTCATGGAAGAGAAGATATAAACTACTTAGATGGTTTGACCAACAATGCAAACCTGCAGTTTCTGAACTTAATGTAAGCTTGTTTAACCCGAGAAGTGAGACTGTCTTCTTTTAATACTTTCTTCTCTGCCGCTAAAACCTGTTTTGTAATTTTCTGACGACAGGTATGATGCTACTCCATCAGATTACATTTCCATGATAATCACAGACTATGGCATGGTAAGAAGATTCATTCTCTCTTAAAAACATAAGAGATTCTTGATTTTGTTATTTGCAACTCCATAAGAACATCACATTAGTTTCTCCATTCATTCAGAATCTCCAACATCGAACATCTTTTGTTCAGGTACCTCCCACAAGTGTACCGGTCATCGTGAGAGAATATCAGAAAGAGCACTTGCTTGTCTAAGCAAAGCTCTGCTTTATAAATTTTTGCCCTCATAAAAGGTGAAAGCTCTTCTTCTCCATTTCCTTACTCTAGCTCAGGCTCTTCTTGTCACAACCCGCATAGAATAACTACCGGCACTGCCTCCTTCACCCGCTTCTTTTCCCGAGTACCGGATTCAATTTTTTTGGCCTTGACATGTTTTTTTAGAAACTTTTGACTCTGTGAAGAGTGCGATTCATGATCCGCCTCTCCGGGAAGATTTATCAATATTGGTGATGTTTTTCTTTGTCTGTGAAGTATGAGTTCTCTTGTTCTCCACTCTCATGGAGGTTGATACATGTTTCTCAAATTCTCATGGAGGTTGATACATGTTTGTCGAATTAATTTTTGGTTCAATCTTCTCTACAGGTTCTCATAATTTTGTCGATTTGCTTGCAATGTAGTAGCATAAGTCACTGCTCTTAGAATCACTTTAAATAAACTCAAATTTAATCACAAATCGTCTCTAAAATGAACATTGTTTCAAGTCGAAATGTTGAAAGAAATTATGATTGTAAAAATCATCGTTTTGAGGTTTTCCCTATTGTGTAAGGACTTGATCTTTGCCGTTTACTGGAGTAACCACACCGAGTACCACGAAACCGCCAAGAACAAGAATCAGAACTCCCATTGAGTTAACTAACATTGCCTCTGTGGAATACCGAGTTATAACCTGATTCACTTGCAGGAACGTCAACTTCTCAAGTATCCCTGTGGTAACAGTCACTAAGGCCAATGCATATATGGAAATCCCTAAGAACACATGCCATGGCATCAAGTTGGCTCGGCTGTTTCTTGAACCGCCCGGGTACCAATAAGTCACAAACCCTGCAGCCCACTGTTTGCAATAATAGCTTTGAGTTCTTGGTGTTTACTAGAGTAATGGAGATTTTGTTTGAAGAGAAAAGATTGTGTTGTACCTGGAAAGCGAAGAGAAAGAGACAAGATAAACCGAGCCATGAATGGAGACTGTAGAAGTTCTCAATCCCTTTGTCGATATGGAACTTGAGAGCAGCCCATACTCCAATTAAGCTTAGGATAAAAGCTGCAAATTGTAACGTAAGATGAACCAATTTCTTCAAGTTCTTTGTACCTTTAACTGACTTGTACGCCAACATTGCTGCAAATTTTCAATGTAACCAATAAGTCAGTAAAGACTCCAGTCTCTTGGACGAATGACAAAAGCGGAAACTCAACACGAAAAACATATACTATGAATCCTAAACGCCTTGACATTAGAATGCAAAAGAGGCAGCACAATGAATGAAACATACAACATTGAACCTATGAATCTGAATGAATGGAGAAACTGTAAATTATGTTAAGAGATGGGATTCGAGGACCCTAATGTGATATCCACGGTCTCTTGGACTAATGAAGAAAGCGAAAATTCAACACTGAAAACATATACAATGAATCCTAGACGCCTTGACATTAGAATGTACAATAGGCAGCACAATGAATGAAACATACAACATTGAATCTATGAATCTAAGACACTACAAACAGTAACCAAACATCCTGATGAAAGGAACACATATCTAAAGCATATGGAAACATGTAAACGAGATTGTTTACCTTCTCCATTGAAGAGTATGAGTCCAATCACCATCAAAACTGGATGAACCTACAAACAAGATCAGATACTTCCAAAATTAAGATCCAATCAAGAAATATGAATCTCATCAGATACAACAACAAGAACATTATATCCAATTCCAATTTCACTTAAAGATGAAAAAAAAGAGGTTTTTTACATTAAAGATGAGATCTTTGTTATCGGAAGCAAGAGCTAAGCCACCTCTGTAATGAACAGTCCATGTCAAAACTAAACCCGCAATGATAAAACCCAGAATTCTCACTACCAAGAAGATCGGAAACCCACCAAGCATCGGAACCACCATATTTGTAAATCAGGAGAATTTGGGTTTTTAGGGTTCTGGTTTCTTCTATTTGGTGGTAGGATTTGGGAATTTCTTACCACCGGCGAGTTATGAGGTCAACTAGAGTGATTTTGTCAGAATAATGATAAATTAATTAATTGTGTTTTTATTTGAATTTTTGTTAGTATTTGTTTATTGTCTCATGTCTTTAGATACTTTGCTTATTGTTCTCTATGAATTTAATCGACACTCAATTCTTTGATTCTTTATTCGGAAAAAAAAAAAGAGAAATGCGACAGTTCACTGTTGTGGACATTTTTCGTTAAAGATGTATACATGTTACACAACTCAAAAACCAAACATGTACTGAGTAAAGGGTTAACTAAAAAATCCAACCTATGTTAGTATGCTTTAATTTACAGCGAAGTATATAACTATTACATTAGTATTATCTTTTGCTATAAATTGCTTCATCTCTTTAAATAACATCTAATTTCTTCATTTGATTAATTAAGAGCTTCCAGAATATTCCACTGAAGAAATACAACAAGGTATATATATTCTCGGAAATTACTTGTATATACTTTTGGTAGTTGTGTGTTTGAAGAGGAACATTCGGGAGCGAATTATCTTTGCCAGAGAAGTTGCGAAAAATGTTATAAAGGATTGGAAGATTTCAATCATAGCTAGCTCTTGGTTGATTTTCATGGTTACTTGATACCATGTCCGAGAATCAGTATAATAACATCTTTCACTTCTTTTCTATTAGGAGTTCGATGTCGCTTATTTTATGACCTGGTTTAGTCTTTTTGATAAAGAGGTTTGTTTTCATTGTGTACTCTTTTCAAGTCTATAATACTAAATCCAGACATTCAAAAAACGAAAAAAATTGTTGATCCGTTAAGTAATATGTTTAACCAAACTATATGTCACTATGATTTGATGTCTTGGTACCTACTTGAACTTCGTTGATGAAAATGTGGTTTTCAATACTTTAATTTATCGTATCCAATTGTGATGAGCAAAATTCAAACTATGACCATTTACAAGCTCACACACTGATTTGTGTTGACCACTAATTTACGTGTAGTGGCATAGCCATTAACAACTCTTGCAATTCACTTTTCAAAGGCGACCTACAATATTGAGATATAGCGTGACCTGATTCTATGTAGAAGTCATCTGCATCCCATAGTATCCACCTTCTTTTCGAAATTTCCTCGTCTAGAATGCATTATGTTAACGTCTAAGAATCAATATTTATGCCTTTTTTCCGTTTTCTAAGTAACTTTGAAAGAACAAAAAAATTAATTAAATTAGTAAAACATATAGGAAAAGGAAAAGTGTATTAGAAGCAGAAGTTAGTTTTATTTTGGCTAATATAAGTCAAAAAGCCAAAACCCTAATTTTCTTCTTAGAGATCACCAGCGAAACAATGGTGACGTCTGATCTTCCGGAGGATTTGGTAGAGGAAATACTTTTTAGGGTTCCGGCGAAAACATTAAGTCGATTGCGATCTACTTGCAAACGGTGGAATACTTTATTCAGAGAACAAAGATTTACCAAGAAACACTTTGATAGAGCACCAAAGCAGTTTTTGGATCTCATGTTGGATGGAAATAAGGTTTGCTCATTGAGCATCAATCTCCCTGGAATTGACGACAAGGCTGATACTCCATGTATAGAGTTAAAGAGTGAACTTTTCCTAAAGGAATCTCACTCTTCTTTCGATATATGTAGAGTATTTCACTGCGATGGTTTATTGTTATGCACCACCAAAAACAATAGACTCGTGGTTTGGAACCCTTGTACTGGTGAAACAAGATGCATCATACCTAGTAATGATTACATGTACTCTACGTATGCTCTCGGTTACGAAAACAACAAATATTGTCGTAGCTACAAAATCTTGAGGTATCGTACTAAATTCGACAACGACTACCCAGGTGTTGAGTTTGAAATCTATGAGTTTAGCTCTGGTTCATGGAGATTTCTTGAAATCACTACCAACTTTCTTATTCAATCTCGTGGTGTGTCTTTGAAAGGAAATACTTACTGGCTTGCTTCGTATAACTGTCTAGTAAGTTTTGATTTTTCAACAGAGAGACTTGAACGTCTGCATCTTCCGTTTCAGATTGCTACTGGTTTGTGTACTAGTGCTCTATCAGTGGTTAGAGAAGAACAACTCTCAGTGTTACATCATAGGTATGTACCACAAAGGATGGAGATATGGGTGACGACCATTGATAAATATGATCAGACAGTAGCCTTGTCGTGGATAAAATTTTTAGCTATAGATATTGACAAATTGTCAAGCTTTGATCAGTTTTCGGGATGGATAAGCTTCTTCATCGACGAGGAGAGGAGAGTGGTCGTGTGTTGTGATGGTTATCGCAGACTGGGAGACAAATCCATGACAAGCTTGTTTAGCGTTATTGGTGAGTACGGGGAAATCCATTTTGGAAAATCAATGTTCAAAGCAAGAGATGGACATATGTTCAATTATGTTCCAAGTTTGGTTCAGATCCAGCAAGATTCAGTATTACCTAAGTCTGGTAAAAAGAGAAGAAGAAAACTAATCGATTAACGCAAGGATTTCTTTTCATTGTTTGGCTTAGTTAATGTGATTTGATATTCTATTCATATATTTTGGTACCTTGTTACTTAATGATTCCTTCATTTGCACTACATTCACGTTTCAACTAAAAAAAGTAACCAGTTTGTTTATTTAATGAGTCTCACACAAAGTAGTGCTACATTGAAAGAAGCAGCATTTTTGTCATTGTTGAAGAAGATATATGCAACATATTGGTAGGGCTCAACTTCTCAACATTGTAACCAATACTAGAGAGGATTACAACAAAGCTCCATTTCAGCTAGTTAGAAGTAGAATTTTTAGTAGGTAATATAGTCCTAATTAATTCCTAAACACATGTGCGGTCTGTATTATTGGATGATACTACACCTAGATCATTTTACTGATAATGTTTTGCTAAATTTTTTTTATAAAAGTTATATATGTAATGACAAGTTTCTTCATCATCCAAAGTAACGAAACATAAATTGAAAACTCAAAATCTACAAAATGGATAAAAACAAAGAAAAGGGCTGAAGAAATACATAACTGTAAATTGTAAATCATAAATCTTGATGGCTGAAGATAGTGCTGGGCATTCGGATATCCGATCGGATTCGGGTCCGGTATTTCGGTTTTTCGGGTACTTCGGTAATGGGGTTTAGTACCCTATCGGGTATTTTATAAATTCGGGTCGGGTTCGGATAAAATGACTTCGGGTTCGGTTCGGGTTCGGTTATATCCGATGTGCAATCTATTTAAAAATATACTTCAAATATGAATTTGAACAGAATTCAAATTGATCAAAAACTTCAAAACAAAAATTCAAATGAACATAGATATCGAAAAAGAAATTCGGTTTTATTAGTTTTTACATGAATTATCCAAAAATACCCGAGAAAATATCAAAAACAAAATTTTAAAAATTCAAATAGTATTGATAATTTAGTTATTTTTATCCGAATATAATCCATACTATTCAAATGAACCAAAAGTTATAGAAATTATCTAAAATACATGAACATATCTAACTTTACATCCAATTATCTTTGGTTTAATTTATATTTGTGTTAGTTCGGATACCCGTTCGGTTATCGGTTCGGTCCGAGTTCGGATTCGGGTTTTCGGGTTTAGAAACATAGAACCCGATCGGATATTTTATAAATTCGGGTCGGGTTCGGATCGGGTAATTTGAGTCGGGTTCGGTTCGGTAATTCGGTTACGGGTAATTTGCCCACCCCTAGCTGAAGACATATCAGTATATCACAAGTTGACAACAAACCACGACCATTACTTTCTAGTCAACGAAATGACGAGGTTGACTGTCGTTTTGGGAAAAGTTTGAACAGTCAAATTCTTGGCTACATGGAATGCGTATATATGGAACAAGCAATCCATAACAGCTTATCCAAAATAAGGAACCAGTATTGATTAACTAACACATCTTACGCTGTTTGCAAACGTTTGACAGCATTTGAATTGATCGGATGATTCGTCGACAACATCATCACTACTTACGTAATAGTCACAAATTTCGCGTTTCTGGATCATATTAATCTCAAAAGATCCCTCGCTTTCGATAACTTCCTTCACCTCTCCTTCGTTTGGATCGTAGTACGGCATGTTGAATCCATTCAACTCTGATTCCTTCACTACTCCCTGCCACATTTAATATCTCCAAAACATTCTTATTATCTATTGTCAAACTTTATGAACTTTAATTTGAACTACAAATGTGATCCTAACATAGTCCCTTTATGTAAAACTACTAATGGATTTCAATATCTGAAAATAATCAGTTAACACATGTCTCTCTTATGTTCTTTCCAACATGATCCTATAACATTTATGTTGCATTAAAAATATAGGAGTTATATAGATAGTACCACGGAGGCAAGGTCAAGGAGAGAATCAGACAACAATGACCACCAATGCAAAGAGTCTCTGTGCATAGGATCGGAAGTATTTCTACCAATGCAAACAAGAACCATACGTCCACTAGGCATTATCTCTTTTGAACGCATTTTAAGAAACAAGGAGAAATTGGTTTCGAACTGGTCCAAGTAACTCTTGTATATTTTTTACAAAAAAAAAAAAAATTAACTCTTGTATACGTTTTGAGGGCTTGAGCTATTTATAAAGACGCTCCTCTTGTTATCATCCTTCTTAAGCCTCTGAGGAACCTTAGAGAGCCAATGAATACTATATGACGAATGAACAAAATGGAGAGACTTATTTGGGAAAAGCCTCGTTTAAAACGATCCTGGGGTTCCGATACGAAACACCTTCCTTTCATGTCTATTTTTAGTCCCTCGTATAAGGAAGGGAGCCACTTAAAGGTCGTGTTGAAGTCGTTTTCTGAAATATCATTTAGAAAACAATCGATCTCTAGTAAGTTAATTACACCTTTCTGTTGGTACGAATCTATGATTGTGTTGACGATTCCGGACATGGCTAAGTACGTGTTTGGTCCGGAAGAACAACCTAAGTCAGCCACTTTGATATACTCAGGAAAACTTAACTCCACTAACATCTCTCTGATGTTCTCTACTACCACCAATTGTGTATCAGATAAAGTATCTCTCTGCAAAATCAAAATAGGAAAATATTGGGATCGTGGACCGAGCCCAAAATCAGTGTTAGCGTTCTTGTCATAATTAACTACCATCAAAACTGATTATTATTTTGATGGTTACAACTTACAACATTCCCATTTGCTAGATTTTTTTTTGTTTGAAACTTCCACTTGCTAGTATAAATAGTCAAAGACTTAAAGTTTGAGAAATGGAAATAGTAATCGGAAACTTTTCGTGAAAACTAATTAAACTCATGAACAACACTCCTACGTACCTGGAGAGTAGAATTATTAGCATAGCTATTTTCTCCATCTCCTCCATTCATACTAAGAGAATTCATGATAGAGTCTCTGGTAATATAATAGAGTTTGCATTGTTTAGAAATAAATTTTGAATTAGAGTTTACAGATTCATTAAGACAGAAAGCTACTTACTATGAGCAGTATTGTAGCAAAAGAAAATAAGAAAAACATGATTAATTTACCTTGAGGAAGACTATATTTTTCAAATTTTTGGATCAGTCAAGAACTACTGCTGCTTTAAAAAAATGCACTAAAATCAGCTGAGACGGGTCCTAGTATGGGCAACTCATTGATTTCTTTGGCCCAACGGGTCCTAGGCAGCTGTGTATCCCTCTCAATGCTCGAGGGATTGATGCCACAAGTCAAGGGATTGTGGTCTACCGGGTTTTGATGAAGCAAAAAGCTTATAATTTGGTCTTGCATTTGTGCTAAAAATTAATTTTTGATCTGTCAATGGTCACTTGATCTATTTTTTGTCACAAATCAGATCCTTTACTAAAACCAGCAAACAATTTTTGAAGCAAACTTCTCACTTTACTAACTAGGAACTCGCACAATCACATTTCAAAATTGTGATATGAATTAATCATTGTAAATATATTGGAAATTTTCTTTCAAATTTTTAATGAAAAACTAATGTTGCAAAAATTATGCTGTAGTAACACTATTTTTTTGTAGTGTTTCTTCCCATATTTTTTTGCTCTTGCATGTTGTAACGCGAAATGTTCCCAAAGTACCGAAACCAGTTGCTTGAGTAACATAATTGTAGTAGAGTAGAAGCAAGCAAGTCAAACCTTCTCTATTGATAACGCTTTACTCAACAACCATCTAAAAGATTCGCAGTACTCACACAACACGCAAAACGACATCTCTATATATCATCAACAAAGGAAAAATAATTAAGAAGAAGAATCTCATAACTACAAAACAAACAAAAAAAACAATGAATCTCTCTCAACTCTTCATCACCATCTTCTTTTTATTCTTCCTTGTCTCACAAGTGAACTCAACAACCGATAATATGATTAAACAAACATGCAAAACATGCGCAACCAAATCAACAATCTTCGATTACAATTTCTGTGTTTCCTCTCTAGACAACTCTCCCATCTCTCCTCCTCCGACTCCAACCAATCTCCCTTCTCTTGCCCTAATTCCAATGCTCCAAGCTCTAGACAACGCCACCGCAACATCTTCCACCATTCAACAGCTAATGAGCGACGAAGGAGGATTCGAAGATGACGGTTTCGGCCGTGCTTGCCTCCGTGACTGTCTCGAGCTTTACGAGGACGCCGCTGAGAGATTGGAGCAAGCCGTGAGGGTTTTTGTTACGAGGGAAGAGAGAGAGACTGTGAAGGTGATGGTGAGTGCTGCCATGGAAGCCGCAGTGACGTGTGAGAATGGGTTTGGGGAGAGAGATGGCGGCGATGGTGGTGGTGCGATGACATGGACGTCTCCTATTGGTGGGGAGAATCATAAGTTGTTTGCGTTGGGTCAGATTTCTCTTTGTATTATCAATATGATATCTTCTGTTACATCTCTTCCTTTCTGATTCGTTTCATGTTTTTTTGTGAATAAATGATAGAATGGTGTTTGGAAAAAGTTATGATAGTATTGTACTGTAACTCTATCATTAGGTTTTAAGACTTTTTTTTTGATTAATTAGAGGTTTAATCCGCGTATGTGCGGACTATTACAACTTTAGGTACTACATTACTTAACAAATTGACAAAAAAAAATACAAAATAATATTGATAGAAGTAATATTAAAACACTGCATTATTTTTGTAGGTATATGACAACTCATTTTTGCAATATGATGATGAAGCATCTATTAAACATGTAAAAGTATATAAACTAAACGGAAAATGTTTCATTATATTTATTGATCCATAATTTTGCATTTTTCTCCTTTGTGGCAAAAAATTATATGAATCTTCTCACAGTTTCATCAAAATCTTTAAGTAAAGCTATCTGATTTTACATATGCAACTCAACTTTTTATTACTTGTAAGTTGTAACACTTGAAAGTGTAAGCCGTGAGGGCTTTGTACTGCTAGCATGACTTCTTCACGGCTTCATGTTTAGGGATATGCACTGTCATGATCGGCCTTTCATGTGCAACCGAATCCATCCACATCAAAACAAAAACCTTACACATTATCAAGATAAAACTTATTCCTCAAAAATGATTATTAAATTCATACCTTGACGTTGGGAAATTTTTTAATTATTATTAATTTACTATTTAGTTGTTGATAAGAGTTTGACATTTTATTTAATTTTAACAAATAGTATAATTTTTCATTTATTTATTATTCTCAATTGCGTACCCAAATATGCTTGTTTTTTTTTGGACAACTTTTTTTTTTACAACCCCAAATATGCTTGTTATCATGACATAATCCATGATATGTTTGCAACGACTTTATGAAAACGATGTAAATTTGCTACACGCACACAGTTATTAAAACGCTTATCAATAAGTAACTCTTGCTATAGAAAAAGAATGAAAAACTTAGTAAAATTAATAACCGTAGCTTTTTTCCTCCTGGCAAAAACTTAATCATATGAGAAATCAATGTAAATGAACAGAGGAGCCGAAAATCAAACAATGTTTTAGATGGCAAAGGACATGTTTTAAGAAAGAAGAGATGCGTCTATTGCAAATGGTCCATTACATCTAACAGCAAGAGATGAAGTAATCAAATGGTCGTAACTTTATTTAACTTTTGACCATGTCACTCAAAGAAAAGAACGATACTCATCTGTTCTAATGTATATAATTTATGTAAAACTATGTGTTGACATATCAAAACATGATCAAGAAAGCGAAAGTCAATGAAATTCATAAAAAAATTTAAGTTAACAAATTTTGGTTACAAGTTACAACTAAAAGCCTAAAATGTATTTATTGGGGACCTGGGGTAAATATAATTTTGGGACGTCAGGGCATGTAAGCTCAAGAGCCGCTAAGGCGCTAACACAGACGCCAACACTGACTGAAGATCTATGGATCCATACATCTCGATCCGAAAATAAATAAATAAATTGGTTGGACTGCTTCGTTGGACACAAATCCCTTTTTCAAAAAAAAAAAAAATCCAATTTGAAAAAAAGAAAAAAATAAACGATGGCATATATTTTTTTTGTAATAAATAGTATATTTTATTATTTGTGTTAAATATCATGATATTTTATTTTATACAATTTACTATTTTCTTCAGTTATAAATTTAAATTAAACATCTGAACAGTGAACAGGAAGAGTTTACAAATAAAACAGAGCAATTTATGAGTCTAGCACTATACGCTATAGGGCTTCAACTACGAGGGATAAAAGACAAAGAACAAAAGTTTTGTACTGTCTAAGATCCGTCAGATAAACATTTATCAGACTGAGACAAAACAATTTCAGGTGCATCCGAAATTTTTAGGCTTCCTCCCAAGTCCTAGATTCATTAACCTTGTGTTTAACAATATTTGGTGGTTGCCTAACTAACCATTGAGAAAGTTGATCATTTCTACTTTTCCAAATAAACCAAATTAATCAAAAGAAAACAACTTAAGATCCAATCCTCACTGGTCTGATTGTCTCTGGAAAATAAAATCTTTATATGAATATAACGGAGGAAAATTAGTATCATGTGTCGTTTGAACTTGATATTTACTAGAAAGGCAATGAACGGAGCTAGAGTATGTATACATTCTCTACTTTACTTGATCGTTAACTGCTTCAGACTAAATCAAGAAGCAAGAGATCTCATTATCTAGACATGAACTCGTAAATCTTCGGTCTTGATAAGTGCATGCGTGCTTCACTTACCTAGATTGTAAGAGTTCCGTACCGTAACAGTGAAGTTGAATGAAAAGCCCTCTTTGTACATCAACAAAATTTAAGGCATGCATCATGTTGGTTAACAACAAAATTTCAATGTTCAATATTTTGGTGTCAAGTCTGTTATAATTACTCTGTTTTGTGTGAATGTGAATTTCAACAAATCTACTACATTACTACATTGTTGCCAACAAAACAGTAACGAGATTGATACATAAACCCTAATTAGCATCTTCAAAAGTTCAAGACAGGGATTAAACTAAACGAAAAAGTAGAAAACATAAATGAAACCCTAACTAGACTTCCAACACGGGATTAACTAAATGAATACAATCACACACAAAAATACTTGGAACCCTAATTAAACCTCTCTCAAGTTCTCGACGTCTTGAGCACAAAGAGGGCATGAGTAAGAAGACCTGAGACTCGAGAGACTTCCATCGCTCTTGTCTAAGAGATATTCTTCTTCCCGACTTACACTGATCAACACTTTGCTTAATCCTTTACACGGTTCTTGATTCCAAACCCTAGCGCTAATATCGATTCTGATGACCTGAGAATCCATTCTGTATTGTTTCAACGTTAAGACAGACAAAAAGAGATTGTTGTTGTGTTGTGATTTGTGAAGAAAAAAAGTGAAGATGAAAGTTGTTAAAGACAATGCATCTATCTCATGCAAGACAATGCATTCATTTGTTTTTGCAATTTGTACTCCACTAGATTTTGTAATTGCACTAGTCAACTTTAAAGTTAAGGAAAATAGGAGAAGGAAGATTGACATGACGCAGGTAATTAAAATTTGTCCTCATGAAATAAGTTTCTTTGGTATCTTGTCACAAACTAAATCTAAACGTATAAAATCCAAAGTCTGATAACTAGAAAAACAAAAATGGTTCCACTTTCATGGAGATGATACAACAACAAATGCAAGTTAGTGAGAGAGAGAGAGAGAGAGAGAGAGAGGGAGATAGAGAGTGGAAAATGAAACCCTAAACCTCTAACATCACACCCTCACATACACACATACAGGCTACAATCTCACCATTCATCTTCTGCTGCTAAATCTATAAGACCAATCACAATCGCCCCTGTAACGATCATCCCTGTCCCAGTCTCTATCCCTATCCCTATCCCCGTCCCTGTCCCAGTCTTGATCCCTATCCCGATCCCGGTCCCTGTTCCTGTCTCTATTTCTGTCCCTGTCCCTGTCTCTGTCCTGGAAATCAGGATCATAAGAAGAAGAATAATCCCTTTTGCTTCTTTCGGTTAGCGATCTTTGGATGCCTGGGCTTCTTGATCTAGATCTATAGTCTTTTGACTCATACCCATAGTCATTTCTACTACCATAGCGTGGAGGATAACTTGATGATTCAACACCAAGCGGACCATCGTCTCTATAATCATGTCCCCTGCTAGTAGTTCTTTGCTGCCAATGGTTGTTGCTTCTGCTATTCCTATAAGAAGGTGCAGCTTCCCAAAGCCACTCATCTGCGTTCTCTGGTAATGGAGCGTTAATTCCCGGGAACTCAACTGTCTTTTTCATTTGTGGCTCTGGAGGGTCTACTTTTTCCAAGATTTCCCCATCCTCACTCTCCATTTCCTCCCGAGTCTCTTCTTTCTCATCTCCAAATATAGTGATTCCAGACAAATGATCATCTTCTGGAGCTAAAGACATAGCACAGGAAGAAGCAGACACAATATAAGGCGTGAGAATCTGGGCGATAACAGAGAAATCCACTTCTTTTGCAGGTAGATGAACGGAAATAAAACAGAGTAGAAAAAGCATACCTAAGTATCCTGGAGGGTACCCAATCTCTCGCATTCTGTGAAGCCATGGAGGAGGATCTAGTTCCTTTACAAGAGGAATAAACTATTTTAGAATACTCACTTCTCTGATCGAAGAAATGTGGGATACAGAATATTAAAACAACTTTACATAGGAGAAAGGTTCAAAGTTACCCCAAGATTCAGAAGCTGGCGTGTCTCTGGTTCAAGTGTGCCGGGTTTCAAGCCATCATACTTTCCAGTTTGAGGTTTTTGATAATATCGCGATGGTAGACGGGGCCCACTATTCTGATTTCGTTTGGATTTCTGAAGCTTCCGAGCACTATTAACTGCTGATCGATCAAAAGGCTTTGGACATTCTCTCAAGGAATGACTATAGCCGCCACAATTGAAGCAACGTGGAGGATCATCATCAATAATCTCCAACCCCCTGGAACAAGTAAGAAACATGGAATATTACAAGAATGCACCCATCAAAAGACCATTAACACATTCACTGTAGGGTTATTCTAGAACATAGTGCAAACAAAGCAGAATAAAGGATGCATCAAGATCTGTGGAAGATATAACTAGAAACATGAGGAATTTTTTACAAGCTATTTGATTTGTAGATTCAATTTACCCTTCCGATTTATTTGATCTATCTGCTGAATTCAAACCGATTGCAAATTTACGGTCATAAAGAGGAGTGGCGCTACTTTCCACTAGAACAAACTCTTCCAACAGCTTAGGACCAGTTTGGTTGTCGATCCAGAATGACTGCATATGCAAGAATGCACCCGTGGATATGTCATAAAGATTATCAATATGAACACATAACAACTTTTAATAGCCATGACAACATTTTCACTCACCACAGACGAAGTTTTCTGCAATCCAACACGTAAGGCAGGAAAACATGTCTCCTCGCCAGATTCTAATGGTTGCTCTTGATCCTGAGCAAAAATAACCAATGAAAAGATATGGTAAGTGAAATTATTTTAGTCGAATAAAAACCGTATCAACAAACTAGTGCCCCATGTGAAGTTATCTTATCGCATAAACTAAAAGGTCTAGCTGAATTTGCTCATAGACTATTAGAAAGGTTTTGGTATTAAGGACTATGCTAAGCATGCCTTAGTAAACACTAGCCCTGTTTTACATACACCAAATAGATGGTTCCTCCGTACTTTTCCGGCTAAATCCCATCTAATGCAAGGATAACATATTGTAGGTCCACAGCATGCATGATGATAATTTATAAGTATCATATTCGTGCACACTTCCACTGCTTAATGTCCAATAATTAATTGCTCAAATGTTGAAAACTGATAACTGTTATATTGGTTACAAATAACATTTTAAAAGAGAGTAAAAGGACATCCATTCCAAGATACCTCAGCCAATGAAGTACATTCTGCCTCCCATTCTGACCATTGCTGTAGTAAACTTTCCAGCTTCCGCTTACTAGCTCTGAAAGATGTAGTCCATTAAGAATTAAAACAATGGTAAAGCCATGAATCACATAAGAAAAGCAATGCTTCACGCAGTTGAGCTAACCTTGTTAAGTTCTTATAAGTAACATGGACTGTAGGTTGCTGTTCGTCAGAAGATATTCGGGGTCTTTTAACACCTGATTTAGCTGTCATGTGGAATTATGGAAAAAACAGAAGAAGATAACATAATCACAGACATCAAGTCTGAGTAGCAAATAATTAAAATATACAGAAACAGTGCACTTTCTCAATCACAGACATCAAATCTGAGTAGCAACAAAGAAGAGCAAAAGAAGGATACAACTCACATCCAAAGTAGCACTGTGAATTACAGTCTCCTTTTGGATGATACCGACTTTCTCATCTACCACCGCACTTTCAATACTCGCATTCAAAACGTCACTAACTTGCTCTGCTAATACTTCCCCAGAACATTGACCACCCACAGTTCCCAAATTCTCTTCCATTAGATCCAAACCTTTCTCCATATCTAAATTTCTTTTCAAATTCTCTTCCATTACATCCAAACCTTTCTCCAAATCTAACTCTCTTGTCATGTTCTCCTCACTACCAACTAAAGTATTAGCCTCAGGTGACCCATTCCCAGATTCAAGACCATTATTCTGTACTACCAAACCAGAATTGCTTGACACTGGTAGGTCAATCACATCCTCAGCTTCCATTCTTAAACAAAATTGTAAGCTTTTATGTATATCCTTAACACAATTTCCCTAACCACCCATAAAAAATACCCTGTTATATAAGAAACAACACAATCAGAAACCAAAATACACAATTTCAAAACCAAAGAAATCATATCCAAAAAGAAGACACACAAGATTCAGCTAACACTTGACTAATACTAGGAATGAACTCAAGCAATAAAATTTCAACTCCAAGAAGCAAAAAAAATGAAAACTTTAGCTAGTAATTCAATCCAAACTCGTTCTGCTTACTCCAAAACCTAATGCAAAATCCATAAAATTGGGGATAAACAAAACTAGGGTTCAATAGTTTATAAGAACAGTAAATATTGAATCTTGAAGCTGAAGCAAAAATCGAATCTTTAGCTACAATAACTCAAGCAATTCAAGTTCAAGATTGTCCAATTACAAGCCAATTTGTGATAAAACTCTAAAGGGTTCAAAACATTACAAAATCAGTGACAAGTGATTCAATTTAAAACGTAAAAGCATATACTCAAGTAGTTCAAATCAAGAAAACAATTGAAACGACACGAAGGGTTTAAAAACAAGAAATCTAAAAATCTGGTGGCTAATTTCGAAAAATTTATGGTAAGTTACGAAGATAAGACAAGCTTGGAAGGTTTAAGAGAGGAGTTTTACCTGATCAATGGAGTTTGCAGAAGCAAAAGGAGTAAAGAAGAAGAAGAAGAAGAAGAAGAAGAAGAAGATAGATAGATCTGTGAGATACAAAAAGGAAGGCTATTTTATTTCAGAATCGTGCTACTGTAGTCAACTTACCAAACGGTGCGTGTTTGGTCTATCAAGTTTTTTTTGCGTGTTCTGAAAAAAAGATTTATAGGATTATGTGAAGAATTTCATAAAAGAATGGAAAAATTATCAAAATTGCCATTTCTTTTCAAAATTGACATTTGTTTCAGTTTCTTTTTAAAATTGATTTCTTTCATTTTTTCTCTCCAAAATTGCTATTTGTTGCATGACAATTTTGCTCCTTTTTTCTTTTATACATTTTCTTGAAAAACCAATCTCTATCTCTCCTTTGACTGAAGAAGATGGTAGATGATGATGGCCGGTGATAAAAACGACACGGTGATGAAAATGGAAACGGAGACTGTTGACGAAAAAAAATTACAGAGACAATGAAGACTGGGATTGTATTCGAGATATTCTACCCTCATACGAAGGTCACATATGGCGAATTCATCTTAGTTTTACGCGTCATGCAACTTCAATTGTGTGGCTTCACACAAAGAATGGCATATATACATCGAGGACTGCATACGATGCTAAAGTTTTGAGGCCACTCCCTTTCATTCCAAGAGTTTAATTGGCAAAAATATCTTCAAAAATTATGCACTCAACCGAAGATAAAAAAGCTCTCATGTCGGGGACCAACTACTTAAAAGAAGCTAGAGTGTCGAGGGTAAATGTGTCTACTGGGAGTAGTTTAAACGGTTTAACACTTGATCTCCCGTTGCTTGTGGGCTTTGCAAATCTGGAAACTCGCACCCTTGGCATCTTTGAATCTAAGGACCTTTCCGTCTATGCTAGAGTTCCTAAAAGAGTCTTCCTGGCTCTTAAACCTCTCACAGGTGGGAATTACTACAGCCTCGCTAGTCTCATGGGGAACCTGTGGACCGCCCATAATAAACTCATTTTTTAGGACAGTAGATCCACACCAGAGGAGCTAATGTTAAAAGCCATCCGCGAGACTAAAGCCTGGTAATTTGCTCAAGAGGAGAGACCAGTCCGACAGGGTTTTACGCCAAAATACCAAACATATCATCAATCCCTGGAAGGCATTAGGTGTTTTTACGGATGCAGCGTAGGTAAAGGAAAAGGACCACGCAGGGCTAGGATGGATCTTTCGATCCACTACAGAAGAGCTTATGGAGGATTACACTGAGCCAATGTTGGATGTTAACTCTGCTCTGGCTGCCAAAGCTTGGGCTATGTTGGCCCTAAAAAAGGCTCGTGATAAAGGTTTTGATTGCTTATATGTATGTTACAGATTTTCATGTTTTAATTATCGAAAGAAGGATCTCATACGAAGATTTATAATCTGTTGTTCGAGATTAACATGTTAGCTCCTTGTTTTAGGAAGCTATCGTTTTCTTTTGTACCACGAGAAGCCAATATTTGGCGGATTTGGTAACTAAGCAAGCACTTTCAGTTTGTATGTTGTCGACGGTTTCGACATAATTAATAAATATCATCGTTTTCATTTGTCTTTCCAAAACATTGTCTCTTAAGATCTAGTGCCAAATTAATTAGAAGCAGCTCGAATTCTATGTTTAGATTGTTTCCAAAACCATGTTAAACAATCAATTTTCATTAGTTACCAATCTATATAAATTTGTTCCACACAAAAATGAATCATAAATCTATAAAAAAAACATTTACAAATTCAAAATATATGTGACAATCTGTAGTTGTAGAAGCTAAAACTTGACATTCTATTATTATTATTTTAATCTAAGGGGTTTAGATCGAGGTTAGGCGGGAAGATATGAAGATTTTATTAGCCAGTAATTAGAAACTGATTGTTTTACGTATGAGGTGAAAACGAAACGTTCATAGCATCTCTAACGATCGATAAGAAACTGACGGAATACCATGTTCGAATTTTTTTCACAACTATGCAAAACAATCAAATTTCAATAATTACTTATGGTTATACAAAATCTTCATCTAAGAAAATCTAATCTTTTTTATCTAAGGTATCGAGGTTAGGTGGAAAGATATGAAGATTTTATTAGCTATATTAATTAGAAACTGATTGTTTTACGTTATGAAGTGAAAACAAAGCGTTCATGGCATTTCTAACGATCAGCTTGAAACTGACAGGATACCATGTTCGGATTATTTTCACAACAATGTAAAACAATCAAATTTCAATATGGCTATATAAAGTCTTTATCTAAGACCATCTAACTTTTTGTATGTAAGAGGTTAGGATCTAAGTTAGGTGGGAATATATGAAGATTTTATTAGCCATATTAATAGATCCTAATTATTTCACGTTATGAAGTAAAAACAAAGCGTTCGTGGCATCTCTAACGATCAGTAAGAAACTGACAAGATACCATGTTCGAATTATTTTTACAACAATGTAAAACAATCAAGTTTCATTAATTAATTATGGTTATCTAAAATCTTCATCTAAGACCATCTAACTTTTTTTATCTAAAAGGTTCGGATCTAAGTTCGGGAGAAAGATATGAAGATTTGATTAGCCATATTAATTAGAAACTGATTGTTTCATGTTATGAAGTGAAAACAAAACGTTCATAACATCTCTAACGATCAGTAAGAAACTGACAGGATACCATGTTCGAATTATTTTCACAACAATGCAAAACAATCAAGTTTCAATAATTAATTATGGCTATATAATCTAGGGAGAATTGCAAAACTGCCACGTTTGAATTACCACTTTGCAATAATGCCACACCCAAAATTAGTTTCACAAGAATGCCACGTTTTAATTTGTGAATGACCAAATTGTCCTTGTGTTTTGTGAAAGAAATTTCAGAACCCTAAAATTTTTCTTTCTCGTCGATCTAGCCTCTGCTTCTCGACGATATCGGAGCTTAGCACCGTCGTGGTTTCTATTGACGGAAACTTTTCTAACGTTGACGAATTTCGACGCCAAAGAGTTCACCATTGGGTTATCATCGAAGACGCCGCAAAAAAACATCGTTGGAAGAGTAGGAGAGAAGATCTCCGATGAATCTAGAGCGTGCGCCGGTGAGTATGATGTTTCACAAGTATGATGTTTTTCATCAAACTCGTCTCTGCTATTCTAATGACATGTCTCAGTTTCCTTGTCTTCGTCTTCTGATTTGGTCAATTCATCTCCGATCTAGTTCAAGAATTTATGAACGGGAATTCCGATTCCCAACTTTTGCCGCCTCTGTTATCTTATCCGATTAGGATTTTCTCCCCGTCGGTACGATTTAGTCATTACATATGTTATGCTTGTTGTTTTTGGGGCAAAGGCTATGATAAGAAGTTTTTTTAAGTCTGCAATTTTAAGAAGAGTTGAATCATGTTTTGAAAGTAGTAAATGATAGCTTCATAGATTATATATTCTCTTTGTAATTTGTAGTGTCGACTACATGCTAATTATCATTTGAGGATTTGATTTGATCTTCTGTGAAAGTTTGCTAATTTGACCATTTGGTTCAAGCTTTTACAATTATCATTGTTTTGATTTTCTTGTTTTTGTGATATGGAAAATTTGTATTTGGGATGTTTTTAACAAGGTTCTTTTTGTTTCTTGAAAATGTTGCAGATACATCTTCTTGTAGCAAAGGAGTTTCTTGAGTTTTTAACAGAGTTTCGTTTGCTCTGATGAATTAGTCCAATCTTCAAGTTTCAAAGCAGAGGAAAATGTTATAAAGAAGAGTATAACTCGTTTCGAAATGCACCAAGTTCTATAGCTTCAAGAAAATGAGGTACTACATCTCTTGGACCTTTTCTCTGGATCCAAATATAGAATACACAAAGCAATCAAAGCTCTTTACGCGACTTTTCAAAACCTTTTTCGCGTGTTCTTGAATGGTTTACTGGGTTTTGTAGAATTGGGTAGTGAAATAAGCAAAACAACCTCAAACGTTAAACAAGCTTTTGAGAATCTACTCAAAATACATCGTAAAGACCGAGGATGTTGCAGAAGCTTATGTATGTGAAGGTCTATATCAGCTTCTTGACGTTCAAAAGCTTGACGCATATAACTTAGTTGAGCAGCCATGTAAGGTTTGCATATAGTTACAAGAACACATTGCCGAATCAATTTGTAAGGTTTATAAGGATTTTGTAAGGTTTATAAAGTACTTAACAGGTCTTATTAGTTTATTCTCTTTGTTTCGCCGATCACTAGTATTTATAAGCTGTATAAAATATTTAAAACCTTAACAAAAATTTATTTATAAGGTTTTTATAAGGTTTATAAGGTATTTAAAAATTGATTTATAAAAATATACTCCCTCTGTTCCTAAATGTAGAATTTTTTACAAAAATTTTTTGTTCCAAATTAATAGAGTTTTTACAGTTTTCTATGCACTTTTACAAATTCCAAAACAAATATTGAAATACTATTGGTTAAACTTTATTGAAAACTGTAAATCGTAGAAATCAATGCGTTTTCTTAATTACCGTGCATTACCTTAAACATCTATTAATTAGGAACGGAGGGAGTATATTATAAGGTTTTTGTAAGATTTATACGATATTCAAAAGGTTTTATTAATTGATTCTCATTGTTTCGTCAACCACAAGTATTTGTAAATTTTTGTAAGCTTTATAAAGTATTTAAAACCTTACAAAAATTTATCTATAATGTTTTTGTGAGGTTTATACGGTATTTAAAATTGATCTATAAAAATATATATTATAAGGTTTATAAGGTAGTTAAAATGTTTTATTAGTTGATTCTCATTGTTTCGTCAACCACAAGTATTTGTAAATTTTTGTAAGCTTTATAAAGTATTTAAAACCTTACAAAAATTATTTATATATAATCCTTACAAAAAGTTTACAAAAAGAAGGCTTATAATCCTTACAAAAACCTTATAATTTTGAAAAAGAAGGCTTATAATCCTTACAAAACCCTTATAATCTTGAAAAAAAAGCTTATATAATTCTTACAAAAGGCTTATAATCTTAATAAGCCATGTTTTCATAACTATGATCTCATTTTACATGACCTTTACAACAACAAAAAAAGCTTACAAAGAAGGCTTTTATAATCCTTACAAAAAGAAGGCTTATAATCCTTACAAAAACCTTATAATTTTGAAAAAAGGCTTATAATCCTCACAAAAACCTTATAATCTTGAAAAGAAGGCTTATATAATCCTTACAAAAGGCTTATAACCTGGTAAGGAACTATGATGATTCTCATTTTACATGACCTTACAAAAAAAGCTTACAAGAAGGTTTATAATCCTTACAAAAAGAAGGCTTATAATCCTTACAAAAACCTTATAATTTTGAAAAAAGGCTTATAATCCTCACAAAAACCTTATAATCTTGAAAAGAAGGCTTATATAATCCTTACAAAAGGCTTATAACCTGGTAAGGAACTATGATGATTCTCATTTTACATGACCTTACAAAAAAAGCTTACAAGAAGGTTTATAATCCTTACAAAAAGAAGGCTTATAATCCTTACAAAAACCTTATAATTTTGAAAGAAGGCTTATAATCCTTACAAAAACCTTATAATCTTAAAAATGATTAAAGTTTAAGGATAACTATGATTCTCATTTTACATGAAAGTTTATATAAACCTTAGAAAAAACTTACAAGAAGGTTTTACAAAAAACCTTGTAAAAACATTTAAATGCATGTGGTTTTCATGATTTTAATTCCTTGTATTGATGATTATAAGCGATAACCTTGATGATGCTTGACGATGATTAGTATTACACATCAACGAGTCGCAGCTGTGCTCGTCGTTATACTTGCTTAACACAAAACTATTTGACACATGAGACCTAGCTGCACGAAAATTTGTTTTGTAAGATTTGTTTTGCAACTTGCAAATTATAAGACTTTTGTAAAGTATATTACAAGTACAACAATTATATGTTTCATTAGTTGAAATATTATACTGATCTGCTAAAAACAATGACTCATGACGTTCGTTTCTTTTGCAAATCAACCCGCACTTGCTTACGCGTCGCATGAACCTCAGCGTTCTAGTGGACTCTAAACACCAATTGCTCCCACTCACAAGATAATAACATATGATTCTTGCACATTTGAATGTGTATATATCATTGGTTGGAGACGTAAGTATTGATTTCATATCTTGTTTTACAACTTCTCTATTACATACTATGATATATGTGACAAAATTGCAGGAGGATGGAGCTCCAAAAAGATACATCAGCAACAGTTTGCAATTGTTGAAATTCACCTAACTAACTTGGTCACCTGCAAACAAAGAAGGACAATTCAAAACAGATTCAAAGATGTTGTATATAGGAGAAACTGCAATGGAGTAGAGGCTGCATAATTGATAAGCATAGATGAAGATTATTTAGCTAAAGATTAGTCAAAATCGAAGCTTAAGAAAGGAATAAATCTCAATACAATTTGGGATTCAGTCTCTTATCAGAAGATAAAAATGAATTCCTTCAAGAGAATGGTATGAAGATCAAAAGCTAAAACCTTTTCCTTAACAACAAATTTCTAACAAGTTTCCCACTTTCTTTTGAGAAAGAGACATCAGAAAGATGGGGCTTTCCCATGTATTTTCAAGGGCACATCTAAAGCTAGAAAGCCATACTTATTCCCATGTTTCCTGAAGTTGGCTCTATCAACACTGTCTGAAAAAATTAAGCATCAATTCAGTGAGTGAGAAGCTCTAAAAGAAGATTATACATGGTAATACTAAAAGATTATTACTATTCCAAGAGTGATAAGTTTTCTTCTTCTCTGCATCTGCAAAGATCGCTAAAGCTGGTCTGGAGACAAACAAAACCTAACACTTTCTATTTATGATTTCATAAGATTAAGTATCACATTACTTCTTTGATTAATATTTGTACACAATTACCTGCCTTTGATGCTTCAAGTAGGTTGGAAATGTTCTTGCTCAGCTGCAACATATATAAGATTCACATCCTTCAGTGACTTTGTTAAGAAACACGAGAGGTGTTCTTCCGAGAAGCTACACAACACATACAAAATATAATCAATCGACATAAAAGAAGTGAAATTTGCACAAACAAAAAAGAAGGTTTTCTTCTTCTTTTACCAGTGAAGCATCGCGTTTGACAGTAGTAACCGGGAAAGAAGGATAACCAACAATGGAGAAAAGCTTCCTTATGGTGTGACTGAAGCAAATGCTCGTCTCTTTCCTCAGCAAATTCGTTGAAACAGTACCCATTGTTGGATAAAAACAGAGCTTTTGAAACTTTTACATCACAACCAATCTGAAATCTGGTATATGAAATTCACATAAATCATGAATCTGAAAATCACTACCAAATCAATAATCAGAAACCACCAAGGGTAACACCAACCCATAAGAGACATAGAGATCCAGAATCTTGAATTCAAAATTTGGACAACGAAATCGAAACGAATCTTGAAGAAGAAACGAATTAAGCTTCAGAAGGAGAACACGAGACCAAATTTGATGATGACGAATCTCTTATTTATGATGACGGCGGCGAGATTTGGATGACGACGGCGAGATCGAAGACGACGCCGGCGAGGACGATCACGAAAGGAGATATAGTTTCTTTTTTATTAGAGAGAAGAAGATATTTTTATATTGAAGGATAGTTTAGGAATATTAAAAAGGCTGTGGCATTTTTGTAAAAGTGTAATTGGTTGTGGCATGATTAAAAAGTGACACCTTGAAAATGGCATTTTTCAAAATTTCTCTATAATCTAACATTTTTGGATATGGCTATATAATCTAACATTTTTATCCAGGAGGTTTGGATTTATCATTTTTATCTAAGAGGTTTGGATCTATCCGGCAATTTAAAATGTTCTTCTAATAGGGTTGGCTTAGGAAACCTATTCTATATATATAGAGTGATCTAGTCAGATAAGTTAGAATTATAACCTCACTCAAGTTTTGGCATACCGGAGCAACGTAGACCGTTCCAAATTCTGGTTATTCGTTTCAGCTACTAGTATAATTGGTATAGCATGTAAAAAAAAAGTATCTAATTATTTGAAGTCTAAAACATATCAAAGTAAAAGAAATGATAAGAGTTTAAAGTGAAGAAATCTCTCACCATGGCCTTGCTTTTTTTGTGGCAAAATTGATCATGACCAAATCCTTCATCTGGATAATAATCGAACCAAGAAGTTTCTGGTTAGGAATTAAGAAGAAGAATGAGCTAACTCAAACATATTATCCATTCTCTGAATCGAAGTAAAGCACGGTAAGTACCATGACAAGAACCAATTTCTCGTTGTTAAGCTTTGGTTGATACTTTAAGTGCACAAGAATTCATGTTTCCATTCAAGACTTTGAGAAGAGAGCATATTTTGACATTTTTCAACTATTATTGCCTACCTTGTTTGTGTTTAGTGTACTTGATATCAGAGAACCATACAAGTCAGTTTAAAGATATACTTGTTTTAGTTGGCTTGCATGATATCACTCTGAACTGGATCTAACATCATTCCAAAGGCTCACTGAAGTTTCCCATCATCCGAAACAGTAGCTCAAGTCACTGACAAATGAAAGGAACAAAATAACTTGTAACTATGTCATCTCGTGAAACTATGTTGAAAATGAACACGAAGAAAAGATAAGTGTACTATATTGGATTTAAAAGTGTCTTCCATGAAAATAACCAAGTTACTATTTGCTTAATAAACATTGAATATGACAATTACCAAAATAAATCTCAATGTTTAGTGTACGGAACCAACAATCAACATTAGCTAATTACTCTCGATTACTCTTATCGGATTCGTTTTTGCTTCCATGTTAAATCACTAATTGAATCGAGAGAGCGAGAGAGAGGATTAGGGTTTCTTTTTGGGTTTTTCAAAGAAAAAGAAGATCACAAAATTATTTAACAACGGTCATGGAGATTTTGAATTGGGAAGAGTCGGTTACGTAGTTGCTGTTATTTACGGAAATGCCACTCCTATGCAAATCTTAATCTAATTTTATACTATTAAAATTATTATTCGATATGCCAAACCGAATTAATTGAATGAACCGAAATTCATTGGGGTTTGTTTATGGACGTTAAACCATTCACTAACCCAATTAAACGGAAGACGAACTGTTTTCATTTCAATGGAAGACGAGAAGTAAGCTATTTTTTTTTTAATTACCAGGAGGTTCCGCGCCGAAACCCATAATCCCCCCAGGCCTGAAACTACAGTATGTAATATTAGTTTCGTCCCAAGAGCCACTCGAACCAGCCACCTCTAGGCTTTACCTGAAATCTTTATCAGTTGAGCAATCGGTTCTTGGTAGAAGTAAGCTTTTTTTGCCGTCCAACAAAAAAAAAATCTCTATAATTCCGATATTTTTTAATTGCACGGATGATAATGTATTTCCAAGCAGCTTTTATACATGCAAATCACTCGTGATCATGAAACTTACTGGCGTGAATCTCATGGATGTTTTCTCAATGGTTTGTCTTCCCTCTCTGAAAACTTTGGAACTTGATATTGTGACATATGAAAATAAAGAATCTCTTTAAAAGCTTCTATCTGTGTGTCCTGTTCTTGAAGAACTATCAGTGCATTTGGGGGGGTGAAGATGATACGAGAGAGTTCACTGTTATCGTCCCGTCTTTGCAGAGTTTATCACTTTTTATAGCTGATCATGGGCGTGTAGATGGGTATGTGATAGATACTCCTTCTTTGAAGTATTTCAAACTTGAGGACTTGAATAATATGAGACATTACTTTCATATTAAGAATATGCCTGAGCTGAAAGAAGCATATGTAGATGTTGTGTTCCCTAATCTTAAAAGTGTCATTGCATCCATCACATCTGCCGAGCGTCTTACAATATGTTCAGAGATAATTGCGAATTTATGAGGTGACATACTCCAATGAAGATTCTCTTCAACTGCTTCTATCTAGTTGCCCTGTGCTAGAAAATCTGTGGGTGAAAGGATGTGAAGGTGACAATTTGAGAATGTTTATTGTTATCGTCCGTCTTTGCTGAGATTACGAATCTATACACATACTGATTTAGATGATTTTGTGATAAATACTCCTTCCTTGAAGTACTTAGAACTTGAGTATTTTAATTCTAAGAGTCACTACTGTGTGATTGAGAACATGCCTAAGCTAAGAGATGCATATGTATATGCTTGCTTTCCATATATCGAGAAGCTTATTGGATCAATCTCATATGTCAAGTGTTTAACATTATGCCTAGTAGACCATAATTTACAGGTAATCGGTTTTCGTTTTGTCAACTCCATGTCCATCTTATTTATAGAATCTTTTGTTGATGATTTTCATGTTGTGTGCAGGCTATGTATGGTGTCTTCAACCAGGCTGTGTATGGTGATGGTTTTGTCTTCAACAAGCTTGTACGTCTGAATCTATGTATATGCCAAGAGTATGCGTTGACTGTGCTTGTCCGGTTGCTCAAAGATTAGCCGAACTTAAGAGGGCTAGAACTCTTTGGAATGGAAGTAAGTTTCTTTGATATATGATTATTGTTTTGTATAATGCATACAATGGTTCTCAATCTAATTATTCTACTTGATCACAGAATCATGACACTAGTGGTGTACTTTCTTGGAATCAACCAAGTACTGTTCCTAAATGTCTGTTGTCGAGTCTACAAGGTTTCAAGTTTTCGGGATACTTAGGAAGACCAGAAGAGAGAGATCTTGCGATTTATATCTTAAAAAACTCTCCTCACTTGAATGCTGCAATAATCTTGTCTAAAGACAAGATTATTTGTTTCCGACCCTCGACATGTCAAAGGAGTTGGCACTTTCTCCCGAGCTTCAACCACATGCCAACTTGTATTTGAATGAGGATCAATACTTCTTCTAATGTCCTATGCTTGCTTTGTGTTAAAACTTTTTTTTAGTTTAGTTTTATCATCTGGATCTACATATTATGTACATGATCATTTTAAAGACAATTTAGTCTAATCGAATCTATGTGGCTTTGTTTTCTTAGCTGAATCATACTCAAAATGCAAATGCTACCAAATTTCTCTATATATAATATTATATCATGCAAAAGAATCATATACAAAACATCTCAAAGTGAAACAAGAATGTAGCAACTAGCAAAAAAGGATAAAAACTAGCTAAGGTCGAAATCTGGACTGGTCACGACTTCCCCAGCTACTATGTGATTGTGAGCGATCAAAGAAGTAGAACTATAATCTTGACTACCAAAAGCCATTCTCTGAAACATCCTTATCAGAGCAGATTGTTGTCTCGAGTCGAACACTTGGCTCTGTCCTGGTCTCATTCCGTTTGTTATGTCTGTTGCTTCTTCAAGTGTGTCCAATGCTCTCACCACTTGGCTCATCTTTGGTCTTTTTGCAGTTGAGTGGCGGACACATGCAGCCGCAGCTTCTACCATTCTGAACATCTCTCCTAGAATGAAATTGTTCCCTAGCCTCGGATCGACTAACTCCTCGAATTCCTCGTTTTCGACTGCTTTACTCAACATTCAACAAGGGCCTTGCCTGCAAAGAGTTTTTGAACCAGTTTGTATATACTCTATGATGTTTATAATGCAAATGGTGATTTAAATTTTATTTCAATTTTTATATAGGGCTTGTTACAGGTAGAGATACTTTCGTAAATTTTCGTTGCAAAAGAAATACTTTGTTTCGTTGGTATACTTTTTTGGTGTGTAAAGACAACAATGCCCATATATTAAAACGACAGTAATATTAGTAATAAGTAAGAATTACCACTCACAACCTAACGAATTACCATTTCTCAATAAACGCTAGGGTTTTTAGTTCTTGGCCGCCGCTTGTTATCTATGTGAGGCGATTTCCGGTGTTTGAAACGGATACGATAGAAGGTCGTGACAGCATTGAATCAGGCAGGTGGTGATACTTCAGGTAAAAACTATCCACAAAGTTGTTGATCGAGCTCTTGTTGGTTTTGGATTCTGGTTTGAAGACCTCTTACGTCTTCTTCTCCGATTGATCTATGGGCTTTTGAGATTTGTGTTTATCTTTTTCCGATTATTAATGATTTGCCCCAATTTTTGTATTTTTCAGATTGGATTGGTGTTTTAGTAGTCGAAGGACTTGATCGAAAAGGATAAGATTCCAATTGTTGGGAGTTTTCCAGAATTTGGGAGGCGGATTAATCGCAAGCTCATGTGGAGTGTTGAGAAATCATGTCGGTGTTGATACTCCTCTCCCGCCACCGTGTCTTCCTCTGTTTTGTTGTTTCATCAATGACACCTTCTTCAAACTCACCACTGTGTCTTCTTGTGGACATACTTTTATGGTCGATACAATTATTAGTATTTCTTAGGATTTGATGAACAAGTTTGTGTGGATTTAATTGTTTTCAAGTTTGTAGATTGATTGGAGGTTTTTTTTATCAATTGTTGTTCACAGTGGAGGAAAGTTCAGAACTTTGAGACTTTGACTAAGATTCTTATTGTAAATTGCTTGTACATGTGTTGATATACTCCTTTCTTGAACTACTTCTTTCTTGTTTCACAAAGTGAATGTGGTTTTTCGTTTTAGGGCTACGAAATAAGGGAGCAGCCTCTGCGTCGATGAGATATGACCAATCGAACGTGTCCATATCCATTGTGTTCTCTTGGCATTTTGTTATATTGAGATTTTGATCCAGTTTGCGTCATGTTCAGTGGGTAATTCTTGAATGAATAAAGCTTGTATTTTCTTAATTTTGTCTTGCTTTGGACAAATGTAAACCTTATATGTTCAAAGAGAGATATCTAAATTGTCATGTTTCTGGAATCATTACCATCGATACCAGAAAACCTGACCACGAACCTTATTCTTAACCATAAAACCTTGACCATTTATAACCGGAAAAAGTTGGTTTTTCATACCTTGTTTATTTTAACCATAAAACTCTGACCACAAAACCTTGACCATTACCATCAAAGTGCCAAAATCAAACAAAGTTTTACTTATAAACGATCAGTAAGAACATAGAAGAAAGTTACTTAAATCTCAAAATTGGTCTAGACATCTCATTCTTTCACTTTAATATTCTCTAATATTTTGATTGTAAACAAAGACGACTCATTTGCCTTTCTGTTTCTTAAGCTAGTTTCATCAAATAATAGAGAGAGAGCTCACTTGATTTACCATCCATAATTTACCATCCTTCGTAACCAATAACAATACATAATGCATAACCTCATCAATATAAACTCCAAAATGATCCCATAGTGCCGTAAATCTCTCCATAAACGTTTAGACCAAGCAAAACATGTGAGGCAAAGATCTACCTTAAGTAACCCCATCTCTCTTCTGTCCATTTGAACATCCAAATCACGACATTAGGCTTGTTTTGAAAAATCAAATTGGTTGAACAAGAGCAAGCTTAGACTAGAATTTCAAATGTATCCAATATACACATCCACACAAAAAATTGACATTTTAAATATAAAAAAAAAATCATAAATCTAACTTAAAAACATGTTTGCAACGTATAAATGTCAAACTATTACCCATATTCTGGACTCGTAGTTTAGACACATATGCAAAATTACGTACATAACTCAAAATTTAACATCACCTTAGAATTAATTCAACTTTAAAACTCAAACCCTTCACTACATTTTCTAAAACTAAATTCTAAACCATCCAAGCTCTAAACTCTAAATCATAAATAACAATCCAATTCCTAAAATTAAACCATTACAACCATATATAAACTCATGAAACTTACAAATATGAAACAATAATCATATATATAATTAGGGAGTCCTCTCTCCATCTAAGGTGTCCACATAGGCAAAAAACATTTTTAACAATTAATTTTAGTTTTAAGTTCATATTTATGTATATTTATTGTTACTTAAAGCTACTAATTTTTTAATTAAATTAAAAAACGAAAAATAAGTCAATAAATTACTAAAAGTAGAAATTAATATTTGAGTATTTACTATGAATTTATGATAACGATAAAAGTTTATATATTCAAATTCAAAAATTGGAAATATGTAAAACGAATATACATATAAGAAAAAGTGAATAAAAATATTAGCGACATCAAAGAATCAAAGAAGAAGAATCTTGAGTGTCAAAAAATTGTTAAGAGGCTATTGGTTTTTTTTTAGTTATGAACGCACTTACACCTATTCGTTAAAGAAATACATGAGCATATTTGAACCAATGAGGGATGAACGTGTTAATATAAGAGTTTACTAATATATGATTGTAAATAAATGAAAATATGATATTATAATGTGTAAATAAATGTAAAATATATATACTAACATAAAATACTTACTAATTCATGTTATACATCATATTGATAGAAAACATAGAAAAATAACAAAAAAATATCAAAAGAAGTCAAACTCGCGCAACGCGCGAGTCCAACCCTAGTAACTATAACATGTGACCACATTAATATCTAAAGAAATAGTTATGAAATACCTTGTTTGGTAACTCTTTGTTTTACTATCGTTATGTATTTCATTCATAACCTAATTTGTCATTGTTAGTTTAGTTTGTGAAATTTTGTGCAATTTTATTTTTCATACTTCACAAATGTTTATATTTTGGTTATCAACATAAATTTTTAATCAAACTAAATTTTGATAATTTATAAATTTAAATTTTATATTTAATTATAGAGTAGACTTGCACAAAGATCTACTATACCATATAATAGACTGCATATGCAGTCTACGAGTTCGAGGGCTAAAACAGTCATTTGCGTCTCTGTTTTTTTGTTTGTTCATAGATGATGTAATTGTAATTTCACTACCCTTTTATGTTACTTTTGCCAAACATTAATTCTTAGGTTAGTTTTAAAAACAAAATGAATTTTTAGGTCATTATTAGCAAATTTCCCAAAACTATAACTAATACAAAAGGGAGGAAATATTTGTTTTCGCCTTTGGGTTGGACAGTTCTTTATCAATGTTTTTTTGTACGGATCGGCAAACGAAAATTTGGGACGAGATTTACGGAAACGGGAACAAGAATTTAAGAACTAAAATAGTTGTTCTATATGTGTCCCATTTGAAAAATATGAAACGCCAAAAAAAAAAAGAAATAAACATGACAATCATAGAAAGTATAATATTTGGCCATCATTCATTTTTAAATATAGCACATAAAAAAATGTTGACAGAGAAATAATGGTCTTATATAGTATTATTTATTAACTAAAATATTTAGGGGTAAAAAAACTTTCATGTTCCATTTAACATAAGTTACATAAACCACAATCGTAATTTATAAAATATATATAACATCTATCACTTTTAGTTCTCAAAATTAACAATTTTATCTCTTTTTTTATTGGTCACAAACAAACTTATCTCTATTATTCATTTGGGTAATTTCCAAAAATACCACTTTTTAAGTTTTTTTCCAAAAATACCACCTTGAAGTTTTTTTTCCAAAAATACCAATTTTTTTCCAAAGTTCCAAAAATACCACTTTTTAAAAAATTCATTTTTAACATTCAAAACTAAACCCTAAACCCCAAACTCAAACTCTACCCCCTAAAACTATACCCTAATTTTGGAATAGTTAACCCAAACCCAAAAAATTTAAATTCTAAACCTTAAAAATCAACTTTTAAAAAAGTGGTATTTTTGGAACTTTGGAAAAAAATATGGTATTTTTGGAAAAAAAAACTTCATGGTGGTATTTTTGGAAAAAAACTTCAAAGAGTGGTATATGAGGGAATTCCTCTTTTCGTTTTTCTAATATTATGATATAGCATTATATATTTTTTTAATGAAACTTCGGAAATTTTTGTTCCCCTCATGTCCCGTTCCTAATCATGAATCAATGGTTTGTACCATTTGGGAACACATCATGAACTGTACCATCTGGTAACATATACTTAAGGGGAATGGGAACGTTATACTTAAGAGGAATGGGAACGTTGGACGGTACATAACGGGACGGGACGGAATGGGATTTATATCCATCCATATTTTTCTGTCCACTGTGCCGTGAAATGCTCCTTATAGCTGCGATTTTAGATCCGTTGTTCCCATTTCCTTCCAAATTCCTCCTCATGCTCATTGTCTCTTTTGCTCCACCTACAAAAGATACAAATAAAACATATATAGAGTGCCAAACCTTTATTAATTTTAACCATATTTTGTCTCTATTAAGTGTTGATAAACAAGAGGAGAAGCTAAGTGTGGAGAAGACACTGACTCAATCAGAAGGTTCTGATGTAATCAGAAACCATGATAAGAAACACAAACTGATTGAGTCACCGAAGCCCATCAACTTGTGCTTATCTCCAAAGCCCATGAAATCCACAGACAGCTCTTCTTCTCCAACGGTTCTGCAAGAAGATAAGATTGAGAAAAGTAAAAGCAAGACAGCTCACACTTTACCGTTCAACAACATCGTACTCTTTGGCACTATTCCGACCATTATCAAGACCGTCGATTCCTGTCAAGACAGTGGATGATTGACAAGTGTATTGAGGTCAAGGAGTCACTAGGGTTTTGCTAAAGTTGTATAAATAGAGTAAGCTCACATTTGTAATCTTTAAGCAATTCAATGATAAATCTTTAGCTTCAAATCTCTTTCAGTTCAAGTTCTTGTTCTACTTTCATTAAGTTATATATAAACTAACTAATGAAGTAGAAACAGTAAATGAGTTAAAAGTAATATCTATACAATATAGGTCGAAGACTCACCTAATTTGCGGTGTTTCATTTTTCATCAACGAAAAGTGAAAATATGATAAAAAGAAGAAAGAAAATGATGAACGAGAGTGTAGAAACTGCCATCTTGATACTAGTGAGAGATAATGGCTTTGTTTACGTTCAAGCAATTTATATAGAGCAGAGGGATAGTGGTGTGGTCTTACCGTCAAATGGGTTTGCATTAAGCCATTATCGTAATGTTTACTCAGTCAAATGGGTCCTTATTTATTTATTTTAATAACAAAATTTTGATCTAACTATTTATTTTTAAATTTTTTGTTTCTCATCTGAACATATACTCTCTCCGTTCCAAAAAGATAGATATTTAAGGTTATGAACACTTATTAAGAAAAAGCATTGATTTCTACGATTTACCGTTTCCAATAAAGTTTAACGAGTATTTATTTTGTAATTTGTAAAAGTGCATAGAAAACAGTAAAAACTCTATTTTTTTGAAACAAAATTATTTTGTAATTTTTTTATCTTTTAGGAACAGAGAAAATATATATAAGCCGAAAAATAAGAAGAGCTAAAGGATTACACGGTCACGTTCACAGAATTGAATAAGTAACTAACCATGCTGCTGGTTTTATCTATGCTCGAGGAAGGCGAGATTCTCTACTTTTACGTTTCAGTGTCTAACTCTGCAGTCAGCGAAGTATTAAAGTCATGGCCTCTTTACTTCATGTGTAAGCTACCCAAATCATTATATGGATTAAAGCAGACTTTCAAGTATCATTTTGGGTGAAAGGATATATTTAGGCTCCATCTTGGGGACACAATTCTGGTTAGTATTTAATTGTGTTAATATATGTGGACGATATTTTAGTGGTTGGGAATAATGATTCTGTAGCTGAAGAATTCAAAGATGTTTTAAAGAGAACTTTCAGACTCAGAGATACCGGACCATCTAAATACTTTACGTTTTGAGATAGCTAGAAGCAAGAGTGAAATTTCTACTAATCAACGACTAATAGTGTGACCTAGGGCTGGGCATTCGGATATCTGATTGCATTCGGGTCGGGTATTTCGGTTTTTTTGATATTTCGGTAATGGGTTTGGAACCCGATCGATATTTTATAAATTCGGGTTGGGTTCGGATCGGATGGTTTTTGGTTCGGTTATATCTGATGTACAATCTATATGAAAATACACATTAAATATGAATTTGATCAGAACTCAAATTGATCAGAAAATTAAAACAAAATTCAAATTAATATAGATATCAAAGAAATAATTCGATTTTATTAGCTTTTACATGAATTATCCAAAAAATACCCGAAAAAATATCAAAATTTTTTTGTAAAAAATCAAATAATGTTGATGAATTAATTATTTTTATCCGAATCTAATCCATAATATTCGAATTAACCAAAAAAAATTATTAAAATTATCTAAAATACATACTTACCCAACCCTTACATTAAATATCTTTAGTTTAAGTTAGGTTTGTGTTAGTTCGGATACCCGTTCAGTTATCGGTTCGGTCCGGGTTCGAATTCGAACTTTCGGGTTTAGAAATATAGAACCTGATCGGATATTTTATAAATTTGGGTCGGGTTTGGATCAGGTAATTCGTTCGGTAATTCGGTTTTGGATTTTTTTCCCCACCCCACTCTGACCTGTTTTTGTAACACCAAAAATCTGATTTAAAAAAAAAACACGAACTGAACCGAACTAAACCTAATAACCGAAGGAAGGAATTTTGGGTTTATAACCGAACCAAACACAAACCGATCGGTTTGCTTTGAGACTTACCTTAAACCCTATACTCTGTCTCTCTCACTCTCACTCTCACTCTCCTTCTTCTTCCTCACTCACTCACTCGACTCGATTTCTCTCTTCTCTCTTCCTCTCGTGTTTAATTTCTGTCAAGAAGCTCTCAGAGGTCAATTCTACAATTAGTAATTCTTCAAATTCATATCGAGGTAACAATGAACATGACTAATCGTACAGATTCACCTATGGATTGTTATGGGAGAAAAAACCATATTCCGCTAGTAATGTTCGAATCTTTCTTAAGCTAATCGGAGAAATTAGGTTTGTATGTGAAAACCCACTTGATCAAAATTTAGACTTGTTAGTTTTAGCAATGCTTGAAGATGTTCAATTTGATGTTTTGGAATCGTCTCTAGGGTTTTGTTTCTTTTAGGGTTTTGTCCCATTTCTTTGTGTGGCTGTGTTTTCATTTGTTACTAAATCCTCTGTTCTTGTTTATTTTATGATAGTACGTTATTATCGTATCTTCCAACAAAAGTTGCTGTCTCCACTAGCATTTTGTCGAAACAATGGGAGTTTCTTTTGATGTGGTTGCCTAGCATCTTGTTACTGATTTTGTTTGCTTGCCTAAAGAGTAAAGACAAATCCTTTTGAGTCTTATGCTTTTTCTTGTGCTTTTTCTTTTCAGAAAAAAAGAAACTGTGGAATTAGTAAGAAATGGACAGAATCAGTAGCTTTCCTGATGAATTGCTAGTGAAGATACTATCTTTTGTTCCAACGAAATTTGCTGTATCTACTAGCATTTTGTCTAAGAGATGGGAGTTTCTTTGGATGTGGTTGCCTAATCTTGAGTACGTTATTAGACGTAACTCAACGCCTGCACTTCGAGATTTTATTGACAAGAATCTGCCATTGCATAGAGCTCCGGTCATAGAAAGCTTGCGTCTTGAATTAAGTGGTTCTAACCCTGAAGATATCAAAAGGTGGGTTGGAATTGCGGTTTCTCGCTATGTACGTGAGCTTGAAATTTTTTATTGCATGGATGATAATGTATTTCCAAGCAGCTTTTATACTTGCAAATCACTCGTGATCTTGAAACTTACTGGCGTGACTCTCATGGATGTTCCCTCTATGGTTTGTCTTCCCTCTCTAGAAATTTTGAAACTCTTTTATGTGACTCTCATGGATGTTTCCTCAATGGTTTGTCTTCCCTCTCTAAAATCTTTGGAAATTGAAAGTGTGGTATATGAAAATGATGAATCTCTTCAAAAGCTTCTATATGTATGTCCTGTTCTCGAAGAACTATCACTGCATTTTGGTTGTGAAAATGATATGGGGGAGTTTACTGTTATCGTCCCGTCTCTGCAGAGCTTATCACTCTTTGTAGCTGATCATTGGCGTCTAGATGGGTATGTGATAGATACTCCTTTGAAATATTTCAAACTTGAGGATTGGAATGATTTGAGACACTACTCTAATATTAAGAATATGCCTATGTTGAGGGAAGCATATATCGATGTTGTGTTCCCTGTTATTGAAAGTGTTATTGTATCAATCACATCTGTCGAGCGTCTTACAATATGTTCAGAGGTAATTAGTTCTCATTTATCATATTGCAAGTCTTCAATCTCATTTATAGAATCTCTTGTTAGTAATTTTGATATCGCGTTGAATGAATAATGGATACAGATTCTTAAAAGAGGAGGGCAAGATGTGTATAGTGGTGGTTCTGTGTTCAATCAGCTTGAACATCTGAAGCTATGTGTGTGCAGAAAGGATTCATCAAATCTTCTCGCCCTGTTTCTCAAAGATTCTCCCAAGTTACGAGTACTAGACATCTCTCACATGATAGTAAGTTTTTTCAATAAACTATATTTGTTAGGAGGACGACTCGAATGCGCAGTAAGTTCTTTATCTAATTCATTTTCCCTGTGACAGGATCATGAGTATAATGAACACGATGATATGGTTTGCTGGAATCAACCAAGTACTGTTCCCGAATGCATGTTGTCGAGTCTACAGTTTTTAAACTGGTCACGATACTTTGGGAGACCACAAGAGAGAGATATTGCGGTTTATATCTTGAAAAACGCTCGGCGCTTAAAGACAGCAACAATCTTGGCTGATACATTTCAACATTGTGTTCCAAACCTTAAGATGCTCAAGGAGTTGACACTTTCTTCCCGAGCTTCAAGCACATGCGAACTCGTATTCGTTGAGGGGGAACATGTTGTGGCAGATGAGTCTTCGCCATAAACAATTTGAGAAGCCACAAACAAGAAATCTAAAATTATGTAACCAGCCTCATAACCGAATGAAAAAAAAGGGTTTACCGTTTAGGGTTTATAACCGAACCAAAACAAACCGAACTGTTTGCTTTAAGACTTAACTAAACCCTATACTCTGCCTCTCTCTCCTTCTTCTTCCTCACTCGACTCGGTAACCCTCTTCGCTCTTCCTCTCGTGATACTTCAAAGTCACATCGAGGTAACAATGAATATGAGATTGATCATACAGATCCACCCATGGATTGTTATGGGAGAAAAAATCATATTTACTTTTGAATCTTTCTTAAGATTTGCATGTTGAAACCCCACTTGATCAAAATCTAGACTTGTTAGTTAATTAGCAATTCTTGAAGATGTTCAATTTGATGTTTTGGAATTGTCTCTAGGGTTTTGTTTCTTTTAGGGTTTTGTCTTATTTCTTTGTATGGCTATGTTTTCATTTGTTACTAAACCCTCTTGATTATTTTGTTAATGTCAGTGTCAGAAAAAGAAATAATCCAAGTTATGTCCACGGTAACACTATCTATGGGCAATATCAATGAGTTGTCTGGTGAGTTGCTTGTCAAGATATTATCATATCTTCCAACAAAAGTTGCTGTCTCCACTAGCATTTTGTCGAAACAATGGGAGTTTCTTTGGATGTGGTTGCCTAAACTTGAGTATAGTATTACACATTATTCGGAGTTTGAATGGAAGAGGTTACAGTGTTTTCTACACAGAAATCTTCCATTACATAGAGCTCCGGTTATAGAAAGCTTCTGTCTCCAGTTCCGTAATCCACATTTGAAACCTGAAGATATCAAACTGTGGGTTATAACTGTAGTTTCTCACTGCTTACGTAACCTGAGGATTTGTTATTCTTCTAATCCAAACGAGCCAGATATATTGCCAAGTAACTTGTATACTTGCAAATCGCTCGTGACCTTGCGACTTGATGGAAAGATTCTCGTGGATGTTCCTCGTATGGTTTGCCTTCCTTGTCTGAAAACATTGCGACTTGTTAAGCTAACATACTTCAATGAAGATTCTCTTCCACGGCTTCTATCTAATTGCACTGTTCTAGAAAATCTATTGGTGGAAGGATGTGTAGGTGACAATATGAGAAAGTGCATTGTTACCGTCCCGTCTTTGTTGAGATTACTACTCTTTATAACTAACGATTTAAATGAGTTTGTGATAAATACTCCTTCTTTGAAGTACTTAGAACTTGAGTATCTTAATTCTAAGAGTCACTACTGTTTGATTGAGAACATGCCTAAGCTAAAAGATGCAACTATATATGTTTGCTTCCCTTATATCAAGAAGCTTATTGGATCAATCACATCTGTCGAGCGCCTTACATTATGCCTAGTACACCATAGTGCAGAGGTAATCATTTTTCGTTTTATCAACTCCATGTCTTCAGTCTCATTTATAGAATCTTCTGTTGATGATTTTAATAATGCCCAGGCTTTGTATGGTGATGGTTTTGTCTTCAACAAGCTTGTACATCTGAAACTATGTATATGCCAAGAGTATGCGTCAACTGTGCTTGTCCGGTTTCTCAAAGATTCGCCTAACTTACAAGTACTAGAACTCTTTGGAATGGAAGTAAGTTTCTTTGATATACTATTCTTGTTTTGTATAATCCACACAGTGGTTCTCAATCTAATTATTCTACTTGATCTCAGGTTCATGGCCCTAATGGTATACTTTTTTGGAATCAACCAAGTACTGTTCCTAAATGTCTGTTGTTGAGTCTACAAACTTTCAAGTTTTCGGGATACTTAGGAAGACCAGAAGAGAGAGATCTTGCGATTTATATCTTAAAAAACTCCCCTCGCTTGAATACTGCAACAATCTTGTCTGAAGATCATTTGTTTTCGACCCTCGACATGTTACAGGCGTTGGCACTTTCTCCTCGAGCTTCATCCACATGCGAACTTGTATTTGAATGAGGATCGATACTTCTTTTAATGTCCTACTCTAGCTTTGTGTTACAACTTTTGTGGTTTAGTGGTATCATCTAAAAGCTACATATTATGTGTATGAGCATAACCTAAAGAC
Source organism: Arabis alpina (assembly GCA_900128785.1). Classification (NCBI taxonomy): domain Eukaryota; kingdom Viridiplantae; phylum Streptophyta; class Magnoliopsida; order Brassicales; family Brassicaceae; genus Arabis; species Arabis alpina. The sequence goes on along the minus strand of LT669793.1, from coordinate 29,418,512 downwards.
AATTTAGTCTAATCTACCAAATTTCTCTGTATGTATATTATATCATGCAAAAGAATCATATACAAAAAAACATCTTAAAGGGAAAGAAGAAAGTAGCAAAAAAACAACTAAGGTCCAAATCTGGACTGGTCACGACTTCCCCAACTACTATGTGACTGTGAGCGATCAAAGAAGTCAGAACTATAATCTTGACTCCCAAAAGCCATTCTCTGAAACATCCTTATCTGAGCAGATTGTTGTCTTGAGTCGAACACTTGGCTCTGTCCTGGTCTCATTCCGTTTGTTATGTCTGTTGCTTCTTCAAGTGTGTCCAACGCTCTCACCACTTGGCTCATCTTTGGTCTTTTTGCAGCTGAGTGGCGGACACATGCAGCCGCAGCTTCTACCATTCTGAACATCTCTCCTGGAATGAAGTTGTTCCCTAGCCTTGGATCGACTAGCTCCTTGAATTCTTCGTTTTCGATTGCTTGACTCAACAAGGGCCTTGCCTGCAAAGAATTTTTGAACCAGTTTGCATATACTCTATGATGTTTATAATGCAAATGGTGATGTAAATGCGAGATATTACTCTACTTACCCATTCAACGAGGCTCTCATCACCAAGTGGCTGAGACGTATCTACAGGTTTCCGGCCAGTTATAAGCTCCAAGAGTATTACCCCATATGAATAAACATCAGCTTTTTCAGACAGCTTTCCACTTGTTGCATATTCAGGAGCCATGTACCTGAGAAAAATTCACAGTTCTTCTTGTAAGTAGAAGATTTTCACACAATTGCTGCAACGAACTTCTTATGAATATGCATACACACACATACCCGAAGGTTCCCATTACTCGTGTTGAGACGTGTGTATTCAAATCCAGTTCCTGTGCTATTTTAGCTAGCCCGAAATCCGCAACCTATGGAGACAACTTTCTTAAGAGTTGTGTTTTAAAATCAAAATCCAACCAATGACTAGAGTAAAGCTCATGTGATTTTACCAAGGCTTCAAAGCTGTTATCTATAAGTATGTTCGAAGATTTAATGTCACGGTGAATAATGCGAGGATGACCTGACCAAAAAAAGCAGAACATGAGACGGAAAGAGAACTAAGAAATCTAAAGATCGTGAAAAACAACAAAAAGCAGCAGTAACTTACAGTCTTCATGTAAGTAAGCAATTCCACGAGCTGCACCAGCAGCGACCTTTACTCGAGTTGCCCAAGTCATAACCGGTCTCCCTGGAGCTGCAAAGACACAGGCTTTGAAGTTTATGTAATTTTAAACAGATAAGTTTATGGTTTAAGAAGATGAGGCATGTACCATGAAGGTGGTAATGGAGAGTGTTGTTGGGTACATAATCATATACAAGCAATCTATGTTGCTCCGAGATGCAATAACCGACCAGTGTTACCAAATGGCGGTGATGGACTCGAGAAATTATTTCAACTTCAGCTTTGAATTCCCTCTCTCCTTGACTTCCACCAATCTTCAACTGTTTAACTGCCACTTCCCTTCCATCAGCAAGAACACCTTTGTATACACAGCCAAAACCTCCTTCACCGAGAAGATTCCTCTCGGAGAAACCATTTGTAACTTGAGATAATTCATCATATGAAAACCATGATCTTTGGTTGCTAACCATGCCTGAATCAGACGATGCATACATGAAGTCGTTACCAGAATGGCTTCTCATTTTCGGAGCTGAAGATTGCGAATTCAACAGCACTACATCTGCAACACGAGTTTCCAGTTACTAAACAACTCAATAATGTGTTAAACAAGAAATCAATGTGTTGGTTCATGAGCTTGATGATTCGCAGAGAGACAATCTACATAACTGATCAGACACAGAAACACATTCTCAGAACCTAACTCCAATAGAAGCATATGATCAGATACAGACTGATCAAGCCATTAAGCAAAACTCAGTGAGAGTTTCATGCTTCTTAAACTTCTGAAGCTAACCATACTACACACAACACTCAATAACATTTCTCTCAACACAAACTAACCATACACTAAAAGAAGTCATTACATAGCCTGAGGTGTGTTTTCTAGTGCATTAAAAAATTACCTGAGCCTTGAGGAGAGGAATAAGCAGAAGGAGGCATATTGTATCCAACAAAGGTTCCATGATCTTTTCTCTTACGTTTCCGAGTAAACCAAACACCCAACACAAAAAGACTAAGCAAAACCAATCCAACAATCACTCCAATAGCTGCAAGACCTCCATTACCAACACCGCTATGCGCTGAACCAGACTGTAAAGTATTGTTTCCATTGCTCGAAGCTGGTCCAGTTGGTTTAGCAGTTGGTTTCTCTTTAGGAACAATAGGTAAAGGAGTTGGAGGAGGAGCTAAAGTAGTCGGATCAGTCGGTAAAGAAGACGGAGGAGTAGCTGTGATTGAAGGAGGAGGAGGTGATGTAGTTGCTGGAGTTTCTCCTGGAGGTGAAGGAGAAGGTTTAGGCGGAGAAGGTGTTTCTCCAGGCGGTGAAGGAGACGGTTTAGGAGGCGGAGGAGAGGATGTTGTTGTTGTTGGTGCAGGAGGTGAGGTAGCTGAATCAGGAGGTGGAGGAGGAGAGACCACCACAGGAGCTGGTGGTGTTGTTACTGGAGCAGGAGGAGAAACAACCACAGGAGGTGGAGGAGAGGAAGTAGTGACAGTAGGAGGAGGTGAAGTGACAACAGGTGGTGGAGAAGAAGACGGTGGTGGAGATGATATTATAACAGGTGGTGGAGGTGATGGTGTAGTTACCACCGGTGGTGGTGATTGTGGAGGTGGTGTAACCGGAGGTGGAGCAGTGGGTTGAGACGGTGGTGACGGAGTAGGTGTGGTGGTTGAAGAATTTGACGGTGGTGGTGATAAAATCGGTAAAGGAGGAACCAAACTCATTTTTTTAGTAAAGTAATAAACTTTCTTCTAACACTTAACCATCGATTCCATTTATAACTAAAAACTGAAGCTTTATGAACAAAACCTAATTCCACAAATATAGCAAAAACAAAATCATCAAGCGGCCTAGGATCTACCTGAAGTCAACAAAATCTGCATAAACTAACCCTAGAAATTCGAAACCCAGTAAGAAAAACTCAAGCTTTATACCAAAAACTCAAGCTTTATAGAACCCTAATTCGAAATTGGAAGACCCAGAAGGGAAAGACTCGAGCTTTGAACACACAAAATGAACCCAAAAGCGTTAAAATGAAGCTAGAAGCGAAATTCAGAATCTTTTTTCGATTGGAATCGAGAAGAAAGGGAAAGTGGGAATGTGGAGAAAGGGAAGAGCGTGAGACTTGGCTGGACAAACGTGGGGGCAACTCTTGTCTCTCTGGTCGTATATTTTGACAGAGAGAGAGTCAGACATGTGCAAAAGAGAGGGCTTTTGAGAGTTCTTTGATATGATGATGATTAAGAGCATTTTGTTGTGCATTGACTTGAGCTTTCTTTTTCCATATCTCAATTCAATCAAAATTATTCCTTCCATCAATCATACCCCACTAAAATGGCACATGTTTAATTTTTAGGTTTTTTTCCGTTGGTGAATTTTGCTTCTTTTTTTTAAATAAAAAGTGTAATTTGTAATTTTGTATCATTTTGGAAGTTTATCATTTACAAAAATGATACTAAAAACATTATTACTAAGAATCAATAACTCAACTGGTAAAAAGATTTCAATCAAAGTCTAGAGGTCGTTGGTTCGAGTGGCGCTTGTGACGAAATTAATATTACATGATGTAATTTCGGACTTGAAGGATTATGAGTTTAGGTCTGAAATCTCTTGGTAATTAAAAAAATGAAACCATTATCAAAAATATTACATCTAACTTCTCTCTCTCTTTTATTGCAGTAAGAACTTACCAGATTATTGGTAAAATGTTTATACTATTTTTATGAGGAATGAATTTAATATTAGAAAGCAAATAAAAGTAGTTGAGAAGAAAAGGAATAATAAAAGAGAGAGAGAAGTGTTGATGGTAATTTAAATGTGAATGGGTGGTACATGTGCACACTAATCATGGTGATATTTGGAACTTTGTGCGCATGTTTGCTCCCTAAATTTGCTCTTTTCTTGATTGGATTTATAATTACTGGATTAATACCGACGTGTTACACGGCTATTTCAATTTTCTTAGAACAAATCTAACTTTTTTGTTTTTTTTAACCATCTGAAAAGTCTTGCAAAATAACTAAAAGTTTGGAACACCAAACATCAAGAGCAAAAACATCATCAAAACAATATCACACCCAATGACAAGGGCGCTCTGATGCTATCTAAGAACCTTCACTTGCAAGTAACTAGTGCAACCAAGCCGTGACTCCGAAAGCCAAATACGAGTTAAAACGTCCATCCCGCGTTACACTTTGGGCAATTCGTCTTGCGATCAGATTTGCTGAAGGTGATTCCAAAACCAAAACACAACTATCAAAGTCAGCTTGAAACCTGCCTATCTCTTCTAACCAGCCCCGATACCTTGGCCATTCCCAAGGTTTAGCCAGTGCCTTGTGAACCATCGAACAATCATAGGCAACTATTACATTACGCACATGTAGATCCCGTAGGCTTTTCATAGCCCAAATAATGACTCTTAGCTCAGCAGTAATCCTATTCCTTGATCTTGTAAACGCATCTCGAGCATGATAAATGACTGAACCCGTCTCGTCTCTTAAAATCCAGGACCCTCCACAATGTAACGAAGGATTCCTCCAATTCCCATTGATATTACACTTCACAAACCCCGTGTCCGGTTTATGCCATCTCTGCTCTAATACAAGAACTTGATTGCCACTTTGTACCTCCACCGTTTGTACCGCATTTACCTCTTTCCAACATAGTGCTTCTTCCTTAGCTCTCCTAACAATGACCATGGTGGCCTCGTGTATTCCTGTAAGGATAACAGCGTTCCGATGCTTCCATATATTGCACAAAATCCACGGGATGCAGTCATAATTCAAAGAACCTGGGCTTGGCGATTTCAACAAGTCGAGGACAAAAGTCATGTTCTCTTCAAAGTTGTTAGTAAAACCCGACGGTGGAGAGAGTAGTCCAGCCTCTTCCCAAATTTGTGCCGCTACATCACATTGGAACAGAACATGGTTGATAGTCTCCACTCCAAATGGACATAGCTTACAATGTGCATCCAGCCCTATACCTCTTGAGTTCAACCTGTCTGCCACAGCTAGAGCACCAGACAAAGTTCTCCAGATCGACCAGACTCTGTTTTTGACTTCATTCCGTTTAATGATCAGAGAAGATGCTGGAATTGGAGAAATCAATGGACAATTAGCCACGAACCAATAACCACTTTTAACTGTATATGAACCATGGTCCGTATATGCCCATATAAGACGATCTTTAGCTCCTCCAATCGGTAACATACTGATTCTATCCACATCCTCATCTGCAAATAGCAAATTTAAATGTTCCATATCCCAAGTCTTGTTGGATGTTATTAACGAGGAAACATGAATATCCAAATCAATCTGGTCCTCCTTGTGGATAGGACCTCGCGGTCTTTTATCTATGACCCACTTTTCCAGCCATACTTTTGTTTGAGAACCGTCTCCAATCGACTGAATTAGACCTCTTTGAAGTAGTTCTCGACCATGTAAGACACTTCTCCACGCATAAGAAGGTCTATACCCCTTCCCGCAAGTTAAGAATGTACTCGATGCATAGTATCTTCCTTTATAAACTTGTGCTAGTAAAGAGTCCGGTTCATTTAGGAACTTTCATGCTTGTTTCGCAAGCAAAGCTTGATTGAAATCACTAATATCACGAAACCCTAAACCACCGTTTGCTTTTGACTTACAAAGATACTTCCACGCAACCCAATGAATCGTATGTTTCTTTTCACATGCATTCCACCAGAAACTTGCCATCACACTAGTAATCTTCTGACAATGATGTTTAGATAACCTGAAACAAGACATCGCATAGACTGGAAGAGCCATAGCCACCGATTTTAGTAATACCTCATTTCCCCCAAGGGAAAGCGTTTTGGCATATCATCCTTTCAGTCGCTTGTTGAGCTTCTCCCCAATAAATGCAAGTAACTTCTGTTTAGAGCCACTAAAACACTCAGGCAGACCCAAATATGTACCTGTACCTCCTTCCTTCTCTATCCCAAGCATATTAGCAAGCAATCGCTTTGTAATTTGATCAATCCTATCTCCAAATGTTACCGCTGATTTTTGAAAATTAATCATCTGACCAGAGGCGTCCCCATATAACTTTAAACATTTCAGGAATTCCGAACATTCACTCAACGTTGCTCGACACAGAAACAAACTATCATCAACAAACAAGAGGTGCTGCACTGATGGGCTATATTTAGCGATACTCATCCCTGTGATCTTCCCATCTTCCTCCGCTTTGTTCATGACATGAACCAACGCCTATGCACATAAGATGAATAAAAATGGAGAGAGTGGATCTCCTTGGCGTATTCCTCTCTGTGGTAAAATGTGACCATGAGTTTGTCCATTAAGCATAACCGTGTAAGAAACAGACGTGATACATTGCATCACCCACCGAATCCAACGCTGATCAAAGCCCATACGTGTAAACAATACTTCCAAAAAATTATATTCTACTCTATCATAAGCCTTAGATATGTCGGTTTTGATAGCTATGAAATCCTCCTGACACCTTAGGTTAGTCCGCAAGCCATGAATCATCTCATGAGCGATCAAAAGATTATCTGATATAAGCCTGCCTGCGACAAAGGCGCCTTGTGTTTGTGATACAAGTTGGGGAAGAAATCTTTTCAGTCTTGTGCATAACACTTTTGACACATTTTTATACATCACCGTACATAAACTGATTGGTCTCAAGTCAGTCATAAGCTTTGCATTTGGTTTCTTGGGTAAAAGACACAGTTGTGTGAAATTCCAATCCAGTGGGAGCACCCCCGAAGAAAAGAAAAGTTGAACCTCTTGTATCACTTGTGTACCCACTTCCGACCAAAAGAACTGAAAAAACTTCCCTGAAAAGCCATCATCACCCGGTGCACTCTCACTCTTGATAGCTTTAACCACACGTTTAATTTCAGCAACTGAGACATCTCTAGTTAATTGTCTGTTCATAAAATCAGTCACTCTCACTTCCATCCCAGACAACAATTCCACAAACTCCGATGTGTAAGAAGAGTGAAATAAGGATTCAAAGTACAGCACATCAATCGCTACCATTGTCGTCTCCTCTATATGTTCAATGCCATTCTCATCCACCAATGAAGACACCGCGTTCTTCATTCGTCTTGTTTTGACCCTATCCTGGAAAAAGCGTGTGTTTTTATCTCCATCCTTCATCCACGACACCTTACTCTTTTCTTTCCAATAAATTTCCTCTTCCCATGATGCTTTCTCCAGGTCAGTTTTTATAGTCAAGAGTCTTAGAGCACAAGGCGAGACTTTTGAAGACTCTAGATCGTTATCCTCCTGCAATTTCCGCACCAAAAGTCCAGTATTGACATTTGAGCTTCTTTTCCATCTTACCAGTTCTTTACGACAGTTTGAGAGTATATCCATAACCTTCATAGACGCAGTGCCATTGCTGGTATTCCAACCTTTTCCCACTACCTGTAACGCCCGTGAACCAAAATTTAGAAAAGAGAATTGAATTGGACCGAATGGTTTAATTTTAATTGTTCGGTTTGGTTGGTTTGGGTTAAGTAAACCCTAGGGCTTGAGTATAAAAGAGAGCAGCCTCTGTTTTGTGCAGATAAAACGTGGAAGAGGCTGAGAAATTGAAAGAGAAGAGAGCAGGTTCGTTTGTGGTGGTTTGTAGAAAAGAATGGGATGAAGATAGTTCTGACGCGTTTTAGAAGAGTAGATGATCGAATAGCCTAATCTGTTTGGATTGGAGTGAAACTTTTAGGGTAAGTCCTCCACTCTTATATCTAGCTTTAGCCGAAATCGGATTGTCTTTTGGATGAGTATTCTGAGATTTATTGTTGTTTTCCCGAGAGAGGTTCGTGCAGAATTGGATCTGCGATCAGTCCACTTCGTGGGTGTTTTTCCGTCGAACCAGAAGGAGTTAGGAAACGATCTGCATATCGTTGGAAAGGTCTCGGTCTCACAATTCCATATCAGGTTTCCGATCATGATTCTGAGGTAATCTCCGTTCTCAGTGTGCTTTCGAAGTCGGCGTGTCGTTTCTGTTTTTAGAAAACCCTAATCCGGTTTAGGAGAAACTCGAATTGGTTTGGTTTAGTTAACCAGATTGGTTTGGTTTGGTTTAGTTAACCGGTTTGGTTGAATTTGGTTTGGTTTGGTTTAGTTAACCAGATTGGTTTAGTTAACCGGATTGGTTTGGTTGGTTGGTTTAACCGACTATTTCTGTTTGGGTTAACCGACTGGTTTGGTTTGCCTTGTTCATTAGGCAAAGGAGGAGAGTTGCCAGAGGTTGAGGTCTGAGGCAACTATTAGGCTAAGGTGAGTGCGTGACCATGGTCCCAAGTGGATGGAATATTAGGATTCCTGGTGTTAGGTTGATTGATAGTAGGATTATTGATTGATTGAGATGTTTGTATGGTGCAATCGTTTCTGTGTATTTGTTGACATTTTATTGCAGGTGATCGTGTTTCCGCAGGCTTAGAATTGAGCCAGAGAGGAGATGGCTCGATCCTAGCGTCACTGCGAGGTGGTGTCAATCGACATTCATGTGATTTTGTTTTGCTTGTTGTTTGCTTGTTGTGTGTTTGCCTGGTGTTTCATTTACCTTGGTAATTGGCCGAGTAGATGGGATGACCGCCTCACTGAGTATTTGTGATAATACTCACGCATCTCTTTTTGCCATGTGATGCAGGTAAAGGAAAGTGTGATCGTGGAATTATGGCTACGAAGAGGAGAATGATCTAGGGTCCCGGTTGTTTGGTTATTATTTCCGTATTGTCGTTAGAACTGGCTAGGTTGTTGGTTATTTATGGAATGTTGGGTTGTTGTCTAACTGGTTTTATTTGGTTTATTGTTATCCGCTGTATTTTTGTCTGTGTGATTTGCTTGGTTGTTGAGGATAGCATTTATGGGAATGCTACTCCGAGACCAAGGGTTTATTGTTAAACAAAAAAAAAAAAAAACGGGTCGGGTCGTTTCACTACCTCTCTTATCCCCTGTTTTGAGCACCAACGTTTATCAAACCAAAACCGACCCCTCCGTTGTTCACCACCTGCCACTAGCTTGGTTATTAATGGTCGATGATCAGAGCCATACCTTCGACCATACACACCATTCGCTCTCGGGAAATGTATAAACCATTCAGCATTACCAAAAGCTCTATCCAGTCTACATTGAATCCACACTTTTTCTTTCACTCCATTCAATAAGGTAATTTCACGCCTATCAGCCCAAGAGAAATGATTTCCAGAGCATGGAACTTCTTTGATTCGACACTCTCTCACCATTGATCTAAAGGGATAGAATGTTGCTTCTTGGCGTGGATGACCACCAATCTTTTCCGAGTTATCCAAAAGTTCATTAAAATCACCAATTAAGAACCAAGCTTCATCTCTTTGCACTCTTATTTCCGTTAGTTGATCCCAGACTCTGCCTCGATTCTGTCTAACTGGATCACCATAAATGAATGTCATATAAAATATATGTGAACCCATTGTCACCCTTGTATCAATAATACGATTATTCGATGACAGAATATCAACGGTATGTGACGACTTCCAAAACAAAGCTAGCCCACCACTAAGACCCACTGGATCAACCAAATGACTGTGGTCATAACCCAACGATCTTCGAGTACTCAAAACGTGATCACTAAAGTTTTTAGTCTCTAGGAGGAACACAAAATCCGGGAGGTGCTCACGACACATCTCCTCTAGGCGTCGAACTGTCAGGCGGTTCCTCATGCCCTGACAGTTCCAACTGAGCGTCGTCATTGAGCATTGGATAGTTTCTGGTGAACCATCAAACCACTTTTTTGTTTGGATCCTTTGGATGCCTCCTCAGCATCAAAATCTAACATTTTGAGAATATATTTTTTTTTTAGAAACAAACGTTTTGAGAATAATATATTGATTAGTTTTATTTTACGTAGACGAATTGCTATAGGTTTTGAGAATAATATTGTTCGTTTCCAATAAAATACCTACTTACCCGAATTATCTGATATCCGAAATACTGAACTCAATACCCGAATGCCAAAACTACGAGGAACTTTGGACAAATACTAAAATATATTTATTGTGTATAAGAGACATTGTGTACATTATTGAAACTGTCCTCTCTCTCATTCTTTATTTCAAAAGCCATACATTAGCTTCTTTTCACACGTTTAGTTTGGAACATGGGAGTGCTATGGTGCTAAACAACAAGAGGAACCTTGGACAAAGACTCTCGTATATTCTCTTCGCTGAATGATAAATCTACCATTTCTCCTCGTAAATACTTGTCGTAAGAGGGAAGATCGAAGTGGCCATGTCCACACATTGCCATTAGTATCACTTTTGCTTCTCCTGTTTCTTTGCATCGAAGAGCTTCTCTTATGGTTGCAGCAATTGCGTGAGTCGGTTCCGGCGCCGGTATTATCCCTTCAGTTCTTGCAAATTTAATAGCACCTGCAAGAAAATTAAAACCGGAAAGTTAGTATTACACTCTAATCCAAATATTAGATGTAAAGTTTATAAAACTAATAGAGAGATTAGGCGAAGAACCACCTTCGAAACACTCGATTTGAGGAATTGAGATTGCTTCCATGAAACCTTGTTCATAAACATGTGAGATCAAGGGTGCCATTCCATGGTACCGCAATCCACCTGTCGAAAACCATATAGACAAAACAACAAATTAGCCGGAAAGAAAACATGAATCAAGAATCACAAATTCAAGAAATCAAGATTCTACAATCAAGAATCAAGAAAATAAGAATTAAAGCAATCAAGGAGCAAGAAAACAAGAATCAAGTAAACATAAATCAAGAAGCACAAATTCAAGAAATCAAGATTCGAGGATCAAGAATCAAGAAAACAAGAATTAAAGCAATCAAGAAGCAAGAATTACGAATCAAGAAAACAAGAAACAATGATCAAGAAAAATAAAAACTCGAATCATTATACCGGCATGGAAAAAGAAAACAAAAATCCTAGATGAGATAAGAATCAAGATTCAAGAATGAAGTATTACCTGCGTGGATAGGATCAGGAATGAAGTCGTGTCCTAAAGTATGCATCTTCATCAAAGGAGTCAATCCAGCTGTATCGCCGAAATCATAAGCATAAATCCCTTTGGTCAATGAAGGACAAGCAGAGGGCTCAACGGCTCTTATAACAGGATTGATGTTGCCTTTGAGTTTCTCTCTGATAAAAGGAAAACTCAAGCCAGCAAAATTTGATCCTCCACCGGTACATCCTATGATTACATCCGGAGTTTCGCCAAAAGCCTCCATTTGTTTTATGCATTCTTCTCCAATAACTGTCTGGTGTAACAACACATGGTTCAATACACTCCCTAGACAGTATTTTGTATCCTCATTTCTCGCTGCAACTTCAACAGCTTCTGAAATCGCAATGCCTAAACTTCCCGGACTTGATGGATCGGATTCTAGGATTCTTCTACCCGCCTCAGTAAGATCGGATGGCGATGGATGAACCTTTGCTCCCCAAGTTTGCATCATTAACCGTCTATACGGCTTTTGATTATATGAATTCGCTACTTGCCATACCTATAATATTGGAATAAACATTTAAGTTTTCAAGATATAACTGCAAGAATCTAACATTTTCTGCTTACTTCACAGTCTAGACCAAATAGACTAGAAGCAAATGCTAAAGAACTGCCCCATTGTCCAGCACCGGTTTCCGTCACAACGTTCTTGACGCCTTCTTTCGCGTTGTAATAAGCTTGCGGAACAGCTGTGTTGGGTTTGTGTGAACCAGCTGGACTACCACCTTCATACTTGAAGTAAATCCTTGCAGGTGTTTGAAGTAGCTTCTCCAATCTCTTTGCTCTAAAATAATAAAATCCGTATCAGCTAAACTCTGTTTTACGACGAATAGAATCATAAGAAAAAACAAAAAAAATCAAGAACCTGATTAGAGGAGTAGGACGCCAAAGTTTATAGATCTCAAGAACTTCTTCAGGAATATCAATAAACCTCTCTAATGTTGATTCTTGTTTAATTAACTCATTAGGGAAAAGATGAGATAAATCTTCGGGTTTAATCGGTTGGAATGTCTTGGGATGCAACGGTGGAGGTGGTTTAACAGAAAGATCAGCAACAAGATTGTACCATTGATTTGGAATTTCAACAAATGATGATGATTGGATGCGTGTAGACCTCAAAGCTGATTTTGCTCTTACTCTAAATCTATTTACTTGATTTAATCCTTTGTAATCACCTAATCAAGTCAATATCAGTATCAAGACATTAATAAATGGTAACTTCAAAGCTTGAGCTTCAACAACAATCAAAACTAAGGAAAACAAAAGTTGGACTTACCTGTAAAGCCAGGTTTGGTGAATGGGTTTGGAGGCCTAAGCAATTGAGATGCCATTTTTTTGTAGTTTCTATGAGTTTCAAGAGATAGGAGTTAAGGGATGTTAGGGAATTTATCAATGTTTTTAAAACCGGACCGACGACCGAACCGGATTTTTTTTGGGTCGTGGGTTAATATGGTCCGACCGGGTCTAACCGGAGTTCAACCGAGTTCAATAATATTTTAAAAATATTAGTATATAGAATTTGTTCTTTATATGTATGTGCATAACTATCCAAATATCAAACAAAATATTAAGTTTAGTACAAATATTTAGAAAAACAAAAAAATTTCAATAGCTATAGCAAAACTAAATAATAAAATGATGATACTTAAATAGATAACTAATCTTTTTTGTCTTAAAATTTTAAAAAGATTATAATTATTTGAAAAATGTTTTTTTTTTTTTACTGAATATGATTATATTAGAGAAAATGTTAAACCTTTATTACTATCTCATTATCTATAAACCTTATTTTTCTAATTTTAATTTGATAAACATATTAATTAAAGAAAAATGAAATAATTTTTTTTTTTCATTAGAAAACAGTTGAACCCGGTTTGATCCGGGTTAACCGGTTCGCCGGTTCGCGGTTTTTTGCCGGTCCGACCCGGTTCGATACCGATTCAACTATACTTGGGTTTTAATATTGACCCGAACCGGACATGTGACCGGTTCGCGGTTGAACCCGGTTCAACCGCCGGTCCGGTCCGGTTTTAAAAACATTGGAATTTATTGAAGTGTGAATGGTTTTTGAGCTTTAAAGGATATGAGAGAGTGAGAAAAATCAACAAATCGGTGCAGCATTTAAAGGAGACGCCAAATGAGACTTCCCGGTACCCAACGTTACCTCACTATTTGAATATTATTTTTGTTTCTGTCTTCTTCTTATTTATTAGTTTTATTATATTTCAAACTCTCCATATTTTACTTTGTTTTGGAATCAATCTTTAATGAAAGTTGGAATAAATAACAACGACAAATCTTTCTTGAATAAGTAGCCATATTGTATTCGGATTCTCTGGTAGATAGCTTTGGTAGAGCCAAAATTGGTTAAAAAAATACTTATGTTTTTATTGTGAGTGTGTTAAAAACAAAGGAAATTTTCAAAAATACTTGTTTTCATTTTTTTTCTAGAAATACTTTTGTTGTTGTTGTTCTTCTTCTATTCTCTATTATCAAATTCACTAAACCAAACTAAAGAAACCTCCATGAAAGAATTACAAGTATACTAATATTCCTAGTATGATCGAAGGTATCTTCTTCACTGTGTGATGATATTGTGGCATTAATGTCCTTTAAAGATTCAACAACAAGCAAAAATAGTACTCCTTCTGTATTTAAAATAACGATGTTTTAAATTTTTCACATATTTTAAGACACAATAATTATTTATGTTTACAATTTTCTTTTGCTTACTTTTTTGTTTTCCAATAATAAAAAGCAATGTCTCCCTGACGTATTAACCACAAAAAGCATTAATTGACTTGGTAAAATTGAAAAAGTATTAATTATAATGTAGAAAATTAATATTTCAAAAACAAAAACAAAATTCAAAACATCATTTTTTTTAATACAGAGAGAGTATATTTGTGGCCATTGGTCTTTTATGATCTACCAAAAAAACGTATAGCCTATAGCTATATAGGACCATCAATCAGTCGGTCATCAACCAAGTACTTTCTACATTTATAACGATCCTTCTACCAAAAAGAGTACCATTTATCTTCAATATCATATAATTCACATATACTCTTGAGTCTTGACCTCAATGGCATTAAGCTTTTGACTAAATAAGCCTTGCTTTCATATTGACTCTTTTAGTTCAAGAAATTATGGTTTCTTTCAATGTTTTATGGTTGACCAGAATGAAAATGAGTCGACTAATCGTCAAAAGTGACACATACAAGTTTTTTCACTACTCAAACAACACCACTTTGGTTTTTGACTTTATAATTTGATGTTTAAACTTATGTACGATTTTACCGTATCTTTTTTGCAAACAAAATGCTGAATTTGGCTATCTAGAGCTTAGACTCAACAACAAATATGTTATACACTTATAAACACGGTATTGGTGACCCATATGGTTGAAACAAATAGAGACTACGTGGACGAAAGCTGAGCAAGCCATGGAAGGAGACGCTCATGGACAAGATCCGGACGATCATCTTGTGGGCAATGTCCAACTCCTTCTAGAACATAGAGGTTGAAGTTAGGTAACTGACCCGGAAGTGATGTGAAGTACTTAGCTACAGGACCGTCGAGAGGGGTTAATCCATCTTGGTCTCCCCATAGGACGAGGACTGGTTTGGTTATTTCCGGAATCAGCTTAATCGGGTTTGGTCCAGGTGGACCCGTTAAGATTGAAACAAACGCATCTAGCGCACCTTCGCTGTTTGCTGGTCCAGCAATAATCTGTCATAAAAGGTAAACAAATTTTGTTGGTTCTTTATCATTAAATCAGAGTGATTCATCGGGTTATACCTCTACAAGGGTGTCATCTACATTGTCCTTGTTCCCGTAAACATTAGTCAAGATGTTCTTGAGATTATCCCTGTGTTTTGTTAAGATTCCGTTCAAAGTTAGGAAAAAGAGTTGTAATATTGTAACTTGGTAATGAAGTGAATCATGACATGCCTATCTTTAACGCGGTTGAAGAGTGCAGAAGCAATTCCTCTTTGCTTGAGTAAGAAGTCGATAAGCAAGAGCAATGGCATCAGCAACTTGATTCTCCAGTCGTCAAACACGGCTTTGTTGTTCATACCACCAGCACAGTTCAATAAAACGAGTCCTTTCACCAAATCTCCTCGTGATTCTGTTGTTTTTTTTTCCCAAAAAGTCACACACACTCGAGTCTTAGATCAAAAGATAGCATAATAGATATATGTAGCATAAGCAAGCTCTTCTGACACAGTTATATCCTAGTATCAATTGTAACAAATTACGAGTCACGTAAACAATATCAAGTCGTGAAAGGTCTAGACCTGAGGCAGCAATGACACAAGCAAGGCTACCAACAGAGTTTCCAATCAAAATAGTCGGTTTCTGAACTACTTCCTCCAAGAAGTTGAGTATCAACTGCAACCAAAATAAATCAATCAAACAAACCAAAATACTTCTTTAAACACAATGCAGACTTTAAACTCGAAACAAGACCGAAACAAGACCGTTTTGGTATCGCTAATATGTAATCAAAGTTGTTTTTCTACGCATAATTTATAATGTGGAAAATACCATTAGTTTCTTGTAATATGGTTTGAATCAGATTCAATAAAACAACAAAGCATTAAAAAAAAAAAACACACTAGACTATTGTAAGGATGGTTACTTCAGCCCATGACTCCATAGTATAGCTAAAACCAGGTGGCTTATCAGAAGCACCAAAGCCAAGAAGATCAATCGCATACACTGTATGGTTCTTGGACAATGCGTTTATGTTCCTGAACAAAAGGGTATAATGGTCATTACTTGTGGAAAATTAGAGGTTGAGATTCCAATTAGGGATTGAGCTTAACGATCCTCCAGGAGGTTCGGGCCGAAACCCGTCATCCTCCCGGCCCGAAACCACATAATGTACTATTAGTTTCGTCCCAGGGCTCAAATCAGCGACCTCTAGGTTTTGCCTGGTATTAAGGATTAAGGTGCTTCCAATTAGGGATTGAGAACGATACCTTCTCCAGTGAGGAATTGAAGCACCAAAGCCATGAACTAAGAGAACAGTCTGACTCGCCGGAGTAACTTCCTCCGGCGAACTCTTCACAAAGTAATTGATTGAGTACTCTCCTTTCCACTTCCATTTCTTACTTCTCTCTCCGATCTCAACTAACTCCACCGCTTCTACTGTTCCTCCACCGGAAACTGTCGCACTCGACGACGCTGTAGCTCTAACACAGACGCGATTTCTCCGGAGACTAATCCGTCGTAAGGTAACCGTCGTTCGCGTCACCGTTGACGGTGGCGATAGTGGCGTCCATGTCAGAGCTCTCATCGTCTCGAGTAGTTTCGGTACAAACCGGTTTATTGGGATTTGGTTTAAAGTTTTTTATATCTAACTAAATGATCCGGTATGGTGGAACCGGAGTTGAGACAATGCGAATCTGAATAGAGCAATAATAGCCATACGTTTGATTAGGATGTTTGTACACGTGGCGTTTCATAGATGGTTAACGAGGATAAGGTGGATATGATTTTAAGCATTTACGATGGAAATGATTCTTACACAATTTGAGTACTGTTTTTAGGTGATATTTTTCTGCATACAAACAATTTTAGAAAGAAAATCCAAAAATAGATTAAAACAATTGTTGACTATTTAGATATACAAACAGTTATGAAATCATAAAAAAGTAATTAACTAAAATTTATATACAGTATGATAAAACTTTATTGATAAAAAATTATCTCAAAACTAATCCCATTTTTTAATGAATTTGTAATCTTATTAGGAGAGACATTTTGTTTTTAAAAGTTAATCACTAATATGCTTAAACATCATCTAAATCATACACTAAATTAGATTACATTCAATAAATATTCAAAATTTATTCTTCATTTTTAGTAACAAGTTATTGAAATACAATATCAAATAAAATAGAGAAATTAGGAAACAATTTAAAGTTACTCAAATCATATGTATTGTACTTACAAATATAAAATTTGTGAACAAATTTTCATGTTTGGAAGTCTCACTTAAGTAACAAAATTCAAGATTTAGTCTGCCTATACCATGTATAGAAATATATTCAAAATGTATTAAAATTATAGTCAATGGGTTTTATGCTTACAAATAATCTAATTCAATAAATATTCAATTTTTATTTTTTATTTTTAGTACGAAAGTTATTGAAATACATGACCAAATAAAAATAGGAAAACTAAGAAGCCATTTAGAATTAGTCAAATCATATATATTACGTTTACAAATATAAAAGTTACGAATAGATTACTATTGTATCTTTGCATGAAGCGATTGATTGTTGATGAGTTATCCGTCCTGATGGGTTTATTCTGTTTCTTTATTGTGGAAGACGATGATAATTGAGGAAGAGAGATGAAAGAAGTTCTTGATTGCGTATATAATCGGAAGAATCTGGAAGGTTTATTACGAGCACAATATCACTCCACAAATCTCTTCTATATATTTAACGAATCTCCAATCCAACAATCCACTAAATCCATGGACATATGGATAATATCTCTGATAGACTTGAAGTTTTTCAAGAATTATGTGTAGATTTTGTACTGTTGGAGTTCTAATATCCAGTTATCATTAGAACTTCATTCATTTTTCTCTTCATGGTGTATTTATTTAGTCTAAATCTCAACCATAACTTTATTATATTCATATATCCGTAGAAACATAACTACACTATTCTTAATGCTTATATTCAATAGAATTTCTCTATAGAATATAATTTATTTGTAGCATATCACAAAATGTTGTGAAACATGATAATGACATTCTTGGTAATTGAAAATAATCAACATCATCTAGTTGTGGTCGATGCCAAGTATTCCTACATCCCAAACTTCTATTAGTTTGGACCGATACTTAAAACTTAAACTCATATTCTCAATATGTATGGTGATTCTCCTTGACCACATAGTAACTTGTCTCGACCAAAACACAGATTAATCCTCGACGTGACTAGTTTCTTTATTTAGTTTTGGTTACTTTTTTTGTGAATTTTATGTTTTTCTACACACATAGACTATATAACATTCTTAACTTCTTCTATAATGTCTAGATCAAATAATGCCGAGCAATATACATTTTCTCGATTGTATACAAAATTTTATTACAATAAGATTAATACGATATAAACATATTGTAAATCGCTAATATCTAAATGAATGAAATTTATTCCAACATAAATTTTTTTTTTTTTTATAAAGAAGAATAAAATGATCAATAAATCAATTATATTTAGCATACAAATTTAGTAAAAGGTATAAAAAGCAAACCGATGGTCAACTCTGAAGAATTGTACTTGTGACTCGTGACTTGTGAGTCACTAGTGTTCAAAGAATAATAAATATCTAAAAATCGACAAAATTAGAACCATTAAATAAAATATTTGTTTTTATTTGTCACGTTTACAAAACATAATTTTCATTTCATAAGACACTCACTTATCTTCCTAATCCTCCTCGCCACCACAATCTCTGAGGAAGATAGGATCAGATTCTTCTTCCAAAGGTAAAGTTACTCACTTTCTCCAATTCTGATTCTTCAATTCCGTTGCTTGATTTTAGAGAAAAAGTTATGCCCTTAAGGTGTTTGATGAAATGCCTCACTGAGATTAATTTATGAATTTGGTTTCTGTCTTTGATTTTGGCTACTCTTATCTTATATATGTGTAATTGTCATTAAAAAATCCAATCTTTTCTCCATTTTTGGCTAAAATCTTCCACAAGTTTGATATGTTGCTCTTAATGCACAGATTGGAGCTTTACAATGGCGTTGTTTCCTCGTCACCACGAATTCCCGTGTAAAGATCATGTTTTTCAGAATGGAACTTCAACTAGACAAAGCAAAGGAGAACTGTTGTTTGATTCAAATGGTTCAAGACGTTTTTCGTGTGGCAGGACATTTCCATGTTCAGCTTTTGATGTGATGATGAAGGCAGAGGTTACTAGTAGTAGTAGCATGAGTGGTTTGAAACATAGAACAATGGCTGAAGGACGGGATTGCAGCGTAAAGAGTCATATAAGATCATCAAGAGGAAAATTATGCTTGGTTATGGCGTTATCAGAGAACAAGATTACCAAGAAGAGACTTAAAGTGTTGGATTCTTACTTTGGGAAACTTAAAAGCGATGATGTAAAGCCTTCTGACTCGACGGGAGATGAAATGGATACGAAAGCTGAACTTAATGCCGAGGAAGAGTTGGAATCTTTGAGCGTTTATCTTGACAAACTTCAAAAAGGTATATAATAGTAATAATACGTTACTCTTGAATTTGGTGTCTCGTTGCTTGATCTTTGTAGCTTTTCTCTTTTTTAACTCTTACTGATTTGGCTGTTCGTCAGATGCGAAAGCCCCGTCCACCTTGGACACGGTAAAATCAGGTGGTGGTTCATTAGCAAGCAATACGGAAAGTAATAATAGCCCTTTCCAGCAGCTAGAGGATGATGATCAGTCAGAAGATACATTGAACTTCTACGCTGTGTAATAACTCGTAATCACCTCTTGTTCGTCTTAGATGCAACACATGTTCTTATTGAAATGCTTAAAGAATTTTTTTGGGTGCTCTTGCAAATGCAGGAGCATATTAGCATCTATAAATGTTGGAGTATGTTTGTTTGAAGCGGCGGCTCCAGTTAGGAATAACGATATGGGACTCTTATCACTACCGCTATTGTATGGAGCAAAGATAAATGATCTAATCGTGGCTGGCGAATGGTGGAGGCTTGTCACACCCATGTTTCTGGTACAAGACCAACAAATTGGGTCTGTTCTCCCATTCTTTACTGTTTCAAAAACACACTTGACCAAACCAGCAGGAGATTTTAAATACCCGAAACAATATTGCTTTAGTTTCCTCATTCCGTAGTGTCTTTTTGCTTACAACATTCAGCACTCTTGATGCCTTGGCTTGATGTGATTTTCCCTTTTTTGTCACTGAAACACTTTCATTTTATATTTGTAGCACTCTGGAATTCCTCATGTAGCCCTTAGCTCCTGGGCTCTGCTTACTTTTGGACCAAAAGTTTGCCGTGACTATGGACTATTCACGTTTGGTCTTATTTACGTTCTCGGAGGAGTCTCTGGTAACTTCATGAGCTTTCTCCACACAGCAGATCCTACAGTTGGAGGAACTGTAAGTTAACTAATTCGTTCCATGTGATACTATCAAGTTGCACCGTTCTTAACTCTCAGAGCCGCACTGACATAAATTGATTGGTATAGGGACCAGCATTTGCATTAATAGGAGCTTGGCTTGTTGACCAATCTCAGAACAAGGAGATGATCAAAAGAGATGAATATGATGACTTGTTTCAAAAAGCCATTATCATGACAGGACTCGGTCTCATCTTAAGTCATTTCGGTCCGATAGATGACTGGTAAGCTTCCAATATACACCACCAGTTGCTTCTACATGTTACAGGACTATTGTAACATGTAGGCTAGTTACAATAGTCCTGACCTAGACTTAGACAAGAACATCTTTATCAAGGATACTGTTTTCCTTCCAAGTAACAATTTGGGTCATGTAGGACAAATCTGGGAGCACTTATAGCTGGGATCGTGTACGGGTTCTTCACTTGTCCTGTGTTTCAACTTGGAAGAGGAAGTGAAAGACAAGAAGGGATTGTGACTGTTGGACCAGAGAAGCCGAATAATGCTGATCCATGCAAATCGTTCCTTGTGTTCACAGTCTTTGTCGCGGTTATTGTGACTTCTCTGCTACTCCTTGGGGATGGACCATTGGACTTTCCTACGTATGATGATGTTGTCTACTCTCTCATTTAGTGTATCATCTAGACATCAAACTATATGTTTATATGTTTATGTAGTGGTAAGTTGAATTTGAATATTGGTAAACGTGGAGAGCTCTGGTTTTGGGGTATAGCAAAATAATAAAACTATATTTGTTAGTTCAAGCTTTTCTTTTGGTTTTTTGTCAGCCATTCTGATGCAATTTTGTTGAAATCTCAAGCTTTTGCATAACCAATGTTCTATAAATAGATTCATCATTTCGACAACTTTAAGCATGTTTTTAACGGATTATAATTATCATAATTTTTAATAAACCTATTTGTTTTGTACTTGATCAAGAACCAAAATATCGAAAATAAGTAATTAGAAATAGAAGCGTGTTTTGATTTCATTAAAAGCATAACTGGAAATTTTTGAGGAACCTAAAGGAGGAATCAATAGCAAGTAGTTTCCAAACAAACAAACAACAATAAAAAAACTGTTTTTTCTTATAAGAATCCTGAGCTATCCCTCACTCAGATTATCACATAACCTTCTAGGAAGTTTCTACCTTTATAAAATGACACTTCCTCTTCTTCGGTTTTATTTATTACTCTGCGCCATCGGGCTTTGATGCCTCCTTGATCTCATCTCCTGCTTCATCCTATCGAACCAGAAAGATGAATCATGTCAATTACACAGACTAAAAGAAGCCCTTAAAAATATATCGTGTTGCGTAAGTTGAGTCTTACTGTCATGTCTGAAGTCCAGAGAGTGAGATTGTCCCTGAGAAGCTGCATAATCAGAGTACTGTCCTTGTATGATTCCTCACCCAATGTATCTAACTCAGCAATAGCTTCATCAAAAGCCTGCCAAACCAAAAAAAGCTCATTCAGTAACAGGTACGTATAGCATTCGCAAGTTCTTGCATCCAAATATAAAACAAAAGAGAAATCAGGTGTACAAGAAACAACAGAGGTTAAAGAAAGCGGAGAAAAAGTAAACCTGTTTAGCGAGGCTGCATGCACGATCAGGCGAGTTAAGGATTTCATAGTAAAACACAGAGAAGTTGAGTGCAAGACCAAGCCTTATCGGGTGAGTGGGAGCTAACTCAGCAATGGCAATGTCCTGCAATATTACAAGGAATAACAAAGTCAATCATAACCACAAGAGATAATAAACATCATTGATGTAATGTAAACTAACAATCACTTACCTGAGCAGATTTGTAAGCAACCAAAGTGCTTTCAGCAGCTTCTTTCCTCTCAGCACCAGCCTTAAACTCAGCAAGATACCTATGATAATCTCCCTTCATTTTAAGGTAAAACACTTTCGACTCAGCTGGTGAAGCAGATGGAATCAAATGAGCTTCAAGAACATTCAAAATCCCATCACAAATCTTGCTAAGTTCAGTTTCAATCTTTCCCCTGTAATCCTTAATAATCGCAACATGATCTTCGTTCCCTTTGCTCTCTTCTTTCTGCTCAATCGAAGAAATAATCCTCCACGAAGCTCTTCTCGCTCCAATCACATTCTTGTAAGCAACAGAGAGAAGATTCCTCTCTTCAACAGTAAGTTCTTCAACATCCACAGTCTTTGCTACTTTCTCCATAAACTCAACCATTTCTTCGTAACGTTCAGCTTGCTCGGCTAATTTCGCCATGTAAACATTCTCTTCACGTGACGACATATTTCAAGAACCTAAAACCATACAATATAAATCAAACCATAATCAAAATTAACATCAATTCTTCATAGATTATGAACACACTCATGCTCGCTCTACTAACTCTAAAACCGCGCAATAATCGAATCAAACTATAACCCAAATTAAAATCTACACAATAAACCAGTCATATTCATGCTTGCAAATACTGAATCAAACCAAAACTCGAATAAATTTCTACGCACTCATGTTCGCAAAAATTGAATCAAACAAAATTTCTACTAATCATCGATTAAGAACACACTCATGCTCGCAAAAACTGAGATCAAATCAGAACTCAAATAAATTTCTACACACTCATGCTCGCAAAAACTGAATCAAACAAAATTTCTACACACTCATTTCTACGAATCATCGATTAAGAACACACACATGCTCGCAAAAACTGAGATCAAACCAAAACTCAAACAAATTTCTACTATTCATCGATGAAGAACATACTCATATACTCACTAAAACAAGCGATACGAACATCGAAACAAAGCGAATCGAGCAGATCGAAGACCAGAACGATACAATCAAAGAACAGATCTACACAAAAGCAAGAACGAGAACGATGATTAGAGAGAGAAATCAGAGGATTTACCTTGAAGATCTGATTCGAATTTCTGCTAGTGGTTTGAAAAAAGAAACTAACAAAAGACTGAATCTGATGATATATAATGGAAAATGGAATAAAACTGTTTTCGAGGTGAGGAGTTAAGAGATCCAATGGAAGTTTGACAGGTGTCAGATGCGGAAAGTGATTTATGCATCGACAAGCCACGTGTCTACCATGCTGCTAAAGATCTATTTTAGAACTTTGATAAATGGGCCAATTTATGGGCTCATTGGGTTATTAACTTATTATCGAAGCGGAATCTTGTGTCTGGTGTATCATTTGGTTTCAATATTTAGAGTACGTGCATTGGAGATCTTTTTTGATCTAATTATTGGATCTAAAACATTAAAAATGATTAAGTCCACAGATCTAAAACCGAGTGAAAGTGTCTTATATTGAATTCATTTTATGTAATTAGACACGCTGACGTGACTAATTTTGATTGGCTGGAAGAAAATAAATAGAGAAAAAAAAATCAGGGCTTCGTGTAGGGGTGGGCAAAAAATCCGGAATCCGATCCATATTACCCGATCCGAACCCGACCCGAATTTATAAAATACCTGATAGGGTACTAAACCCCATTACCGAAGTACCTGAAAAACCGAAATACCCGACCCGAACCCGATCGGATATCCGAATGCCCAGCCCTATTTCGTGGTTTCGTGTTTTCCTCTTCCTCTCTCTTTCTTTGTTTTCTCCGACGCGATTTCAATCGAAACGATCGAATCTGCGATTCGATTCAAAGGCGAGAGAGATCGTCGAAAAAGAAGTGAGATTCGTCCAGAAGCTCTCTTCTTCTTCTCCTCTCCTTGCTCGGTGTTCCTCTGCTTCCTTCTCTTCTACGGCGTCTTCCGAAGTAAGAATATTGTAGTATATTGGAATTTCCCAATTAAATATCAGTACCATGTGAAAGTGTAGAATAATATTATTATCATCCCGATTTTCTATTTTTGTAGTATATCACTAAATATGATCTGTCTGAAACTGGATTGTTCTTGAGAATTTAATCTTGTTTTTTTTTTATGCCTAGATAACAAAACATGAGCTTGTTGCCATTATGTTGAATTTAGATTGTTTAGTCTAAATTACTATCATAAAGAATCTTTAAGAATCAAAACTTTTTTAAAACTTCATTGCCTTTTACACTGTAGGTGGATCTCAGAGACAGCCTGCCCTTGAGAAGATTTTCTCTGAAACAAAGTATGATTGAGAAAGACAAAAGACCTCTTTTTAATAATTTTGTTTCACTATTTTCTTATGAAAGTGGAATAATTATTATTATGATGGTTTTACAGGTTTGATGTAGTGATACACTGTGCTGGACTTAAAGCGGTAGGTGAAAGTGTAGCGAAGCCATTGTTGTATTATGATAATAATCTTGTTGGGACTATTGTACTTTTGGAAGTCATGGCTCAACACGGCTGCAAAAATGTATTTTTCCAACCACATGTCTTTTTTTGTCTTTGTGTTGATGATCATCATTTTCAGTAGCTTATTGTGTATTACTACTCTGTTTCCAGCTTGTGTTTTCATCAGTAGCTACTGTGCATG
The DNA here is from genome assembly GCA_900128785.1 of Arabis alpina. Classification (NCBI taxonomy): domain Eukaryota; kingdom Viridiplantae; phylum Streptophyta; class Magnoliopsida; order Brassicales; family Brassicaceae; genus Arabis; species Arabis alpina. The sequence goes on along the minus strand of LT669793.1, from coordinate 29,393,740 downwards.
GTGCTCCAAAGGAAGTTCCTTGCACTGAGGAGTCACCAATTTCTGCATTGAACCCATATGGAAGAACAAAGGTGGGGTTTTCTGCTTTATAACCAAAACCCACTTGAGTTTTTTTTCTTCTGATTAATCATAATTGAAACCTGAAACTATTATAATTCTGTTTTTGTAGCTCTTCATTGAAGAAATATGCCGTGATGTGTATGGTTCTGACCCAGAGTGGAAGATCATATTGCTTAGGTACTTCAATCCTGTTGGTGCACATCCAAGTAGTCACATTGGTGAAGATGATAAGATTGAACTTGTAAACCTTCTCAAAATCAATAAGAAAACACAATTCCTTCAAAGATCCGAAAACTTACAAGGTTCATTCCAGGAAAAACAAAGGAGTCCTTGACCCTCCAATTACAAGTTGATCCAAAATGAAAGATGAGTCCAAAAAGAGCAAAACAACAAACGTAAATACTACTTCCTCTTTTCCACCACGCACATGGTCAGTCTTTGCAGCATGACGTGTCTTCCTTTGATTGCTCTTCCCACTAACGGCTAACAGCACCTGAACCTGATCCGAGGAGAAGATCCTTTGACGTGTCTTTGATTCCAGAAGCTTCAACTGTGTCTGTGGGCTTCAAGGCCTTTCCTTTGTGGGCTTTCTTCCGCTTGTACTGATATAGAATTGGGATCCTATTAAGACTCTTATCAATACCCCCTCCTTTGAAATTAAACTTGTCCTCAAGGTTGAAGCTAGGAAACTGTCTTTCTATCACCTGTTTATTTTTCCAAGTGCAATCGTATTCAGGAAGACCCTTCCACTGGATGAGTACCTCATCTTCTGAAGTCAGCTTGTTCACCCTCTCATCACGGATAAGCTCAGGTTCTGCTTCCAATACGCCTTCCCCAGTGAGTTGTGGAGGAATGGAGATGGGAATGAGGCCATTTCCCTTTGCTGCCTTCAGTTGGGAGACATGGAAGGTGTGATGGATCTTCACCGTTGGAGGCAGCTTGAGTTTATAGGCCACAGCTCCCACCTTTTCTTCCACCTCGTACGGACCATAAAACCTTGCAGCCAGCTTCTCATTAGCGCGCCTGGCCAGGGTTTTCTGTCGGTAAGGTCGAATCTTGAGAAAGACCATGTCCCCCACTGCAAAATCAACTTCTCTGCGGTGATCGTCGGCGCGGTGTTTCATGAGCTGCTGAGTTTTCAGGAGTTGCTGTTGGATACAACTCAGCATCTCATCACGTTCCCTTAACAGCTTGTCTAAGGACGCGTTATCCGTGGAGCCATCTTCAAACTGCAGCAGGGTTGGTGGTTCTCTACCATAGACCGCTTTGAAAGGGGACATTTGAATTGAAGTGTGGTAGGAGGAATTATAACTCAACTCAGCCCAAGGTAGATAAGTCACCCAAGTTCTCGGCTTGTCACTAGCATAACATCGGAGAAAAGTTTCGAGCCCGCGGTTGGTAACCTCGGTTTGGCCATCCGACTGTGGGTGATATGCCGTGGTGAAGTTCAAGTGAGTGCTAGCCAAACGGAAGAGCTCAGTCCAAAATTTCCCGGTAAAGACGCTGTCCCTGTCTGATACCAAGGTTCTTGGGAATCCATGAAGCCTGACAATCTCTTGGATGAAGGTCAATGCCACTGCAGGGGCTCCAAAGGGGTGAGCTAGCTTGATGAAGTGTGCATATTTGGTCAGACGGTCCACGACCACCATAACCACATCGAATCCCTCAGACTTGGGTAACCCCTCCACGAAATCCATTGAGATATCTTCCCATACTTGCTTTGGAACTGGTAAGGGTTGAAGCAACCCCGCCGGAGCCAAGGTGGAGTATTTATGGCGCTGGCAAACCTGACAAGACGCCACGTACTGCTTAATATCTGTCATCATCTTCCTCCAGTAAAACAGGGCACTAATACCCTTCTGCGTTTTCAAAATGCCTCCATGGCCACCCATTCTCCCATCGTGAAACTCCTTCAGTATCAATTCAACCAGATATGACGTATGAGGAAGGACCAGTTTTCCCAACCTGAGTAACCTGCCCTGCACCACAGAGAAATCCGGATGAGAAGTGGGATCAGTCAATACCTCTTGTTTGATCTTGGAGAGTTCTGCGTCTTTATCCACTTCAGCCTCAATCTCAGACAGTTGAATGGCCATAGGAATGGACAACCCAAAGAATTCAGGAGTTCCCAACCTGGAGAGAGCATCTGCCGCCTTATTCTCGAGCCCTGGCTTGTATTGGATGTCAAAATCGAAGCCCAAGATCTTTGTCAGCCACTTCTGATACTCTAAATTCACCTCACGTTGCTCCAACAAGAACTTGAGACTCTTTTGATCAGTTCTGACCAGGAACTTGCGGCCTAACAGATAATGGCGCCATTTTTGGATCGCGAATACGATCGCCATCAATTCCCGTTCATAGACTGACTTCAGCTTCTGTCTCTCGGTGAGCGCTTGACTGAAATAAGCAATCGGTTGCTGATGCTGCATCAAGACCGCTCCCAAACCAACCCCAGACACGTCAGACTCGACCACGAAGAGCACCGAAAAATCGACTAGCGCTAGCATTGGAACAGTAGCCATTGCGGTCTTGAGAATATTAAAAGCAATACCTGCTGCTGAGGACCACTTGAATTGATCTTTTTTTAGCAGAGTTGTCAATGGCTTAGCAATGTCTCCATAGCCTTTGACAAATTTCCTGTAGTAGCCTGTGAGACCCAAGAATCCTCTCAATGCCTTTATGTTTTTAGGGGTTGGCCAGTTCACCATGGCTTGGAGCTTGGCTGGATCCGCAGCTACACCTCTGGCTGAGATCACATGGCCTAAGTACTCCACTTCGCTGCGACCAAACTGACACTTCTTGCGGTTCACATAGAGCTCATTGGTTGCAAGCACCTGAAAGACAATGCGGAGATGTTGTTGGTGTTCTGCCAAAGACTTGCTGTAGACGAGGATATCGTCGAAGAAGACCAAGACAAACCGTCGCAAGTGTTGTCAAAACAGATCATTCATGAGGGATTGAAAGGTCGCTGGGTCATTGGTCAGGCCGAATGGCATGACCAAAAACTCGTAATGCCCGTCATGTGTGCGAAAGGCTGTCTTAGGAACATCTTCTGCTTTGACCCGTATCTGATGGTACCCTGCTGTGAGATCGAGTTTGGAGAAGATCACAGAGCCATGGAGTTCGTCGAGTAGTTGATCGATCATCGGGATCGGGTAGCTATCAGCTACAGTGGCTCTGTTGAGGGCCATGTAGTCAACGCAGAAGCGCCAGCTACCGTCTTTCTTCTTCACCAGAAGCACATGACTTGAGAACGGACTCGTGCTTTCTTTAATAATGCTTGCAGCAAGCATCGCTGTGATTTGTCTTTCAATCTCAGCTCTCTGCACCTGTGGGTATCTGAAAGGACGAACACTAACGGGTGCAGTCTCAGTGGCGAGGACAATTGCGTGTTCTCGTCCTCGAGAAGGAGGCAGACCCTGTGGTTCTGCAAAGACCTGGTAAAAATCAGTTAGGATCGAGCTCAGGACTGATGGTGGCTGGTCCGGTTCACCAGACGATTGCAGCCCGCCATATTCTACAATAAACCCTTCACCCTGATGCTGCAACGCCTTCCACAAACCCTTCATTGAAACCATCGCGCAGCAAACACTAGGATCTCCCTGGAGGCAGACCTCTCTGTTGTCAACCTCAAAACTCAGACGTTGTTGCTTCCAATTACAGCGCATATCTCCCACAGATGCTAACCACTGAATACCGAGGATCACATCGGCGCTTCCCAATTCCAACGGCAAGAACTCGGTGACCACTGAGTATCCCTGAAAACACAGCTCCACATCTTTGCAAACCCCCTGACCAAACACTGTCATTCCTGTGCCTGTTAATACTCCATACCCTCTGGTTGTCGTGGTGACTAACCCCAGACTCAGAACCAATCTCGCAGTGATGAAATTGTGCGTTGCTCCGCTATCAATCAACACCATCACTTCCGTCGTTCCGATCGTCCCTCGCAGCTTGATTGTTTGTGGAGACGATATCCCCACCATGGAGTGTAGGGATAACGCTGCCACTCCCGCAATCGTATGGACATCAGGATCTTCGACTGGGTCTTGATCTTCGTCCCATTCACGCTCTTCTCCATTCTCCAGCACTACCATCAGTTTTAGCTCACCGTAAGGGCACTGCGGTCGAGCGTGACCCTTTTCATCACACCGGAAACAGAGATTCTCGGCTTTGCGCTACGCAATTTCCGCCGGTGTTAAACGGCGATACGGTGGTTTGACGCGGTTGTGAGTGCTAGGGTTTGGTGGTTCCCCTCGAGCTGTGTTGACTGCGCGAGTAGGATCTGGGTTCGTAGTGGGCCGAGAGGCTTGAGGCCCAGTAGGGTGTTTGTACCCAGATGGGTTGGAAGGCCCAAGTTTGTTGGCAAAAGACACTCGTTTCCCTTTATCGACATCGCCTGAGCGTTTTGCCGTCACCCCTGAGTCCGCTTCCGACCAATCCGCCACCAGTTTGGCAACGCTCATCATCTTCGAGAGGTTTCGTGGTGAGAATGTCTGCGTACGAGTACGAATGTGCGGTTGTAATCCACTCATAAACGACCACTCGAGAATCACCTCTGGAACCTCCGGAGCGTTGGTCGCCAAGCTGATGAAATCCCGGCAGTAATCTCTAACCGTACCCTCCTGTGTTAGTCGCAACAGTCGTTGACCTGCGGGCATAGGTTCTTCCCCGGTGAACTCAGCCACCAATCGGTGTTTCAATTGATCCCAGTTTAGGAAAGGGTTTCGATCTCTCTCCCATTTGTACCACTTAAGTGCTTCATCATCGAAACACATACGCACCGCCTGGAGTTTCTGTTGCTCCGTGAAATCTCCCAACTCGAAATACTGCTCCATTCTGGAAATCCAGTTGTCGACTTCCTCTCCGTCAAAAACCGGTGGTTCCAATTTTCTGGTTAACGGTACGTTGCGGTTGTCCGGTGGGGTCCAAGGTGGATGTATCGCCGGACTATACCCGAGCTCACGATTAATGTTACCGTACTGGACAGGGGAATCTTCTGTAATGCCCTTGCCTTCGCGTTGAACAAAAACAGGGACATTCACCGAGGTACCCACCTGAGCTCCACTCGATGGTACAGGGGTCAACGAAGCGGAAAGACCGGAGCTCTCCAACATCCGTTCAATCCGGTCCAATGCCGAAAGTTGTTGCTTCACGTCTTTCATCTGCTTCTGGAGATCTTCGACTGTAATTTCCAGCTCAGATTTCGTCGACGTGTGTGATTCAAGGTCTCCGGTGGTGGTGTTTGTAGTAGGAAGCATGATTGTGAGTCGTAAAGAGTCTCTGATACCAAGTTGATAAGATTGAACTTGTAAACCTTCTCAAAATCAATAAGAAAACACAATTCCTTCAAAGATCCGAAAACTTACAAGGTTCATTCCAGGAAAAACAAAGGAGTCCTTGACCCTCCAATTACAAGTTGATCCAAAATGAAAGATGAGTCCAAAAAGAGCAAAACAACAAACGTAAATACTACTTCCTCTTTTCCACCACGCACATGGTCAGTCTTTGCAGCATGACGTGTCTTCCTTTGATTGCTCTTCCCACTAACGGCTAACAGCACCTGAACCTGATCCGAGGAGAAGATCCTTTGACGTGTCTTTGATTCCAGAAGCTTCAACTGTGTCTGTGGGCTTCAAGGCCTTTCCTTTGTGGGCTTTCTTCCGCTTGTACTGATATAGAATTGGGATCCTATTAAGACTCTTATCAGAAGATCCTCGCGGTATTCCAAACAATCTCATGCCTTACGTTCAATAAGTTGCTGTTGGTCGGAGACCTCATCTCACCGTCTATGGAAATGATTACAATACAAAAGATGGAACTGGGGTATACGTCTTTATGTTTTGGTAAACAAGAAGAGTTTTCTTTTTTTACATTTTGATCTCATTTTTGTCTTTTGTTTGTTCAGGTTCGAGATTACATTCATGTTATTAATTTAGCTGATGGACACATAGCTGCTCTGCGAAAACTAGAAGATTGCAAGATTGGTATTTGATCATAATACTCCTCGTTTCAACTGTGAATCAATCCTCAACTCTCTAACTTTTCATGTGTGTTATATTCAGGTTGTAAAGTTTACAATCTTGTCTCAAAATGATTTTTTTTTTTTTAAACCCTCAACATAAGTGTATACATTGGAGGGGTCATTAATCATAAGTGTCTTAAAATTAAAAATTAACTAAATTTAATTACAAAATATTTTAGACACCCATTTCAAGTGTCTCTAATGCACATGCTCTTAGTTTCATATTATTTTTTATTTTTTTGCTAAATATGTAAATATTTCATTAAAATAAAAACATTTCAGGGTTACAATTCCCATTATAAACCTAGAGTATAATTCAATGGCAAAAAAGATAAAAACATTGAAACATAAAGCATTACGTTTTTTAGTCTGTCGCACTCAACACAAGCCGAAGCCAGTAGAAATGACAAAGTGATGACAATGAAAACTGTTCTCTCTAAAGCCGAATACTGGGTTGAAACAAAACTTGAAACAAGCTAGTTGTTTCAAGCAACAACCGCAACACTAGAAGCCTTTCAGAGGGAGTCCAAAGATCTATTTTAGTTTCAGATTGCTGAACACTATTTTTGTTAGGCACTAATCAATGGGGTGAAATTACTAGAGGCGGTGCAATTGAAGTTTGAGAAGAAGTTTGGACAATCTCTGGTTTTTATTGCGTCTACTGGTATGGAGAATCATGGGCCAAGTCATCAGTTATGGTCCTTTCATATGTCGAATCTCATAAAGAACCATATTTATAGAGGATCACCAAAACATGCTCTGCTTTTATACGAAGCAATTCGACGCTAAAGAGCGTATTTTGCGGGGTTGGTTCCTTTGCTTTGAACGCGTGTGCTTGCGTTCCATTTATTGTTCTTGGAAAGCTGCCTGCACCTTAGAAGTTCTTTCATTGAAATGAGTTTTAACAGGTAGTTTCACTCAAAATGAACTTTGGAAACATGTAGAAGAGGTTTCCATCGAGCGAAGAATCAAAACGAACTAGTAAAACGAATCACAGACTAAATTTTAACCAAAACTTAATGGCGAAACATCTTCAAACCAGGTAAACTATGATAAGTTTTAAATGTAACATAAACACATCAACTCCCATGAACATAAACATGAAACTTGTCAAATGGCATTGGAGAAGAGCGATCCATTATCATAAAGTAAAACTGAAAAAAAAAAGAGACAAAAAAACAGGAAGATGGAGTCTCTGAGTTTAGGATGGAGGAGAAATGGATTTGTTCTGCTTCTTCTTCTTTCATTATTGTTCGTCAAACTCGTGCATGTGATCTAGAAGATAGTTAGCTGCAAGTTCTTCATTCTTGTTACATGCAAAGAACACCTCTAAGACCATCGCACGTTCAAAACCCATCGCTTCAAGCTACAAAACAGACAAATTTGAACCCAAAATTACTATAAAAAGATCCTCCTTCTCCAACATTCAAACCATCAAGTACAAATGCAAAGAAAAGAGGGCACAAACCCGTTCAATGGCTTCACGCTCTTCTGGTGTGACGGTTACAGCTTGTGGCATTGCTGCTTCCAACTGTTCAATGACATTCCTGGTCGTATTGATGAGGAGATGATATATCAGCTTGGAGGTAATTGGTAGACAAGAATAAATGAAAATGTATAGGAGAATGATGATGTAAACTCACTCTTCTCCCTCGACGGGCTCATTTATCAAGCGTAGGAAGTCAGCCTGGTGCTCTTGGATTAGTCGCACAAGCTGCGGGTTTTGTTTACCAAGCTCTTGAAGCATAGGCTGCAGAATTTGTGGGTTTGCTTGTACCATAGCTCGCAAGGCTTGGAACTAAGAAAAGACAAAAGAATTGCAAATATCATAAGATGGGAGAACCGAAGATTTTATTTTCTCAGATAGAGAAGAATTTGAAGATACCTGTTGACTGTTCCGGAGGAAATCAAGATTACCAGCTCCAGCACCAGCATCAGCAGCGGGCATGCCCTGGGTGAAGATAGGTAGAAGAGGATGTCATTAAGCAAATCCAGGCGCAAGGAAAATAAACTGAAATGGGTAAATTACACTTTTTGTGAATAAAAAACCCTACCTGGGGGAACAGGTTTAACGGATTTGCATTTGGACCACCAGTTGCAGGCACTGCGGCAGCTTCTTGTTGAGGCTGTGCTTGAGGGATTGCTGCCGGTCCACCAGTAGCTGGGGCTTGAGCGACTGGCGGGATTTCAGCTTGAGCAGGGATTCCCTGAAATTTATTAACAAATTTTCAATAGGGCAAAGGTTACTAGAATCAAAGGTAAATACAAAATAACAAAGAAAAAACTAGAATCAAGAAGTCGAATGAAACATACCGAGTACAGATATTCAACAGCTCTTTCAGGGTTGTTGAAGGCAGCTCTTAGGGCTCGAATGACAGTGTCACGGTCCCAACTACCTCCACCCATGTCAAGAATTTGCTGAACAGTGGATTCTAGATTAGTTCCAGCAACAAGGTTTGATGCTGCTTGACCATACACATCTGTTTGAACCCTGTTTCAACCAAAAGATAATTGACCATCAATCAATGAGAGAGGGATAATCGTAAACGAATATATCGCAGTTCCGAAAAGTGCTTACGAAGCAGAAGCAGAAGCAGCAGCAGCAGCAGCAGAAGCAGCTGGAGCTGCATCGGTTGGAGCTCCACTGGTAGGCTGTGGACTGCAAAACGCAAGCGAAAGTAACGAAAATTAGCAAAGCAGCCTAAACAGAAGAGACTGACAATCTGTCTTCCAAATCGAGGTAAATCCAATGTACGAGGAAGGCCTGAAACTCACACTGAGACAGTAGGAACAGAAACCTGAGGTGTAGCTACTGTCTGCGCTGGCTGAGCCTAACAATCCAAGAAATTCAATTAGACAAACTAAAAGTGTGATCTCAATATGCTATTTTGTTTCTTTTCACTTGCAAATAAAAAGCCTTAAACACATGAGTAAACCCATAGGAAAATACAAAAAAAACTTCATTCACCTGAGTAGCAATAGGTGCTGGGGCAGGTGCAGACGCAGTTGATGCTCCACTTGTAGTAACCTTAGCCTATATTTAAAATCAATGGCATAACGATTTAGCATCCAGAACCCTGCAACTCATACTAATACGAACACAATCTTGTAGACTCAAAACATCCACAGTGAAAGAACATCACCTTAGACAACATGATAACAATGAAACTGTTCTCAGCAACATTGTTCTCCTCCAATGTAGACGCATCGTTAAGAATCTTCCCTTGGTGGATAAGCATCTGCTGAGCAGCAGGGTAGTGTTCACCATGAAGAGTTTCTATAGCTTTCTTAACATCAGAGACCTGAAAAATCACCAAAATATTAATATACATCTCAATAATATATACAACATACAATCACACATGTATAATAAGCATCTCCACAACACAATTACCAATCCAATTCCTCAAGGTTAAGCAAATATAGTGAATCTATGAAAACTTGTACAAATTGAAACCCAGATATACACTCTTAAACAGTCCAATACTCAACCCAACAAATATAATAGCCAATACTATCACTAAACTTCCATAATCACAAAAAACCCTAATTCGAATTCGAATCCACAGAACCATGAATCGTCACAAAGAATTACAAACCCGTAACAAACAGTACGTTGCAAACGAGACCCAGAATTCCAAATCAGAGATTCACAATTCCAAACCCAATTTCCCCAAACTTCAAATCAAAGAACCAAATCAGACCTAATAAAACAGTTAAACGCAATAGAAATCGAATTGAGGAATTAGGGTTTTACCGTATCCACAGGTTTAACTTCGATCTCGAAGTTCGTGCCCTTAAGAGTCTTGACGAAAATCTTCATCTTCTTCTTCTTCTACGAAAACTTGAGAAAGAGAGAAAGTTTTTTAGAGAGAGAAGCAAAGTTTTAGAGAGAGACCGCTTTTGGGGTATTGAGTCAGCTTTTATATCAACACGATTAACATAAATAAAAAACTGATCGTATACATGCACGTCTATGTGACTTTGGTGTGTCAAGATAATCGTGTGGTGAATAAGAGATTGTTGTGATTTATTAACCGTTGGATTAATTAAGGAGCATGGGATGTTGTGGAGATGTGTATAGATGATTATTGACTCTTCCTAGAATCAACTGAATTTACTGCTTGGGTTTGGAATTTTTAAGATATTGGCCATGCGATATTTACTCACAAAAAGTTAATTTTACATTTTATTCTTGTTTTGGTATGCAAGTTAATTTTATCTCCTTTTTTAATTAATTTATTTTATTTATTAAAAAAACCACGTAAGCTTAGTATATATGCCTATAAAAAATATTTAACATAATTTGTGTTGATAAAACTAATATTCAACATTTCATTTACTATCATATAAATTGAGCTAAATATATAACTTCAATTGCTACAATTGAATAAAACTTATACACTTTCTTACTGATTAAATAACTATATTGTTCATATCAATAAACCAAAGTAATTTATATAACGAAAAAACCATTTTCATTACATACAAATAAATCGACTTTATATTTTTGTTCGTATTGTGATCAACAAAATTAAACTGCAAAAACGACTACCACATTTTTTTCCACTTGAGAAAAGTGATTTACATTTGAAACGTGATATTACCAACGACTAATTTCATATACCGAAGAAGATTATGAATCAAATATTCGACTCTTATAATTTATCAAGAAAAGAAAAAACGACTACCATAATTTTGCCAATTCACTTAATTCTAGTTTTTTTTTTAATGTTTAATTGTTTTATTGAATCTGATTTAAACCATATTACAAGAAAATCAAAGATGAAACATAAAGAGAAAGTAATGGTATTCACTTAATTCTAGTTAGTACCGGATTAAACACCATCATAGTAGGAGCAAACAAACAAGTATTGGAAGATCTAATTTTCTTATATAATAATTCGGCCCAACAAGTTTTGGCCCAATAATAAGAACCGGTCCGATTATCTAAAACCAAAATCGTAAAAACGAAAACCAGAAAAAAACAAAGATGCCGAAGAAGAAGAAGCCGGCGAAACATTCCGGCGATGACGTCACCGCCGCTGCTCCGTGGTCAGATCAAATCGGAGCTTCGTTGGATACTTGGTGGTGGCTAATACATCAACGAACCACGACTACTTTTCTCTGTATCTCCTTCTTCGCATTATTAATCAGATCTGCTGTATCGATGTTTCCTTACTCCGGCGCCGGAACTCCACCTAAATTCGGAGATTTCGAAGCTCAGAGACATTGGATGGAGATAACTACAAATCTTCCGATGATTGATTGGTATAGAAATGGTACTTACAATGATCTTAGTTACTGGGGACTTGATTATCCTCCTTTAACTGCTTATCAAAGTTACATCCATGGAATCTTCCTTCAAATGTTCAATCCTGAGTCTACTTCTCTACTTAGCTCTCATGGTCACGAGTCTTATCTTGGGTATGCATTTTGATAGAGATCAAATCTTGAATCTTGTGTGTTTAGGTTTAGCTAATTGGAGTTATATTGTGTTTTGTGATGCAGGAAATTAGTGATGAGATGGACAGTGTTATCGTCTGATATGTTGATATTCTTCCCTGCTGCTTTGTTTTTCGTGTTAGTGTACCATAAAACTCGAGTTACGAGCAGTACCAAGAGTGAAGTGGCATGGCATATTGCTATGATTCTTTTAAACCCTTGTTTAATTCTTATTGATCATGGTCATTTTCAGGTTTGTATTCACCATTGGATTTGTGATTATGTACCATTGTTCACTGGTTGTTTGATGATTGGTTTTTGTTTGTTTTAGTACAATTGCATCAGCTTGGGACTTACAATGGGTGCTATTGCTGCGGTACTTTGTGAGAGCGAGGTTCTCACTTGTGTTTTGTTCAGTTTAGCTCTCAGCCATAAACAGGTACCTTTGTGATTATATTCCTGTTTTCGTAGTTGAGTATGTTTTTCTTTATAGTAAGTTTAAGCAAGCGCTGATCCAATTTTGTTATCCGTATGCTTTTACTAATCTCATAGACTGGAAAGTATATAGTTCATTACGTTGGAAAATATGAGTATAGATGTGTGATATCTGTAGGTGACTACCATGACGTCAAATGGCTAATTTGTTGAGGTAGTAGTGTAGTGTTTATGGCCATAGATAGTGCTCATCATTGCATTTCTGTACAATGTTCTAGACATGCAACATTCTTAATCTTAAGTGGTTCTGGATATGTGCTTTTGTTTATGTATGTAATGTATCTCGTGCTAGTTTCATATTTCTGTACCAGTTTATGATGTGTTCATCATGTCTATGTTGCAGATGAGTGCGTATTTTGCTCCTGCCTTTTTCAGCCATCTACTTGGTAAATGCCTAAGACGGAAAAGCCCAATACTTGCTGTGCTAAAGCTGGGAATTGCAGTCATAGTGACATTTGTTATTGTGTGGTGGCCTTATTTGCGTTCATTGGATGATTTCTTAATGGTAAATACAGATTTGATAATATCTTAGAGAAAGAAAAACGTAACATGGTTGATTGTTCTCATTCATTTTTTTGCTAATTAATGTGAAGAAAATTGCTGGTGATGCAGGTTCTCTCCCGTCTTGCTCCATTTGAGAGGGGAATATACGAGGATTACGTGGCCAATTTCTGGTGCACCACTTCCATTCTCATAAAATGGAAAAAATTGTTCACAACACAATCCCTCAAGTCTTTGAGCTTAGCTGCAACTGTATTGGCTTCTCTCCCTTCGATGGTTCAGCAAATCTTGTCACCGAGCAATGAAGGTTTCCTATATGGTTTGCTCAACAGTTCAATGGCTTTCTACCTATTTTCCTTCCAAGGTATATATATTTCAAATCGATCTTCTATCTCCACACTGTATTTACCATCCATTAGTATCTAACATCCTTTTTTTCTGTTGCGTTTGAATCTGCAGTGCATGAGAAATCAATCCTGATGCCTTTTCTCTCTGCAACACTATTAGCTCTCAAAATCCCTGACCATTTCAACCATTTAACCTATTATGCTCTCTTCTCTATGTTCCCTCTTCTTTGCCGTGACAAACTCTTGCTTCCTTACTTAACGCTATCTTTCCTCTTTGTCCTCATCTATCATTCACCCGGGATACCGAAAAGTAAACCTTCATCGTTCTCCTTCACAAACTTCCCGGGTTATAGTTTCCTACTTAAAACCCATTTTTTCATCTCCTTAGTTCTTCATATCCTTTACCTCACCATTCAACCTCCTCAAAAGTACCCTTTCTTATTCGAAGCAATGATCATGATTCTTTGTTTCTCATATTTTGTAATGTTTGCCATTCACACCAACTATACGCAATGGACTTTGTCTAGCCATCTCCGGTCCGCGGATAAAGAGAAGAAACAAATCTGAAAACAGCTCTAGAGTCAGGTTATTTATTTCAGTTCCTTTTTCTCCTTTTGGCTAAACTGAACTGAATATAGGAGTTGCTTGGTGAACCGAAACAAGATCATCAACTATAGAAATAGTCAGAACTGGTTTACACAAACCATGTGGTTTATTGTTATGACTTTTTGTATTTTTCCTCCTGGTATACTAAATGTTGGTATATATTCCAAGATTGAGATTATATAAGGAATATTTGCCAAATTGCCATGCTTTGAAAATTATTTTGTCTCAATGCCCATTTTACCATATTTTAAATCTCATTAACCTCTTTTTTAGTTGAAACTCTAATTTACCTTTTGACTTTAATTAAAAATTGTTTTCGAAATTGTTTTTCAAATTCATTAAATAATAGAAAATAACTTATTTACAAAAAATAAAAATAGATATGGGTTATATAATATATTGAATATTTTTTTGTAGAATATAGTAAATAAGGAAATATAATATATATTTTTATTGTTGAAAAAAAACGTAATATAAATATTTTAATTAATATATATATATATATCTATTTATCCTTTAAATTTAATTAAAAATAATTTTTTAATTTGTTTTCCAAATTCATTAAATAATAGAAAATAATTTCTTTACAAAAAATAAAATTAGATGTGGGTTATAGAATATATTGAACTAGGTAGAGGACCCGCATATATGCGGGTTAAGGAAAAAAACTTTTTTTACAACCCGTAAAAAATCAAGCACGAAAAAAATAACTCATGATAATAAACAAAATCGAAAACGTTGATATTAAATCAATTTTAGCACTTACATTTTTATCTTGATCTTTTTGTCTATTGATTTCCTATTAAATTTGATCAAGTCTTCTTAAAAGATAATTAGTTTCTTTCTCTTCATGTTTAAATAATTCAATGTTCATTATTTCACTACTTTATTTTTTCAAAATCTTGTTGAATTCTTTTCTCATAATCTTAGTTGAATTTTTCAATTTTTTAACCTATGAAAAAACACAAAATACAAAATCTGAAAAAACACTATAAGAAAAGTCTCACCATTATTAAATTGTTTAGACTACTTTTATTATATTATTTTATTTTGAATTAAATTTTTTACATATTTACAAATAATTAGTTTTTTCCAATTCTTTATTGAACTATGTTTATTTTTATTATGTACCTACTCACTCATATATTTATTTTTCCAAAACCTTAATGAATTGAATCTCATATTTTTAGTTGCAAACAACTAAAATTGCCAATTTTAATAAGATTTTTTTGATAATATTGATTCCCAAATTTTGCAAGAATCTAGTGATTCGTACAATGGAATAATTTTGCGAAAAATCAAGTAATTTTCTCTAGTTAAATTAAAATAAAATAACACGTGTCAAAACCTAATTGAAATATAATTAGGAAATTTTTGAAATATGTGATTTAATTTCATAAAAATAAAATAATACGTGTCAAAATCTTATCAACTGGTTGACATGTGTCACGATCTTGTTAATTATTATGTTTGACGCATCAAGTTTTATATAATAAGAAAAGCTACTTTAAATAGGATTATGAAGATTTTGACATTTGTGTTTTAGTTAAATTAAAATAAAATAACACGTGTCAAAACCTAATTGGAATATGATTAGGGAATTTTTGAAATATGTGATTTAATTTCATAAAAATAAAATAATACGTGTCAAAATCTTATCAACTGGTTGACACGTGTCACGATCTTGTTAATTATTATGTTTGACGCATCAAGCTTTATATAATAAAATATTTATTTGTAAAATATAGTAAATAAAGAAATGTAATATATATATTTTTTGGTTGATTAAAAACGTAATAGATATATTTTTATTTTTAATTAATAATAAAAATTTGTTAAAATATTCTTTTTTTAAATAAGGAAACGTTATAATTATATTTTGTCTAAATAAGGAAAGAAAATATTAAGATCGGAATTTAATAAAAGTATAGTAAGCACTCTAATATCTATTTTTTTTTTGGCAGATTATATATAATAATTAGAAACCAAATTAGTCATATAATTCTATAATTAAAAAACGTAACATATATTTTAAATTTTTTATTAGATAATTGTTTAAAAAAAAATATTAAATAAGGAAACGTAATTATTGTATTTTTTCTAAATAAGGAAAGAAAATATTTAGATCCTAGATTTAGAGAATTTAATAATCATTTAATAACTAATCCGTAGAAAACACATTCTACAATCCTCGGTAGATGTTTGATGATGTGGTAGAATTTATATTCTAACGCTGGTAGATTATAATAAAAACTGCATAATGCGTAATCTACCATCGTAGAAAATAGTACACATCGTGGAACACACATTCTACAAACCGAAGAACATATAACACCTCGCAGAACATAAAATCTACGCTTGGTGGATAACAGTGTAGTTAGCAGAACCAAAAGTCAACAGTTCCGTAGACGTAGAACGTGGATTCTGGAGCCGTAGAAGCAGATTATAACATTACTTTTGAACATAATTTTTAACCTATAAAAATATTTAAAAATATAGAAATGACTATTATTTAGATGTTTATAATTTTAAGATTTTTTAAAAAATTTAAAACATTTTATTTTTATTTATTTATTTTTGGGTTAAGGACATTTTAGACCAAAATTGGTCAAAAAGTGAAATGGACATTAGGACAAACACATTTTCAATGTGGGGTAATTTGCTAAATCCCCCATTATATAAACTGTAGCATAATTGTTAGATTACTTTGAGGTAAAGAATATATAAACTGTAGCATAATTTTCTTAGTGAAATCAGTATCTTATAGTTAAGAGATAATTGATAAAGCTCAAAATACAATTATAAATAACCATGGTTTACCTCACTGCTTTACCACTTCTCATTGATTTTCAACTTTCTTTCTTGGTAGAGAAATCTTATTAACAAAAATCCAGTAACATACGCAATCGATGATGTCAGAAAAATCCGAAGTAATGTAAACGAAGTTAAGAGAACTATCGACTTTTCCCAGTCGGTTGATATAATCCTTACTAAACTGTCTTTGTCCTTTACAATATCGTGAATATGCAACAAACACCCCCACAAATTTTCTACCTGATTTTCCCTAATCTATTCCAAACATTTTTAAATTAGAATAGAAGAAGATATTTCTCCCAAATTATAAAAACAATAGTTAATGCTTCAAGAATAAATTTGTACATTATTAACAGTGTTTTGAAAACCGGATCGGACCATGTGTCGGATCGGGTTCAACCGTGAACCGGCCAGCTAATCGGGTTGCGTTGATCCGGGTTTGAGGTTTTTTTTGTTGTGGTAAATTTCCATTTTTTTTATGGTTTTCATATTAAATTTTTATGATTAAAATTTATAGAAACAAATATTAGTTTTGAATTTAGTTAATTTTTGTTATGGTTTAATGTTTTTAATTCTTTTTAACATATAAACTTATTTTTTTTGTTATTAAAGTAATTTTATGCATAACTAATTTTTAAAAATATGTTTATTTAAATGTTATATTATATATTTAGATAATATAGTTATACAAAAACTATTTATATTACTATTTTTTAAAGATTATTAAATTCAGTTTGATCCAGTCTGAATACATTGACCCACGACCTAAAAACTTTTCCGGTTCGATTGTCGGTCCGGTTTTAAAAACATTCTTACTCACTAAGAAAACAAGAACAGAGAAAGAAGGAAGTAAAAAAAAAAAAATGGAGATATGGTTAGTCATCTTGAGCTCTATCTTCGTGTCTCTTCTTGTCCATCTCCTTGTTCGCCGCCGTAACTCCTCCTCCCTTCCTTTACCACCTGATCCAAACTTCTTCCCTTTCATAGGAACCATCCACTGGCTCCGACAAGGCTTAGGTGGTCTCAACTCCTATCTCCACTCCGTCCACCACCGTCTCGGTCCCATCATCACTCTCCGCATCACTTCCCGCCCCGCCATCTTCGTAGCCAATCATTCCCTTGCTCACCAAGCTCTCATCTTAAACGGCGCAGTTTTCGCTGACCGTCCACCAGCTGCACCTATAAGCAAAATCATCACCAGCAATCAACATAATATAAGCTCGGGCTCATACGGACCCACGTGGCGGCTTCTTCGCCGTAACCTCACCTCTGAGATTCTCCATCCCTCTCGTGTAAGATCTTACTCACACGCTCGCCGTTGGGTTCTTGAAATCTTATTCGATCGGTTTCGTAAACACGGAAGCGAAGAACCTATGGTTCTTGTGGATCATCTTCACTACGCTATGTTCGCGCTTCTTGTACTCATGTGTTTTGGTGATAAGCTTGATGAGAAGCAAATCAAAGAGGTGGAGTTTGTACAGAGACGACTTATCCTTAGCTTGGCTAGATTCAATATCTTAAACCTTTGGCCTAAGCTCACTAAGTTGATTATGTGGAAACGTTGGGAAGAGTTTTATCAGGTCCGGAGAGAGCAAGAAGAGGTGTTGCTTCCTCTTATACGTGCCCGGAAGAAGATGGTCCAAGAAAGGAAGAAGAAATTGGGGGAGGAGGAAGAAGAGTATGTGCAATCATATGTGGATACTCTGCTTGATTTGGAGCTTCCAGAGGAGGAGAAGAGGAAGCTGAATGAGGACGAGATTGTGAGCTTGTGTTCGGAGTTTCTCAATGGAGGGACGGATACAACGGCCACGGCGTTGCAATGGATCATGGCGAATCTTGTGAAAAGTCCAGAAATCCAAGAAAGATTACACGAGGAGGTCAAAGGCGTCGAGGGAGAAGAGGCGCCACCGTATTTGAAGGCGGTGGTTCTGGAGGGTCTACGGCGACATCCTCCAGGACATTTTGTGTTGCCGCATAGCGTGACGGAAGACACTGTATTGGGAGGGTACAAGGTGCCGAAGAAGGGGACGATTAACTTCATGGTGGCGGAGATAGGGAGGGATCCAGAGGTGTGGAAGGAACCAATGGAGTTTAAGCCGGAGAGATTCATGGGAGAAGAAGTGGATATAACTGGAAGTAGAGGGATCAAGATGATGCCGTTTGGAGCCGGAAGGAGGATCTGTCCCGGGATTGGGCTTGCAATGCTGCATCTTGAGTACTATGTGGCCAACATGGTCAAGGAGTTTGAGTGGAAGGAGGTCCCTGAACATCAAGTCGACTTGACCGAGAAGCTCGAGTTCACTGTCGTTATGAAGCATCCGCTCAAGGCTCGTGCTGTGCCCAGGACCTAGAAGTTAGTACCACTAGTCTTCTTGAAACAGTGACAGTGTCAATGCCATTACACTCTTGTCACTGCTTACCATATATTGGCTTAATGTTGGAGTTTCCTGAAGCTGAAACAATATATGGTAAGGATACAAAAGGGTTTCTAGGACGAACAATGGATCTAAGCAAAACAGTTTACGTTTTATCTTTGATGTTCTTTTTCTCTTGGTGTCTTTATGATTCATGCCATGCGCACAATCCCCATTAGAAACGCTTTTTAGAACCTTGATGTCAAAAACAAAGCCAAAATGATGGAGGTCAAGAGGTCCAAATGTCAGTTTAGCACTAAATGTAATAACTTCTTATTATGAAAATGTCATCCAGGACAACTCAAGTAACCACCTGTTAGGACTTAAGAGTTTATTAACAGATATAAACTCATATATATTGTTTACCGTAAGACAAATTTGTAACTTTGTAAAATTGTTTTCAAAAGTACGTAGCATAACAACTAGAGAACAGAGGTCTTCATAATTTATTTACATCCAGGCAGCCGGCGGATTTTACAGAAGTTTTACAAAAAATTAAACCGGTAATTACAACACTCCTACTATGCGCTGGAATTTCTGGGCCATTGATTTTGTGTTCATCCGCTTTTCATCAACCATAACACTCCTACTATTCCAAAAAAACATGAAGACGACGTAGCTATGCCAGCATGTAAGCTCAAAGCAGAACCAACATGCTAAGACACCTCCACAATATCGGAAACCTAAGAATGAACTAAATCGGGTCCAACCAACAACACACACTAGCGGAAACAAACGTAAGAGTAGAGATGTGATGTATTGCGTTTTTGACGCATTCTAACCAATGTTTTCAATGGATTTTCGAATCTTTTCTATATGTTTAGAGTCTTTTCAGGTTAAAACACGTTTGGATGGAGACTAAGGCAAAAAAGCAAGGAATTGAAGCAAATGTGCAGAAAGGTCAGAAGTTTGGCATTAGTTGAGGCACTTTACACCGATGGATCGACCTGAAATTTTGACACAAGATATATCATTGAGTTATCTTTCATTTGGAGGTGAATTTAGGATATTCCAACGGTGAGATCAAAAGTTATGCAAGTTTTAGTGAAGACATGCGAATTTTCCTAAACCGACTGGTTCGCTGGAAAAAAGAAAATTGCAGATTTTCCTATTCTGACTTGGTTTTGTCATGGATTTCGACCATCTCGTGATTTTACCTATATTTATGATATTTTTAGCCATTATTTGGAAAACACTTTATTTTCTATTCATACTTTTAGTTTCAAAGCTTTTGGGAGAAGATCTCTGAACCCTATTGACAATTTGGAGGAGATTTCTAAACCCTTTTACTTATTTATTAATTTCATCATATTTTCTATGAATTCTTCTTGTGATTTGATTTTGATCATGTCTGAGTAGTTTTCTTATTGGGTTTTAGGGTTTCAAAGGGATTTCAGGGTTTGATTGAATTGATGTTGATTTAGGGACTGATAATTTAGTTTCTTATTGCTGGAATTTGATTAGCTACCCAGTTTCTGATCTAAGGTTGTTTAACGCATCAAAAGTGTTTGTTTAAATGCCTGAAAGAACCTATATGAGCAAAACATCCATAGCCAACGAAAGCTGATGTTAGGGTGTTTTGTGAACATATCAAACTTGATTCTAATGCATGTTTAACCTCTTGAATTCAAACGACAACGACAGTTTAGGATCTTAGGTTGTTAGACACAGTAATTGATGCTACGACAGTAGATTAATTTGATTTCGTGATTTGAGTTCTAGAACGATTCATAATGCTTTCCTTGACAATTTATTTATTTCTAAATCTCTGAATCCCTGCAAATTCCCTAATGCCCAATGTTTTTAATTCATAGTTTACATCGTTTTATTTACTTCTCTCATTTATTTTTTGCAAATAATCACCTTTTAAATCATCTTAGCTTAATTTTGATTCATATAGTTTGAAGTGTAGACTTGGTTCTTGTGGATTCGATCCCTACATTACTACAACATTTGCTGTGCACTTGCAGTAGTTTTATTGGATTAAAACCTGTGTTATCAAGATGAATAGAGCAAACATATCATACTAACTATACATCTCTCCTAAGAGACAGAAAACTCGAGAAGACCTATGCTTAAGGTAAAATATTGATTTTCAACTGGAAAAATGCCAAAGAAGACGAAGAATTCTTACAGCGAATACTTGCAAACCAACGTCAACCACTAGTAACATTGTATGCATTAACGCACATGCCCAATTTTAGGGATATGCAAATAGTGCCTTTGCACAAGATCCTACACCGGATCTCACCAATTTAATGAAATTGATTTTTATGAAAAGACCCAATTGTTAAATATTTCGTAAAAAAGATCCTATAATTTGTAAGTTTTGCAAAATAAATCCTATAATTTTGTAAATTTTTTGTTTCACACATGATCCATTACACAAATGAGCCGGGCCTCATAAGGCATGGCATAAATAACTTTGTATCGAACTTGAAGATGGCGAAGATTTAACGATACCAACGTCCAGATTCATACGTGGTAGGAATGTATGAATATTATAATGATCATATTACCTTTTTTTTTACGTCAAGATCATATTAATTAGTTCTCTCCTATAATCTAAAAAACACAATTACGTTAATACAGTAAAAACTCTATAAAGTAATATTCGATAAAGTAATAAACTCGATAAAGTAATAAAATTTGTAGGTCCCGAGTCGAGACAGTGCAAAATTTAACACAAATCGATAAAATGATAAGATAATAACTTTCCTAAAAATCCTATACAAAAATATGATCCCATTAATATCATAAAATAATAAGTGTATATATTTTTTCATTTCATAGTAAGTCATGTTTTTGAATAAAAAAATTGTTTTAAAATATATTATATTTTCAACTTGTAATAGAAAATTAATTAATTTTTTATTGTTTTAACCATTTATATTTAGTAAATTGTTTTATTAGTGGTCAAATTGTGTTTTATTATGAATTTATCAATTAATTATTTATTTTCAATTTCTTTTAAGCATAACTTATAAAGTAATAACTTTATAAAGTAATAAATTTTGGTGGTCCCAACATTATTATTTTATAGAGTTTTTACTGTATCTAGCCAATTTTTGTTTTGACATGTACCATAAGTTTAATGATTAAATTATTTTAGATAGGTCATTTATTTTACTTTTCCTTTGTGTTGTAATTGCAATTTCTTCGACAATTTTCGTTTTCTTAATAAATATTTGTTTCTTCCTTTTTGAATCTTTACAAGAATCTATAATTATGTTTAGAAGTATGGTAATTCCAGTGTTCTAAAATACGCTAGACGTACGGTTGACCACCGTATAGCGTATAGACGTATATACGGGCATTTATACGCAGTATATACGGTGAGTATTTAAAAAAAAATATGTATAATAGTATAAATATAATAGCTATACAATTTATATGGTAAAATATAACTTATTATTAATTTATTAAACAAAACTTACTTTTATAATTTATTTTTAAAAATTATAATCATGAAAATTTATTAGATATATAATTAAAAAATATATATAAGAAAATTACAACTATTGATCATCTCAAGTAGTTGAAATTAAACAAAAAAAGAAATTTAAAATATTAGTTTTGTCAAAATATTTATTAAAAAAAAACATAACGTTTATACGGCGTATATACGGCCGTATAGCTGTATAAACGGCCGTATTATCCCTGTATAAACGGTTGTATAGTTTAATCCGTATTTTTAACCGTATAGCAAAAAAACGGTACAGTTCCTCACTGTATAGCGTATATACGGCCGTATACACCGTATTTTAGAATATTGGGTAATTCTATTCAAGTTGAAAATCAATGGGAAGTAGTAAGCCGTGTGGTGGTAAACTTTAGCTAATTATTTATTTATAATTGTATTTTGAGCTTATCAATCATCAATAATCTCTTTTATATAAAATGAGAAGAATTGGTGAGCTTGAAGGCATGCCACATGTGCACATAATTCATAATATTTTAGCCAACCAAATGGACATGTCATTTTTCTCTCAATTAAATATATAAAAACTTTTTGTTCTGAAATTCTACTAACTAAAAGCAGAAATTTGAACACTGTGTGGAGTATCCACGTCAGCAAAACCAAGAGCTCTCCCACGCTGCCACGTCAGCACTAATATATTCGTACCAAACTTTTCTCTCTTCTTTAATTTCACAACGAAAACACAATTGTTGTGACCCATGTATATTATATAAGCCCAAATGGGAAGGCCCTATTATACACCTCCCAACATCTTCTTCTTCTTCATCTCACCTTAAGCGATTCGTTTTCCAAACCCTCCGAACCTCAGCCACCGTAACAATCTCTTACGCTTCGTCTTCCTCTTCCTCTTCCAGCCTTCATAAATTCCACCACCGTTACCTCTTACCCACTTACTCATCTTCATTTCACTCATACTAAATTGCAATTCAATGCCTTCAATGACCACTACCCATTCCTCCATGATCTTCTACTCCAAAGGTTATATAACCATGACTTTTACACAAACCTCCTCCAACCTATACCCACAACCAACAACTCTAGGGAATCGAATCAATCGATCCCTCTTCTACAGTTTTGTTTTCTTGGTAACGACGTCTATCCATCTTCTCCATTTAATTATTTGATTGTGATGTCACGCCTTAAGTTAGACGGGTTTGTCCTCCTTCCTCTCTCCTGCATTCTCCTGGCTACATTGAAATTTGTCAGCCCTAGCTTTAACCCCACGCTATTCATCCAGGCTACTATTCATCCTACAACATTTTTGAAGTGAAGGTATGTAGTCATTGGCTATATGCAAGCTGCCACGCCAACATAATAGGTTTAACGATTCAATCCTCTATCCAGCCCTAATTTTATCTTCTCCATTTAATTACTTTAACAATTCGTTTCTCTATCTCCCAATTTGGTCCCCAAATACTGGATTGACAAGACCTATCTATACATGATCAACTTCATACGCAAGTTTTAACACCAATCTTGGAATTAATGGGTTTCCATAGCTTATTAATTCTCAACTTTGTATGAAGCCACGTCTTTCTCATTATTTCCATCCGGTTGAATACATACAGAAACATCAAACCTCATTACTTTAAAAAAAAAATCAAGATAGGAGGGATGAGTCTCTTGGATATACTCTTTCCATCCGGTTTTCTGACGAAGGTAAATGGAAATTTTTATTATTTTTCTACTCTTTCCTATATGATAGTCTCTCCTTAATCCTTAGTTCTACCCTTTTTGGAATGACTTTTTCGCAGGTACAGAAGACATAAGTATGCATAGCAAGATCAGTCAAAACAAAATACTTACACCAGTGGAGTGTTCGTCTCCAACCAACATAAAGTTTGATACCATATTTGACTTCCAAGGTATCTTGAATTCATATTTTGAAGTTCACTCTTAGGCTTTTCAGACGTATTGTCATAATTACAACCTTAAAATCAACTTTGGTAGATGCTCTATAGAAACTCAGTCGTCATATAAGGTCACGTTACATTTTTCTTGTGGGTTGTTTACAGTTTCCAGACAAAGCAAGTTATTCATTTCCAAAAAGGTTTTCCAAGATTTATTAGCCCGAGAAGGTCGAAAGTTTTCATTTTCTGCTTAGCTCCAGTTTTCAACTTCATATCAAGAGTGAGTAAGTTCATTCTCAAGTTATATTCTTCTCACATTTCTCATGATTTCATTTACAATTAATTGAAACCATTTTCCTAATTAACCAAAATGTTCACATGTCTTTGCTCATAACGAGAGAGATTGATACACTATGAGGAAGAGGACGTGCGATGCCACTCACATGAGGATCAAGAGTTTTAATTTTCTTTGTGGAGAGAGAGGGTAGTTATCGATTGTTTTAGATATTGGGAACAAGCGTATGTGTTTGTGGAAGAGGAACATTGTAATATCTCTGGACTGGATCATGAACAATGGATGCAATCTTTTTTGATAATCAATAGAGCTTGAGTCTCCGTAACTTTGTTCTTATTAGAGAGGCCAATGTGGCTTAGGAATTCGTCTTCTTGGGAATGTAGGTTTTTTTTCCTTTTTTTCTTGGTATGAATGGGAATGTAGGTTAATATTGAGTATTGACAAGTATATTGTTTGATGTTGGGGTAGCCAGGTGAAAATGTAGCTCTTTGATCTAAAATAATGATGATATTTCAAAATTAATTTTTCCGAAAAATGTATTTCCTCAGTGCAGCACAAAATGCACACCGCAACTTACAACTAACAATAAGAGTTACGTTAAGAAAGGGATCTTATCCTAAAAGTGGCGTCTCCAAAACTTATGTTGGTTATTTTGTTTCTCTCACTTATGTTGTTTTCATGAGTGCATGCTATTATTGTTTTCCCACTACTGGAGATATCTCAAGCTGAGATATGGTAAGTTTCCTCAACTCCAACGGAGGATATTAACTTAGTTTAGCTGGAGTAACACCTCGACTCGAAATCTCAACGATATTCCAAGTACATTGTAAGAAAAATACTATTCTCTTCCATTTTTTTTCACGTTTGTGGTATCTTGGTTATTTTGTAGATGATCTTCTATACTTTCCGTACACAATATAAATTTCCCGTGTTCCTGCAAAAACAAAGGCAATGCACACTTGGCAAACCATTCATGATCTTTTTTAGTTCAGAAATCCTTAGCTTACATTATTTAACAAAAACATCATTTTTTCAAAATTAATGGTCATGACTCATGATACGTTTCTCTACTTCACATTTTAGGTTTGTTTCTTAACTACGCATGCTGGTTTTTATATACTCAATTTTTTTATGGGAAAGGGGTAATTATGAAACTTTTATTACATAGCATAATGATTTCTTTATCGGCCGTAAAAGAGACGGGTGTGCAATACTGTGCATGGCCTAAGGTCTAATTTTAATAGATTTCTTATTAGAATCTCAGGTTTTGGCTTATATTAATGTGGTCAACCAGTATATCCGTAAATTGCAAAGGAGTTTACAAAATGGAATACTTAACTACAACCCTTCATCAACAACTACTAATTAGGATCACAAATCATATGGTGTCTTCAACATTTTCATTCCAGTTATAAACTTATCATGAAAATTAAAGTGACATTCTTTGTATATATTACATACTATGTATCTGAAAAGTTTAAGGCTTCAACTAAATTCAATCATGATTTGTTTATTGTATAAATTCTTTTCTTAAAACAAAAAATAAATATAGAGAGCTTATGTTGGTTGATCACGAACTAATTCAAACAAAAATATTTTAGTTTCAAACAAAAAACAACACTACCTGGTTTAACACTCAAATGATTACCAATTAGACGAGCGGAATTGACAAACAAATTGAATGAAAATGGTCTAACTAAAATAGTAGAATGATTACAATCTCTTACCAAAAGATATATTACCATCTATTTTTATACTACTGATTTCTTACTGCTTCAAACTTTCTTAAAGACACGAGTATTATGCTATTTCTAGAGGTAAGTCAAGGTCCATGATCTGAGAGGGTAAAAGATTGGAGAAGGGAAACTCGAATAGAAAAGAGGATAAAGAGGTTTTTGTTTGACAGCTTAGCCATTATAGGAGTTGAAGAAACTAACGTACAAAATGAGATGAAATCAAACTATTTAAGCATTAAACTACATAACTCAACAACCAAAATCCAAATCATAACTAAAGATTAAGGGGTATGTAGGTGTTAAATGCTTCTGTCACAAAAAAAAATTTCTATCGTCAATGGTCAAGAATCTTCAGACGTAAAATAAGTTAATGTAGACGAAATATTCTATGGACGGACATATGTAGATATCATTGACTAATAATAGTCCAAAAAACATTTGGTCAAATATTTGAAAAGTTCCATCTCCTCCTTCGACCAAAAAACGTTTTGTAAAATTATACTTCTTATATAAATATTGTAAAAACATGTTAACAACCTACCCGAACGTAGTCCGGAACATCTCCTAGTTTCTTAACAAAAAAATTATTAAGTCCACTGTGGCCAAATGATAACAAAAAAAGAAATCTCAAGACATGAACATTTAACCAACAAAAATATCTTCCTAAAAAAAATTGATGCTTCGAATAATTTAGAAGTCATTTTCTTGCCAGATGATATTAGGAAATATGATAGGATGTTTTCAATGTTTTTAAAGTGATAATTCATTTTAATCAAACATGGTCAATGCTTAAGTTTCCAGTTAGTTTAGCATTGTTCTCTCTTTTATAATTAAACAATATTTGACCAATAAACTTGGAGAAATCATTTGTATTATACCAAGAAAATTTTAAATTGGAATAGAGTTTAGACATTAAACATCATTTTTGGCTGTATTAAGAAAATCGAAATATAATATAAAAACTTTCAAGTTTCTTCCTTGGTAGAGAAAATCTTCTAAACTTTATTAAAAATCCAGTAACATACGCAATCGATGATGTAACGTAAACGAAGTTAAGAGATCTCTATCGACTTTCTCCCGGAGTTTGACGTAGACCCCTAATCGGTTGATATAATCCTTACAAAACTGTCTCTATCCTTTACCATATCTCGTGAGATGCAATAAACACCCCACAAGTAGAAGATTTTTCTCTCATTTCGGAATTGATTTTATTACATAGAAGAAGATATTTCTCCCGAATTATAAAAACAATAGTTAATGTTTCAAGAATACATTTGTTACACGTACATTAACCAAGAAAACAAAATTAAGTGAATGGTATATAAATATACACACGAATAGAGGAAGAAGAAGCAACAAGAAAATGGAGATATGGTTAGTCATCTTGAGCTCTGTCTTCGTGTCTCTCCTTGTCCATCTTCTTGTTCGTCGACGTAACTCCTCCTCCCTTCCGCTACCTCCTGACCCAAACTTGTTACCCTTCATTGGAACCCTCCATTGGCTCCGGGAAGGCTTAGGTGGCCTAAGCTCTTATCTCCGCTCTGTCCACCACCGTCTTGGCCCCATCGTCACTCTCCGCATCACTTCCCGCCCCGCTATCTTCGTAGCGGACCGTTCCCTTGCTCACCAGGCTCTCATCTTGAATGGGGCCGTTTACGCCGACCGTCCATCGCCCCCTCCAATAAGCAAAATAATCTCAAGCAATCAACACAACATTAGCTCTGGGTCTTACGGAGCCACGTGGCGGCTTCTCCGCCGTAACTTGACCTCTGAGATTCTCCATCCCTCCCGTTTGAGATCTTATTCCCACGCTCGCCGTTGGGTTCTTGAGAACCTATTCGATGGGTTCCGTAAACACGGAGGCGAAGAACCCATCGTCCTTGTGGATCATCTCCACTACGCTATGTTCGCGCTTCTTGTACTCATGTGTTTTGGGGACAAACTAGACGAGAAGCAAATCAAACAGGTGGAATTTGTACAAAGACGACACCTCTTGACCTTGGCTAGATTCAACATACTTAACCTCTGGCCTAAGCTCACTAAATTGATTCTGCGGAAGCGATGGGAAGAGTTTTTTCAGATCCGGAGAGAGCAACATGAGGTGTTGCTTCCGCTGATACGTTCCCGGAAGAAGATGGTCCAAGAGAGGAAGAAGATATTGGGGAAGGAAGAAGAAGAGTATGTGCAATCATACGTGGATACTCTGCTTGATCTGGAGCTTCCAGAGGAGAAGAGGAAGCTGAACGAGGAGGAGATCGTGAGCTTGTGCTCTGAATTTCTCGACGCGGGGACAGATACAACGGCCACAGCGTTGCAATGGATCATGGCGAATCTAGTGAAAAATCCAGATATCCAAGAGAGATTACACGAGGAGGTCAAAGGCGAAAAAGAAATCGAGGTGGAGAAGATGCCGTATTTGAAGGCTGTGGTTCTGGAGGGTCTACGGAGACATCCTCCGGGACATTTTGTGTTGCCGAATAGCGTGACGGAAGACACTGTATTGGGAGGGTACAAGGTGCCGAAGAAGGGGACGATTAACTTCATGGTGGCGGAGATAGGGAGGGATCCAGAGGTGTGGAAAGAACCAATGGCGTTTAAGCCAGAGAGATTCATGGGAGAAGAAGTGGACATAACCGGAAGTAGAGGAATAAAGATGATGCCGTTTGGAGCGGGAAGGAGGATCTGTCCGGGCATTGGGCTCGCAATGCTGCATCTCGAGTACTATGTGGCCAACATAGTCAGAGAGTTCGAGTGGAAGGAGGTCCCCGAACATCAAGTTGACTTGACCGAGAAGCTTGAGTTCACTGTCGTCATGAAGCATCCACTTAAGGTTCGTGCTGTGCCCAGAACCTAGAAGTTGGAACCACTAGTCTTCCCTTTAATATTTACATAACTGATTGACGCTATGTATCACATTGTTAGCTACGGTACGTTCTACCGAAGTAGTTTTATTTTTACAAATTCATCAGCATTCAAAGTTTGTCCGTTCAAAATTTGCAACATCGTCAGTAATTAAAGCGGGAAAAGTAAAAAAAAAACACAAACAAACCTTGCAGTTGTTTGAAGCTTCCTTGGACATTGGTTTGATCAAGGGTTAATTAATGAATCTAAGCAAAACAATTTACGTTTTCTCTTTGATGTTCTTTTTCTCTTGGTGTTTTTATGATTCATGCCATGCGCACAATCCCCATCAGAAACGCTTTTTAGAACCTTGATGTCAACAAACAAAGCCAAATAAGGTGAATGTACAGTTTAGTACTAAATGTAATATCTTCCTATTATACTGAAAATGTCATCCAGTAGAATTCAAGTAACCACCTTATCTGTAGATGCGTAATGTGTACATGGAAGTGATTTTGTGTGCTTATAAGTAATATAACAAATATAAAAACTATAAAGAAACTAAAAGTTGGGAAGGATTTCTCATTTCACAACTCTGTTAGCACTAAAAACTATATTTCTATCTTATATATATATACATATTGTTTACCATAAGAGAAATTTGTAACTGTTATGGGCCTTGCATTGCTTAAAGTGTCACAAGATTGTAAAGGTGATAGTGGCGATTGAAGCGAGTGATTCGGTGGAGGCTTTGAACCGACCAAAAGCTTGGCCATCTTTAGGATTTCAAGTTTCAGAAATTGTTAGCTGGTGTTGAGTTAGGAGATTGGAAGTTAGTGAAGGAGCTTAATGAAGCTAATAGAGGGGCTATTCTCATTGCACAAAGTGTT
Organism: Arabis alpina; assembly: GCA_900128785.1. Taxonomy (NCBI): domain Eukaryota; kingdom Viridiplantae; phylum Streptophyta; class Magnoliopsida; order Brassicales; family Brassicaceae; genus Arabis; species Arabis alpina. The sequence goes on along the minus strand of LT669793.1, from coordinate 29,363,940 downwards.
ACTCAAGATGGTCGGATCAACTCGTATGTGGCAATTGGTCATCCGGTGTGGTTGAACGGACTCTTTGTAAGTGAGAGTCTCTGCCCTCTTTGATAAGCTTTGATTCAATTGTTTGGAATCATTTTTTGGCTAAGTGTTTTTGGCGTGAGTGGTTTGTCTTAGCAACTAGGTTTTTTGGGGTTTTTAAGGTTGAGATTGGGTTTTAATTTTGGGCCTCTTCTTGTATTGAAAACTTTTGAGTATTAATATTATCCATCAGATGACAAAAAAAAAAGAGAAATTTGTAACTTCGTAATTTTTTTTTTCCAGAATTACATAGCATATCAACTAGAGAACATCAACAATAAAAATCCAATTGTACTCTTTTTTTTAATTTTATTAGTTGCATACATAAATTATCATTTATTCTACTTAAGAACATCTCCTCTAACTGTTTTGTTGTTGTTTGAAGCCTTTTCTAAACGAACATGGTCATCTATAGTTTTGTTATTTGAATTTTTTCTTATGAACTCTCGTTAAAATATATAATTCTTCCCTATTAACTAATATTTTTAGTTATCATTGATAACATAACAAACTTATGAAGATAATCAAAGTTACGCATGCATCGGAGAATTACCCCGCGTTCGCCATATTCTTAAGCAGATTCAAAGAGTTTCATGCACATTTTCCCTCATTCTCCCTCTCGTTGATTCCAAGATCCTCAAACATGAAGGCCGTTCCCTTACCTCGTTCTAGATTTACCAAATTTTTTTTGTAAGTGATTCGCCTTCCCCTTATATGATTAATCGTGATAACTTTTTTTATGGTTAGAACATAATGATAAAAGTATTTTCTATTGAATCATGAACTCATATTTTTTTGTTCAAACAACGTCAAGAAATTTTTTCAACTCTCTTGGCCCGCAAAAAAATATTATTTATTGCTAATTCTTATCCCAACCATTCATATTTCATTCATTCACATCATTAAAAATCATCATCGCAAAATTAGCATAATTTTGTTAAAGTCAAACACATTTTTTCCTTTTTTTATTTTTAAATATGTCTTTTTCTCAAAAAGAATTATGTGGTTGTTTGGCAACGAAATCACATCAAAAATATCGTAATTAAATAATTACAAAAACCCCCTAAACACATGTATAAACACCCTCCTACGATTTTGTTTTCCATTCTTTTGGTCTTTTAGCTCCATTCATTTTTGTATTTTTCGTATCTTCTTTAACGTTGATTTTAAATTGTATTCAAATAGGTATATCATGTTTTGTGCCAGACTTTCAATAGTTTAACATTTTTATAACCATGCCAAAGCACATATGTTTCTAGTAATCATTACGTGGAAGAAAATCCATCGGTCACCATAAAATTTATAAATATGGATAGCGAAATATATTTTGGTTTTTGTCCATGCACATATTTTACCTCACCATCTTCAAAATATTTTGTAGCCAGTTTTATTTGTAATATGAGTAGTCAAATCAATAAAAATAAGTAAATACATATAATTGACATAAAAATTACTTGATAGTTATTATACTTATCGTTTTATTTGTTAAGTAATTATACTTTATATTTTTTTAAATATTAAAATTACTATTAACATTACATATTTGCTTCTTTTTTTAATTAACGCTATATCTTTTCTTCATTAAAGCCATCATGGACCATTTCATTCAGTTATATTTGTTCAACAATTAAAAATGTAATTCATTCATAGTAAGCTTTAGTTAATACCTTAATATAAATAATCCATTTTTACGTTTTTATTAGTTAATTAGAAGTTAACGTCTCCCTGTTAGTCTGTTTTCACTATATGTTAAATTTACAAAAGGTTGGTTATTTATAATTGGACACCATAATAAATTATCGTACATTTTTTTTTGGTCAAAAAATTATCGTACATCTATAATGATTTTTTTTAAAGTCAATATTTAGAAAACTAATAAGAAGGGAATTATTTGAAGTAGTGAAGTTATAAAATAAGAAAATTCAGTCTTATTGATGATAAAAAACAAATTAAATTAATATGGAATGCTTATGTGGAAAATTTATATTGGATGTTTAGGGGATTATTAACATCATGATTTTAGAGAGAGTTTGGAAACTTACAACTTTTAAAGAATTGATAAATTTGTAGAGAGATTTGTTAAATTTTGAAGGAATTTTGTGTATTCAATAAATTTAGCAATAAGAATTTTGATTATCAAATAATCAAATTTTAAGGATTTCTAAAATCTCATGTATATTCTTAAAATTTTGAAAGTTATGTTCAATGAATAAAATTGAGAAGAATTCATGTCCCAATAACTATAGATTTTACATAGAATTGCAAATGGTTAAAAACCAAACTTTTTTAATAACAAGGAATTTCGAATAGAATTTTTTTTTTTTTTTAAACTAATAACAATAGATTTTATTTAAAATTTAAAAATTCATTTCCAAATAATGATAAAATTTTGAAATTTAAAAATCTATACAAATTCATTTCCCAATAACCCCTTAATTTTTATAATCCTATATGGACAGTTTTAGAAGAATATAGTAGAGAATACATATCTAAAAATCTAGTATTGTTTTTATTTAAAGTCTAGTGAATACAATTACTAATAATATTTTGAATAGTACAGAATAAATATCCAAAAACCTAGTATTCTTTTTATTTTTAATATATTTAAGACATTTGGATATTCAGAATTTTGGAGCGGATTCCGAATCGAATCTCGGATCCCGGATAATAATCTCACCTCTACCTTCCCCTCTTCAAATGAGTCATATTCTAAAAAAAATTCGTGCAGTGGAAAACAAATGTTATTAAAAGTTTAGAAAATAATCAACATGATTCGTGACCAGAAAAGAAGAAGAAGAATCAACATGATTTAGGAACATTTCTTAAAATTTTAGGAAATACCATATATTTCCAAAATTGTAGTATTTGGTGAAATCCAAACTTATTTACATAAATGTGTGTTAAGGTAAAAAATAACAAGACTTACTTATTTTGTTATCCCATATCGTTTATTTCCTTAAATGATTATGCAACAAAACACCATAATTAGTTCTTCCAGATTTAGTTACCCTACTTCATTATATATACTTAATTAGTTCTCAACACACCCTTACAACACCATAAATACACCATCTCTCGCTCTTTCTCTCTTAATATCTTTTCTCTTCGACTCTTCTTTGCTGACCTTTTTTGTAAAGAAACCAAAAAATGTTGCTTACACTATTAAAATCTTTCCTCGTGATATTCGTGACCTTAATATTGAGAGTCCTATACGATACTATATCATGCTATTGGCTAACACCTAGGCGAATCAAGAAGATCATGGAGCGGCAAGGCGTAACCGGTCCTAAACCTCGTCCACTAACCGGAAATATCGTTGAAATCTCGGCTATGGTTTCACAATCCGCTTCTAAGGACTGTGATTCCATTCACCATGATATCGTCGGCCGCCTTCTGCCGCATTATGTTGCTTGGTCCAAGCAATATGGTAGAGTCTTGAATTCTAACAAATTGTGTTTTTGGTTGGCTGCTAAACAGAGATTCCGTTACAAAGTTGGTTCTCTCATAAAACATGATATCTATGTCTGTCCGAAAATTGATGAAAATACCCCTCTACACATTTTTTTATTTCATAAACTTACCTACGAATTTTTTTAACTTTAAACATGATTACAAAAATTAGAGGAGGATTTTTTTTTGAATTAAATGTAAAATTTATTCAAAGGCAAAACTAGAGGAGGATTAAATGAAAAGAAATGAGTACACTTCAATTGCTCCATTCGCGGAAGCTTGATTACAAGTTACAACCTTATATTTTGTTTTGGTGAAACAGGGAAGAGATTTTTAGTGTGGAACGGGACGGATCCTCGGCTCTGCCTAACAGAAACGGAGTTGATAAAGGAGTTACTGATGAAACATAACGGCGTAAGTGGAAGATCGTGGCTCCAACAACAAGGGACTAAGAACTTCATCGGTCGCGGTCTCCTTATGGCTAATGGCGAAGATTGGCATCACCAACGCCACCTTGCTGCACCGGCATTTACCGGAGAAAGACTTAAGGTACGTTTACAAATTAATCTCATGCAAATACAAAAATATCTTACCGGAATGACTAAAATACTCTTGTTATGTAGGGCTATGCAAGGCACATGGTGGAGTGCACGAGTAGGTTAGTGGAGAGGCTGAGAAAGGAAGTTGGAGATGGAGGAAGTGAGGTTGAGATAGGGGAGGAGATGCACCAGCTCACGGCCGATATTATATCGAGGACCGAGTTCGGAAGTAGCTTCGAGAAAGGCAAAGAGCTTTTTAACCATCTCACTATCCTCCAACGCCGATGTGCCCAAGCCACCCGACACCTCTGTTTTCCAGGCAGCCGGTTGGTTTTATTCCCCACTCTAAAAATTATAAACTCTATTTTTCAACAATTTATAAAATACTTAAGGATCTAAATGATGAAATCGAACCGAAATGATTAGATTTTTATAGATAAGAAATATAGCTTTTTCTTTCCACCTAAAAAATTAAGCAGTTTAGTCCGTAACATATCATACTAGTCCGCTTCATCTGCCACCGTACAAAATTTGAATATGGCGAAAATAAGTTTCGAAAATTAGTTTGTGCTTTGGTGTGTCAATTGTCATTCCCGGGTTTCAAGCAATTTGTTTTTCCATGTCTAGCAATAGCATTGATATTTACTCTCTTTCATGTGTTTCGTATAACTATTGCTTTGTAATTGACCTTAAGTGGAGTCAAACGTTGACTTAACGTGAAATATTATTTTTTTTGGTATGAATGTTAAATTAACGTGAAATATTTGTATCTAGGTTTATTCCAACCAAATACAACAGAGAGATAAAGTCTCTAAAACAGGAAGTGGAACGTTTGTTAATAGAGATCATACAAAGCCGGCGAGAGTGTGCTGAGATGGGCCGGAGCAGCACTCACGGTGATGACCTTCTCGGGCTTTTGTTGAACGAAATGGATAGTCACAAGAACAACAATAATGACAACAACAATTTTCAGTTGATAATGGATGAATGTAAGACGTTCTTCTTTGCTGGGCATGAGACGACTGCACTGCTCCTTACATGGACAATGATGCTACTCGCGGATAACCCCACGTGGCAGGAAAAAGTACGTGATGAGGTCAAAGAGGTCTGTGGCTGCGACGGCCTTCCCTCGGTTGATCAACTATCCAAGCTTACCTCGGTATGTACATTTACTTCTAGATATAAAACTCATATAACTTTAGTGTGTAGAAGATAGGTTTTATGAAAAAATGTTTGCAGCAGACTATTGGACGCCTAAAAAATAAAACGTTTTAGTCCACTAGTAAACGTAACTAGTTCGTAGTGATCACCATCAATATTTCAAACTTAGTCATTTCTTACCACTTTGTTTAGTAGGACTCGAAGGCCACTAACTCATACATATTAAAAAGACGATATTTGTTGTTTGCTCCATATAAAAAGCATATAACTAAAAGATATTTGCAACTAATATTTAACTTTTTCTTTTCTTTTTTGCTAAACAAACTAATATTAACTTAAAGGAGTAGAATTACCTTTATGATGTATTTATGGGTGCGGGTGGGGTATGAACATTCAACACAGTCTAGGCATTGCCACTAACTTCGTAGTGCTTCTCCATAATTTAAGCTTATAACATAGTCATCAAATCGGTACAGAGAAAAACCCTAGTGAATAGATATCATTTAATTTTGTCTTCATGCATAATCTTCAATCCTAGCCAAATCCCAAATCAAATAGAATGACTAGGTTCATTGATTTTTAGAGAATTCTAGAATCAATTGTTACATGTTTCCAACTGAATTTACCACGTACTATACTTTTCTTAGAAATAGTTATGATAATTAGATACGATTAACATTGGTTAAGCTAGCTTTGAAATTTGATAAGATATAGAGATCTGGAACATAGAATGTAAGGCATAAATAACTGAGTAAATGATTCGTTCCATTTGTTTAGTGATTAGCACTAAGACATGCTTTGCATAAAATATTATCTAAAAAATCTTAACTTGTTTTAACTAATGATTAGATATTGACAGCTTCATTGATAGTCTTTTTCGAAAGGAAAAGTCAATTTCCAAACTTAAAAGATGTTTGAGAAAGAGTCAAGAGGCACTTCGCATGATCACAAGATATGATTCCAATATAAATTAATAGAATATTATGCTAACTTGTTTTTTCTTTTTCTTTTCAACAGTTAAACAAAGTGATTAACGAGTCATTAAGACTTTACCCTCCAGCTACTCTTCTACCAAGGATGGCATTTGAGGATATAAAACTAGGTGACCTTACAATTCCCAAAGGTTTATCAATATGGATACCGGTCCTCGCGATCCATCATAGCAAAGAATTATGGGGAAAAGACGCAAATGAATTCAACCCCGAACGCTTTGGAGGTAGACCATTTGCGCCTGGTAGGCATTTCATTCCTTTTGCAGCGGGTCCTCGAAACTGTATCGGACAATCATTTGCTATGATGGAAGCAAAAATAATATTAGCAACGCTAATTTCAAAATTTAACTTCACGATATCAAACAATTATAGACACGCCCCGATCGTTGTGCTTACTATAAAACCTAAGTATGGAGTTCAAGTGATACTGAAGCCACTGGATTCATGAAGTATAGTTCTTTCAAAACAGTGATTTTGAAATGCCTTGGTTTTACATTGGTGGAGTGAAGATTTTGGAGTTGGTGATATTTTAATTGAAATTAATGTTGGACGAGTATGAGAGCAAATTATGGTATTCTTTTTCCTCAAAAGACTTTTTCTTTTGCGTCTGTCTTTTTTTGGTTGTTACAACACATGAGGGACCTTAATATTTTACTCTCTATCTCAACCATGTCACCATTTTATCCAGAGATAGATTGTTAGCAGCAAAATTTTATTTGTCAACTATTTGTGTTCTTCTATATAATTGTTACTGTATAAGCGGTTATGTCTTGAATCATTAATATGTTGGATATACTTTGTTGTTGTTAATGAAATCAGATTCTTAACATGCAAAAAATGATGAATGTTTCTTGTTCATCTTTAACAACAATCCTAACTTTAGGTTAATACATATTCTATTAAAATTTTAGGATCGCCACATGTTTGTTTTATATATTATCTTATGTTCAAATTGGTTGTACATGTGGATTTCAAAACATATTGTATGTTTATTATGAAAGGGATGTGTCAAAATTAACATATCATATCTTAGTGGTATAAGAATTATTTGGGTTTGTTATCCGTTAGATATGAGTTTCTTCTTTTATGTTTTGTTAATACTTTTTGTGTACTGGTTTTCATCGGGCCATAGTAACTAACTAAATTCGTGTCAACGAAATTTGGAAATGGAGATTAGCTTTCAACGTTACATCGAAAAGTGCCCATCTTTGGTAAAAATCAAAAAGACGACAAAAAAGGGTTTATATGCTTAAATCTATATTTTCTTATGACTTACTGTAGTAATCAAAGAGGTGATGGTTGTCTCTTTCCTTTATATCCCAAAGTAAAAGTTGACGACAAAAAAAAAAAAAAAAACGAAGTAAAAGTTTCTCCAAGAAGAAAAGGATGAAAATGGCTTCTAGTATATCCATATCTTCTAGTATCTCGTAGAAAAAAATATACGGGGAATTGGATAAGTATCCTAAATTTGTTTGAAAATTTGAAAACTATACCAAATTTGTTAACATTTGAAAACTATTCTATTTTTAGTTTGAAATGATATTTTTACTATTACGTTATTAGTTAATCATTAATCATTCTAATTTTTTTAAACAAAATAATATGATTTTTCAGTTTTAAATAAAAATTAAAATAATTTTTAAAATTGATAAATATTTAAAATAAATCGATAGTGTAAAATAAATCGATGAATACAAGAAATTAAGTCGACGAACATAAAAACAATAAGTCAATGGTTATATAAGTCGACAAAGAAAAAAGTCAACCAAAACAAATATAAATCAATAGTTAAAAAGAAGTCGACGAATCTGAAAATTAAGTCGACGAACACAAAAACAATAAGTCAATGGTTATATAAGTCGACAAAGGAAAAAGTCAACCAAGATACAAATATGAATCCATAGTTGAAAATAAATCGACGAACATTAAAAAAATAAGTCAGTAGTTTAAATAAATCAATAGAGCAAAAAATCAACGAAGAAAATATAAATCAACTGTGTAAAATAAATCAACTTACTTAATTATAATTTTAGTTGGAAAAATTATGATTAATTAACCATATAGTTTTTTGTTTTAAGAAATAAATATGGGTTGTTAATAAATTGAACTTAATTTTAAAATTTACACTAAACAATTTTTAATTATAAACATATTTTATATGATAATTTGTTCAATATATAAGGTAGTTTTCCAATTTTGTAAAATTTGGTATACTTTTCCAATGTTCAACAAGTTTTAAGGTATACAATCCAATTTTCTCAAAAATATATTCTAATGCACTTGTTCTCTTAAATTTAATATTTTTGTACATATGCTTGTAAAATTAGCTATTAGTTCATGAACTAACTTAATTCAGTTCGAATTGTTATGAGTCTAAATGATGTTTTTCAAACATTTAATAAACATATTATGTAAGCGAGATAAATTGAGTTGATAACTTTTGCAATCTAGCTCTAATGAATTGTGAGTTAGTTCACAAACAACCATTTTTTTTTTTTTTTTTATATACTTATATATTATAGATACGTATTAAATATACTCCATCCGTTCTTTTATATTTGATGTTTTAGGTTTTTTTATACATATTAAAAAAACACATTAATCCTTAGATATAAATGTCTTATTTTTTTGTAAGAAACAATTTTCCATAAGTTAAACCCAATAGTATTTCAATAAAATCAATTAATATGCATTGAAATTTACAATTCACCATTACTACTTAAAAAATGCATAGAAAATAGAAAAAAATTAATATTTTGAAAACATTTTTTTCTTCTTAAACATCAATCATAAAAAACCGGAGGGAGTATCAACTAAAATAATATATTTAAAAAAATATATCTTTGAATATCAAACTTCTTAATGATAAGTAGGAATATTAAGATGGTGGTAACTCGCTCTTTATAACAGTTTGGTTACCTTAGTTTAAAAAAATATCAAACTTCTTAATGATAAGTAGGAATATTAAGATGGGGGTATGTCTTTGAAATAAATGTTGGACTAAAATAGATATTTTAAAAAATATATCTTTGAAAATCAAACTTCTTAATGATAAGTAGGAATATTAAGGTAACTCGCTCTTTATAACAGTTTGGTTACCTTAGTTTTTAACTTTTATTATTAAAATTTGTTTAGTATCAATTTGCGAGATAACTCATTTGGTTCGCGATTTAAATATTTTTAGTTAGAGCTTATAATCAAATTTATATAATAGGAGGTGAGTCCAGCGAGCTATCAAAAACTATAGTTTATGATGAATTGGTTTTTGATAGTTCATGATGAGTTGAACTGAATTGAACGAGCTAGCTTATTTTGATATATCTATATAAAATTATCATAAAAAATTCTATAATTTATTTCTATTGCCAACAAAATATACTATACTAAGTTGGATTCGAACTAAGAAAGCGGAAAAGAGATTTGGAACTAATATTTATTAGGTCATTACCTATCCTACAAATCATTGTGTTTTTTAGGCCAAAGCGTATTATTTGCTGCTTTGATTTATTCAATAATTAAAGACTACTTGTAAGGTTGCGACTGTTGTCATTGTGTAAGGTCATATTATGTTCTTAGAGATTGCAGTTTATATGAAACGATGTAGTTTATTATACAATTTAATTACATTAACAAATATACACTTCATTATTAAGAAAATATATATTACTTTTTGTTTGTTATATTCCGAAAAATTTATAGAAATATAAAATTTATCTGATTTACTGTGTGATGTATAGTTTATACAAATAACGAAGATCAATTTACACTTAAAAAATATTTGCATATATGTTGATTAATTTTACGCATAAAAATATTAAAACTAATAGCACTACACCTTGATCAAAAGTATTCAACTTTATTATATTTATACACAATATGTATACTTTTTGTATGTGTAAATATTAAAAATCATATGTTTGTCATAAACGTTAAATATTAAAATTTTAAAATTGATTTAATCATTAATTTCACGCTTTGTTACGGATCAAAAAGCTAGTAGTAAAAAAAACCAAAAGAATGATTAGTAATGGGGGAAAAGGAGTTCATTTTTATTGTTCGTTGGATAAGTTTGGTGGCAGCCATTGCACTTACAGTGACTAAGGTTGATTGTTGCTTATTTTAATTAATATAATCTGGTGGAAGTAATCTTTCAAATTGTTTTCGGAAATAAAGAAAATTGACAATTTCTGAGTATGTCTTTTAATTCTTACTCGAAGTGAATATAATTTTTATTTTGTTGACTTGTAATATTATCCAATATATCTAAAGTAAATCATATTCAAAATATAATCTTACTCGGAGTGTATATAATTTTATTTTATTATTTAACTTGTTATATTTATATTTAATCTTAGAACAAGTAGAAAGGTAGAACAAGTTAAGTAATAAAATCTTTATATTCTGACAAAAAGAGCTTCATGTATATCCAACGTGTTTTTCAAAATAAGATAGATTTCTCAAAGTATCTAAACCTATTATTATGTAAGTTTATAAAATGATACACTATTTGGTTTTGTCAACACACTATTTTACCAAGCGGGTGCTTGGCAAAAAAACATTAGAAAATATGAAAGTTTTAAAAGATTTTTTTTCCAAGCATGATTTTAAGACTTTATTAATTTTAAACATGCAAAATAAAACACATTACCTCTTTTTAAAAAAATACTATCATGTCATTTTTTGCAAAAAAATTCCAACCTTTGTTTTGTACATTTGTGTTTGCGTTCTATGTTTTCACTCAAAATTTACATATTACAATTAAATGAATGCTAATTATAATAAACACAAATAGAAATGTACATGTTGGTACCATTATGTTCCACTCGACATATCATCAATGTTCAAGAAAGCGCTAGGCGCTAAGCGGGCGGTGACCCAATGTCTAGCGCCTAGAACGCCTAATCGGAGCCTAGGCGATTTTAGGCGGTTTAGGCGTTTACAACATAAAACATTATAAATACGTTATTTTAGATATCAATTATATAAAAACATATTTTTGGGAAAAGAAAAATACTAAATCGTAAATAAAAATTGGACAAAAACATTTATTTAATCCATATCAAACAATATATAAACATTTATAACTATGTATATGGAGATAAAATTTATAAATTTAAATTTATGTAAATTGGAAATTGGAAAAATATAGTGAAACAAGATCTTTGCAATTTTAGGCGGTCGAAGCGGTTCTCTAGGCGTTGCTTGAGCGCCTAGCGCCTAAGCAGAGCCTAGGCCACCGCCTAGACCGTTTTTTAGAACACTGCATATCATATAGTTCAGTTGATGTACGAACTGTCTTTTATTAACAAGGAGAGATTATTATTACTCATCCAATTCGTAATCGCTTTTTGATAGTAAATCATATATATAATAGCACACTCCTCTCTTCATCTAAGGTGTCCACATAGGCAAATCAATTTTTAACAATTAATTTTAGTTTTAAGTGTCATTTATTGTTACTTATATGTAAACAAAATCTAATTAAATATAAAATACGAAAATAAGTCAATAAATAGCTAAAAGTAGTACATGTAAAATTAATTTGAGTATTTTATTGTTGTAAATATAATTTCAACAATAATGGATTTTATGATAACAATACAAGTTTATATATTCAATTTCAAAAATTGGAAATATATACATTAAATATACATATAAGACAAATGAATAAAAATATAAACAACAACAAAGAATCAAATAAAACAAATCTAAATAATTTGAATGCCAAACGACTATTAAGATGTTGTTGATCTAAAGAGAAATAATATATATTGTTTCAGTACAAGGATATTGAACCATCTCACTAAAGATGATGTCGTTTATGTATATTTATTATTACTAATAACTACTACACTTTTTAATTAAATTAAAAAAACGAAAATCAGTAAATATATGTAGAGTTTAAACAAGTAAGTAAAAAATGGGTTAAACAAGTAAAATAAATATAATGGTAAATTCTAAATAACGGGTTGACCTTCTTGCTTAAATTTTTTTTATATATACAATCAGTTTAAGAAATTGGAAATATGTAAAATAAATATACATATAAGAACAAATGGATAAAATTATAAACGACATCAAAGAATCAAAGAAAAAAAACCTAAATAATTTCAGTGTCAAACAATTGTTAAGGAGTTGTCAATCTAAAAAAAGAATATATATTATTTCACTAAAAAGCCACTGAACCATCTTAGTAAAGATTAGATAATAAGATGAAAATATGGAATATACAATTTTACCATTATGTTATATTTGAATTTTATGAAAGGATGAAAGACAAATTTGAAAGTGTTATAATACCATTATTTGAAAGATAGGAGGTAAACACTGTAAATGGTAAAATCAAAATTTTGTCGTTAAGTTAATAAAATTATAAAACTCATTTATCACGCGAACGATGTTTTAGGATTATTTGAGTATTTTATTTTCTAAACTAAAAATACAATAATGAATATATATCATTTATAATAAAATTCATTAGAAAATAATCAAAACATTATGAGTTTACATATAAGAGCAACGAATAAAAATGTAAATAAACGACATGAGATATAATCAAACAAAAATAGATCAAATGATTCAATTATTAAGGCATCATAATTGAGCTTCCGCCGATTGCTATGAGGCTAAAGGTTTAATAAGAAATAGGATATATGATTTCACTAAAGGATATCAAAAACATTCAGGAGAAAGTAAAGTAAAAATTTGGAATATAAGATTTGTCCAAAAGAAAAAAAAGAATTTATTCAATATAATTGAGTTTTTGGAAGTATAAAAGAAAAAATTGAAAACATTGCAATACCATAATTTAAAATAAATAAATAATCTTGATTTTTTTTATATATAAAGTTAAAAAATGAATGGTTGCGTTATTCATGAATTATACAACAAAATATAGGGAGCATGATATATGATTTTTATGTAAAAGTGTACGCAGTTATACACCATGATCCAAAAAAATTACCTATTTCATAATTCAATATTTGAATCAATGCTTTTAACACTAAAATCTAGGGAAAAAATACTTTTAAAGTGTTTAAGAAAAAGTAAATATATTAGTATGCATGTTACGCGATTATGACTAAAATATGATTAAGATAGAAGCAACTAAAAATAAAATAATCTGTTTTTAGAAACTGAAAATGATTTATTTAAAATCAAATACCAAATTGGAAGAATTCAAAAAAAAAAAAATCATCTCAAATTAATGATTGAACTTATGATATTATAATATGTTAATGAATATAAAAGATATATACTAACATAAATATTTTGCATTACACGTTATATATGATATAGTTTCCAAACCTAGGAAAATAACATAAGAACATCAAAAGAAACAAAACTCGCCCAACGGGCGAGTCCAACCCTAGTGTCATGTAATAGGTCTAGACAAAATCAAGCGATATACTTTTATGAACTGACAAGTCAGCTCATGATAATTTTAGATAGAATTGGATTGTTGAGCAAATGATGAAAAAGGTATTACAAGAATAATCCATGTAATGTAATAAGCTCGACCCTAAACTTTGAAGATAATACAAAAAAATTTTAAACTTGAAAGCTTGGAAACTTGTAGTTGTGGGCTTTATATATGTCAAATTGTACGGACATCTTGAGCTTTGATAAAATCTTTTGAGTTTAGTAGTGAGCCCAATAAATTTCGTATTACCATACGTAGTTAAAAGAGGTTACCAAATTGCGTGTTACATGATCCAAATTAAATGAAATTTCTAACAATTTTTTTTGGAGAATGGAGAGGTCACTTCAATCTTTGTCCTCCTATACGGATAGATCCTTACCACCAATTTCCTCCTTTATGGAGTGTGTGTTTAACAGCTCTGCCTTGAAGGTATTTCTTGAAAAATTGTTCGCTCGCCTCTATTGGCTGAATAGCTAATGCTTGACTTGAAATCGATCATTTATGAAATTTCTCCAATAGAGTTTCTAACTATTGTCTTGTGAGTGCGGTTAAAAGGTAAAATAAGTTAAATTAGCAAAGTCAAACATCTTGGTTTACACCAATTAATATAACAGAACTTTTGATAATACACTAAACACAGGGCGGTCCAATGAAAATGGTGGCTCGAGGCGGTTAAAAAAAATGTGGTCTCCCATAAATAATAAAAATCATTGCAAAAATAAGAAATCTGTAAAAGAAAAAAAAATTCTAAAAACACATCGAAAACTATTTATGAAATATAGCTCTCCTTGCATTTCGTTCATTATACTCACATAGTCTATTTCTTCAACCATAGCTTTTTCGATTGATAGTAAAGCTAATCCATTCAATATTTCTTGAGACATAATAGACCACATATAATTCTTGATAAGCTTTAGTTTAGAGGAATTAAACAAGTTATAAAAATCCAAATTACATCTATCACTATGGGTTTAACAATTTGTTTTCAATCATCTTACTCCATCGATTGTTTGATTGGATATAATGCAAGAATTTTAAGTGTGATTAAAAGAAATTATAATTTTAAAAAGAATCATGAACTACTTACTTGATCAATTTGATGAAGAAAAAAAGAGAACCACAGTTTTTTTTGGAAGAGATCGATTTTAGAAATTGTATAATGATTTAGGTTTTCTAAAAGAATAACTTGTAGATTTTGTTTGGAGATTTCTTTTTATAATTCCAACCATCACGTTTATAATTTTTTTAATATTAATGTTTTTTGACACAAAACAAGGAAAATTAATATCTTACTTAATCACGTTTTTTAGTTGGTTTTTATGGCCCCTACTCTTGTAATTATGCCACTAATCACGTTTTAATATTTGTTAAACTCAAAATAATTGACTAAAACAATATGAGCTTATTTAATCATAGCCCATTAAATTATTACATAGACAAAAATATGTGGCCCAAATTTTTTTCTTAAATTTGGTGGTCCTAGGTCATTGCCTAGGTGACATCCCTAATGGGCCGGGCCTGACTAAACAAATAACCAAAAAATGGAAAATTACCAGGGTCATGTGACCCCAATAGCGGATCTAGAAACTATTTTCATCCGGTGCAAAGCTAAAAAACAATCAAACAGTATACCATAAAATAATATATGGCATCATGAAAAATCTTTAAAGAATTACACTAATTTTGAGAAATTCATGGTGGGCAAGTGCCCCACCCATTACTTCACTGCCTCCGCCCCCTACCTTGTACATAGCTCTGCCTCGGCATTAGTCTACGTTCAAGTATATTTTTTTAAATAATATTTGAGAGAGTAGTGAAATATATACTATTTTTTTTTTGTTCAAAAATGAAATATATACTAAAATGTGTTTTTTTGTAGTGATAGACTATCAAACAACTCTTTTTAGCTAGTTAATATATATTATTGCGGTTATAATGTTATTAATATGTTCAGTGTTCACCATTACTTGCGATAAATTGACATGAACAAGTAGAAGACCCAAATTGGAGGGTTGTCTCAAATAGAGACTCAAATAGGCCACTAGGCCAATGAAACAAAAAACAATTTGACGACCATTAATTTTGCAAAAAAAAAAAAAAAAAGAATAACAAAATTACTTGAGGAACTTTAGGTTTTTTTGATAATATGACCATTAAATTGTTGTTACAAAAATATATTCAATTAGCCGTCAAACCCAGAAAATCCGCAAATAATTTAATTTGTTTGTGAGCATAATGCAGAGTTCAATTCTAGTAGTAACAATGATACTAGTACAAATCATTTGAATATTCTGTTTTAGTCATCTTTTACTCTTTTTTCTCTCTCTGTAAAATTCTCTGAATATTCAAATCTTTTGTTGTTCTGATCCCTTAATTCTTTAGAGAGTGTTATAAGCTTTAGATGAAGGTCAGTCGTCGTATTTCTTTTCTCACAAAAGCATAGGCTCAAGTGGAGACCAGAGTAACCATACACATTCACTCATGTCCTTACAATGAAAGATAAGATAATGGAATTTTCTGCCACGTGGCTTTATCATAATGGACCATGGGGATAAGGGTGTCAACACCTTTCCTTAATCTTGTGGTAGCTAACGACGTTATCATCAATTCTGGAAATTTTGACGTTCTCACTATATATACATATCCAAAGCAATAGACAGACAAGAAAGTAAAACAACAAGTAGTAATGGCTGCCTCTATGCTCTCATCTGCTGCCGTGGTTGCCTCACCGGCTCAAGCCACAATGGTCGCTCCATTCACCGGCTTGAAGTCATCTGCTGCTTTCCCCGTCACCCGCAAGACCAACACTGACATCACTTCCATCGCAAGCAACGGCGGAAGAGTTAACTGCATGCAGGTAGATGTCACTAGAGTTCATTCCTTACAGTCTACATATCTTTTTACATCAATCGTACATTTGATAGATCGGTTAAATAATTAATATGTTGGAAATGGGATTTATAGGTGTGGCCACCAATCGGAAAGAAGAAGTTTGAGACTCTCTCTTACCTTCCTGACCTTACCGACGTTGAGTTGGCTAAGGAAGTTGACTACCTTATCCGCAACAAGTGGATTCCATGTGTTGAATTCGAGTTGGAGGTAATTGAAACAAAATTTATGGCTAAACCGGAGTTGAGATATTTACTATGTGAATGACCTAGAAGAATCATTTGTATAGAATAGGTCTAGATATTTTTTTAGCCGCTGGTATGTGAATTCCGCAATGGTCAATTGTGTGTATTTTGTCCTAAGTTTGAATGGTTTTCTCATGCATATATAGCACGGATTTGTGTACCGTGAGCACGGAAACACACCCGGATACTACGATGGACGTTACTGGACAATGTGGAAGCTTCCCTTGTTCGGATGCACCGACTCCGCTCAAGTGTTGAAGGAAGTGCAAGAGTGCAAGAAGGAGTACCCTGGTGCCTTCATTAGGATCATCGGATTCGACAACACCCGTCAAGTCCAGTGCATCAGTTTCATCGCCTACAAGCCCCCAAGCTTCACCGATGCTTAATTCCATTTCTAAAATATCCGTATAATAATCTCTACTCTTTCGTTCCCAATTGTCTGTTTTTTTCTTTCTTTCTTGGATTTCTGTTTATGAGACATTTTCTATCGGATTGTCAAATGTCTGATTTATGAATATGCAATTTCTATACCTCTTCTTCTTGATTTTTGTGGGATGGTTTCCAGTTTTTATTAGGATTAGAAGACATACAAACAACTTTTTAACAGATGATTATTAGAACAGGGAAACATCGTAACCTACAATATGCTAACATTTAGACATATGGGATCTCTATTCTTATTTGTTAATTGTGTAAGATGGAAAATATAACTCATCTTTTTTTTTGTTTAATATAAATTGAATAGCAATGTAAATATCGTTCACAGAGAGTTAATCTCTTGAAGGAAAGGATGGTCTACTTGAAATAAATCTGTGATAGACACATTTGTGGACAGTGCCATGCATCATAAGATAGGCTTGTGGATAAGAGTGAAATTTCCTTCTATAATAATCTTTAATTCTGTGCATCTTGTGTCTCATATTTCCGTTAGTGTTGTTGTATTTAGTATTTAACTAAATTTTGTCCCCCACACTAAATGTGAAATTAAATGATTAAATAAGTTGATTTGAACATATATCAATATTAGAAAGGGAAATATGACTATATAACGCAAAAAAATTTAATAATTAAATTTCTAACGCAAATTATTGTGCGATGAATAGTTGCTGTGTATAATATGTATATGGACAATTTTACCCTTACTGCCAGATTCAGCTTTAGGGAGTAGGGTTTGGGTTTGGGGTTTAGGGTTTAGTTTTGAATGTTAAATTTTTGGGTTTGGGTTAACTATTCCAAAATTAGGGTATAGTTTTAGGGGGTAGGGTTTGGGTTTGGAGTTTAGGGTTTAGTTTTGAATGTGAAATTTTTGGGTTTGGGTTAACTATTCCAAAATTAGGGTATAGTTTTAGGGGGCAAGGTTTAGGGTTTAGGGTTTAGGGTTTAGGGTTTGGGTTAACTATTCTAAAATTAGGATATAGTTTTAGGGGGTAGGATTTGGGTTTGGGGTTTAGGGTATAGTTTTAGGGGGTAAGATTTGAATTTGTGATTTGGGGCTAAAAATGTAAATTACCATGTGCATTGGCTACTCACCTTAATAAAATTATTACATAGCTAATACACAAATAAAATTATTAAATTGTGTTAGTTTGCAAAATGACCCTATTAGAAAATTAATATATATTTTTTTTTTTTGTCACGATCGCACTTATACCGTTTGATTACAAAAATACAGAAACATCATTGAACCAATACGGAATAGAAGTGCTAACATAAGTAAATATCGAGTTACAGGTACGAGCATTCCTCTCTAGAAGGTCTGCTTTTTCATTTTTCCCCCTAAGACGATACATGAGAGTAAAGTCTGGGAAAGAAGTACGTAGCTCCCGAAGTTCGCCCAGTTCCGCGTGGTATTTAGGCCAATCCTCTGGGTCTGCTACCATTTTCACCAGCTCTTGGGAGTTCGTAAAAAACGCCGCACAGTATCGTCTGTTTCTGCGCAGACAGGAAAGAGCCCACAGTAGGCTATAGAGCTCAGCATGTAACGGTGAGAGCACCCTCTGCATACCTTTTGTTCCCAATAAATCGATAGACCCATCCTGTAGCTGCAAAATCCATCCCACCCCACTCGTAATCTCATCCTCCTTCCACGAACCGTCCACGAAACACCTAAACACCTCGTGTCCCTGCTCTTCTTGCACTACCGGTTGTTGTGCCTGTAGAGTACTTTCCACAGTGTTATTTGCTAAAAACCATTCCATAGCCTCTTTCCTGGCTAGCTCAACAATGGCTGGTGGTGTATGATCCACATTGTTAAAGACTTTGGCATTTCGAGCCTTCCAGAGGTACCAGATGATCCACGGGAAACATTGTGTATGTTCCTCTATCTCTTCACCGTGTGGGAGTCGGGAGAATAAATAATCCATGTTACCCCAAAGACCTTCCGAAGGAAACACTGTCGGAGGATTGGGAATATTTGACAACGCCCAAACTTGTCGAGCCGGCGGGCATGTAAATAAAACATGATTGATCGTTTTTTCACTGTTTCCACATCTAGGGCACTGTTTCTCTTGTTGAAGGTGCCTAAACGCCAAACGTTCATTAACCGCTACTGCCCCAGAGAGTGCTTGCCATAGGAAATGGCGAATCTTAGCAGATGTTTTCAACTTCCAAACCTTCTCCTTTAGGGGGTTAAGCGACGATAATTGTTGTGCATATACCAAATCAGCATCTAACTGTTGGCGGGCTATTTCATACCCCGAGCGCACTGTGTACAGCCCAAAGTTTGTAAAGTGCCAGCATAAATCATCCTGAGCTCCCCGCAGGGAGGGGCGTATTGACAGAATGAGGTCAATATCCTCCGGAGGGACACAAGCTCGGAGCCGATCTACTTTCCATTTCCCTGATTGGGGTTCAACAAAATCCGATACTCTGTCATGCCTATTTGGGTATGGTACTAGACTTCGCACCCTCCATGGATATTCATCCGGAATCCAATTATCTGTCCAAAACCAGGATTGCGTACCCGTTCCGATTGTACGTCTCATTATTTTGTCCAGTAGAGGTTTGGCACTGAGTAACCTACGCCATCCATATGAGAGACAATAGTGATTTTTGGCTTCAAAAGGGTTCGAGTAGCAAAAGTACATTCCTTTCAGGCTCGTGCCACTAAGAAGTTCGGATATCGGTGTAGTCGCCAGAGTTGCTTAGCCAATAAGGCTTGATTGAACTCTTCGTAAGACTTAAAGCCAATACCTCCTGCATTCTTTGGGAGACACATCTTTTTCCAAGCAATCCAATGCATCCCCTTAGAATGCTCCTTAGTTTTCCACCAGAAATCAGAAACCGCACCAGCCAGTTTCCCGAGCAGGCGTTTGGGGAGTAGAAAGGTGGACATGAAATAGGTTGGTAGGGCTTGCGCCACCGATTTAATCATCACTTCCTTTCCTCCTTTGGAGAGGAACTTTGCTGACCAGCCATTAATTCGTTTATGTAACCGCTCTTGTACATACGCAAACACTTCCGCTTTCGAACCTTGAAGCTGCTCGGGGATACCTAAATAGTTCCCCGAACCCCCCTCTGTCGGGATTCCTAACCTTGTTTTCAGTTCTGTTCGAGTCGCCATAGGTACGTCTTTGCCAGAATTGACACAAGTCATAATCTACCTGATCCATTTTTCCGAGAAACCCATCTTACGCATCAAAGCCTGCCCCACTCCACTCGGTCGTATGCCTTACTCATTCATGTCAGTCTTAATAGCCATACCTTCACATTTACCCACCGAATTTGTCTTCAGGGCATGAAAAACTTCTTGAGCGAGCAACACGTTATCTGTGATCTGCCTTCCTGCCACAAAGGCAGATTGGGTTTCCGACACCAGAGAAAGAAGAAATCTCCAAATCCTCTGGCAAAGAACTTTAGAGATAATCTTGTAGCTCACATTGCACAAACTAATAGGCCGAAATTTCTTCATCACCCGTGGTCTCTCAGTCTTCGGAATTAGACAGATATTAACCGCGTTGCTGACTGAGTCCAGGTGTGCCGTGTGCATAAAGGTGCGAACCATCTCCACCACTTGAGGACCAATAATATGCCAGAACTTTTGATAAAATAATGCAGTCATCCCATCCGGTCCCGGGGCCTTCTCCGGGTGGATAGAAAACACCGCCGCTTTAACTTCCTGATCCGAAACTGGGCGAGTCAGGATGTCATTCATCTCAGGGGTCACATTATTGACAATATGTGTTAGTGATACTTCCAGATCAGAGATTGTCGAGGATGTAAACATATCCGCAAAGTATTCCGTTGCGGTTGTTTCAATTTCCTCCTCCTTTTCTGTCCATTCCCCAGATGCAGTGATAATCCCGGTTATTTTATTACGTGCTCGCCGCTGCTTAGTAGAAGCTTGAAAAAACTTCGTGTTCTGGTCGCCTTCCTGATGCCATGTAACCCGACTCTTCTGATGCCAGAAAATTTCCTCAGCACGAAGAGCCGTACATAACTGTTCTTGTATAGACGCAATATCGTCAATGGTCGCATCATCATTACTCTGAGCCTCCTCGAGACGGGTTTTTAAAGCCTCGATCTCTTCCTCGGAAACGATCTGATCGTGTTTGCGCCATCGAGATATGTTCTTTCGACAGTTAGCGATCCGGTCGCTAAGCGATGGGGCTGCTCCTGCTTGTCCTGTCGCCCAGCCTGAGCGGACGATAGAAAATTAATACTTAAATGTATATGAAAACATATAAATCGCATATATATTTATAAACGTACCAAATTGACATATATTGTGTGTAGTGTCATAAAGTTGAATAAATCCAATATCATCGTGTCTCATTTATTTAAATATCTTTAAATTTAATATTAATCTTCATTATTAATGTACATTATATAGCAATATAATAATTATATATATGTTTTTTGTAAAATGAAAATTTGTACTTTTGGTATCATGAATATGATATGATAAGTTTGAATTATTACATTTAGTTGAATTTAAATGTGTAAAACATGTATCAGTGGATTCATATTATAAAACTAATGAAAACTTGTAGAAATTTCCATATGACAAATAGTTTTAAATAAAATGTCATGATTAGTTAAACTAAATGATGTATTTAGATGCCTTGCTCAATGCTTGAATAAGTTTAGCTTTATTAGTTTCTTGTATTTTTATTGTCTTTAACTACTCTTTTTGGAAGAATGACCCAAAAATCTTCTTGCAGTTCTTAGCATTTAAAAAACCCAAAAATATTTGCTATAACTTATTTTGTTTCTTGCATCTCTACAAGTAATTTTTATTCCTAGTAAAATTGACATTTGAAGTACCCTTCAGTGTCTAGTGTCCAAAGCACTTGCAGAATATTTGAGGCTTTACAAATTTTAAAATTTTGATCACTTATTAGATCTTCGTACCATAGTGAAGGTAAGGGAGTCGAAGCCTTCACATTCCGGGTTATGGGGTCTTCTCACCTATGGTTCGATCCAAGTTTTCTCTTTGGAAATTGAAGCTGAATATAAGATGAAACTAAAGTCGAAAATCAAAAGTCAGTGAAAAGCTATAAGTGAATTACATAAAATACTTGGTGGGTTGCCTACAATAAACATTTATTTTTAATCCTTAGCTTGACTTAGAAATTATTTATGGGTAAAGCCGATCTGGCAGAAATGATGGTCTCCTTTTCTTATGTGCGCTCAACATTTGATGGTTTGAGACATCACCTATATAAAACTTGATGGCCTACCAAATTTGTTGCCTCGAAGAACAATTTCACTAGGAAACACTTTCATATTAATAAAGAACGTCTTTGCCCTTATCCTTAGACTTCTCGGGGGTAATATTTCTAAATTGGAAAAAGGCTTTGAGGATGCTTTGTGCTTCACTTTGGGTTCAATCAAATCTCAAGGGAGTGAAAGTGGAACATGTAACCATACCCGGCCATGATATTTCCCAGACCCGAAGCAAAAGAAATGTTTTGGCCCATTAAGCTTCAAAACTAATTTTTTTTTTAATGCAACATGTAAAAGCTGAAAAGTCAAACCCATTACCTCCTCTGCAAAATAACCCGCCGTAACCACTAGACTATTTTACTTTCATTGTTTATAATTGGCCCCTAAAATATATAACGATATTTTTGGCCCCAAGAACTAGCTTCTATTGCTTGCCTTCACGACCGGCACTACATGTAACATATGTGACTGGATCAAATTCTAATTTAACCTTTTCTCTTTATACCAAATCAACAAACCACATTTTATTCTCATTTGCCCCCATGCCCTTTAATGAGGTGTGAAAAGACAAAAAAACCTATTAATTTGTGATTAAAAAATAACAAAAACCTATTAATTTTCAACCAATCAAATCTCTTCTTCCTCCTCTCTTCTTCCCCGACACCATCCACGCCATCCTCCATTGATAAGCTCATTCAAGCTCATTCAAGCTCTACATTCTACAATTTTCGCAAGTAAAGACAAATTGAGGTTAGTGAAACTATGATTTAACTATAATCGAAGTAGTTTAGTTATTTCATTGATTTTGACTTTTTCAATGTTGTTCAATTGGATTTACTAATTTGATTCATTGATATTGGGATTGTGTCTGGTTCTAGTAGTACAAGCATTGGGTAGTAAATGCAATACAATGGTTCAATCGTAGTGAGTCTTGGAGGAGAATAAGATTTGTGTCTCGAATTCAATTCTGCAGATTTGGTACTACTGGGTACTATTAACAGTTCGGAATACCAGAACAACTACTTTTTCAGATTGTATTACTAAATAGTTTCAGTAGGCTTGATGTCGTGTTTTTTGTTTTTTTTTTTCAGGAGGCAATGAGCCCAACAATCCATTTTCATTGTGATTATGGAGGAAATTATGTTAAGAACCGAGAGGGGTATGAATGGATGGATTCAGAAGGCATGCATTTAATATTGTTCAAAGGATTATCTCAGGAGGATATTAGTTATTCGATATTATTGGATAGTGTATGCAAGAAGCTTGGGATATATTCATCTAGGGCAGAGCTGAAATATTATAAGACCGCCCATTGGGTTTTTGCCTATTGCAAAACCATTTATCTAGTCCTAAGAGTTCCAGTAGATATAGAAAAGAAATTTGTCTCACCTCCAGACTACAAAAATAGCAGGGGAAGACGACGAAAAAGAAAGCGTCCATCAAAAGGTGAACCTCAACGACCACCAAAGAAGAAAATGGGTGACCTTGACCTTGTGATCCAAGACGAGGCCCCAAATGGTGTGGAAGGAGGTGGTGAATTAGCTACCCTAATTGGTGTGGAATGATCATGATTTGGTGAAGTTGTTGGTCTGTGTTTGTTTTACTATGTCGACTACTGGAACTACTAGTGTTGGTATTACATTTCTTATGATGTGTGTACTCTTTCGTTTGTTTGATGATTTCATTCTCAAAAACCAATTATGTGTGCTAAAACTATAATGGTTGATGTTTTAATGTTATTTATGTTTGACATTTAGTTTTTCTAATTAATTTTAATAATTACTTAAATTTTCCTACTCATGAATATTATTAGCAAAATATGCAATACTCAATTACCAGGTACTACTATGTGTTAGTTAAGTAGTATTTAGGAAATAAATTAAAAATAAATATTGGTAACAATTTTTGTAAGGCTATTTATCTTATACTCGATCATGGTAGGTTTTAAAATATTTTCTTATAATATAAAACAATTGAGAAAATACCATATTCTAAATCTCCCAACAATCACTTTATAGTTTAAAAAAGAGTTTGTTAGTGTTATGTACCTTATGATGCTAAACTTCGTAGGTTATGTGTTGATGGACATATTATGGTACAATAACATTGGAAATGTGTTACAAATGGTAAAAATAAGCTGGACAACTAAAACAATAGTTTCCATAATACGGTACTACTAGGAAAATAGCAAAAACCATAAATAGACTACTATGAAGAAAGTTGTAATACTCGATTACCAGTGACTACTCTGTGTTATTTTTGAATTCACATAACGGCACACATGTGAATTGCGGCGCACATGTGTGATTACGTGACACAAATGTAGTGGCCATAACCCAATTATCTGTATTCTGTTATATTTTTGAAATTATTACTAAAGAATAAATCCGTTAACCTCAAAAATGATTTTTCCCCAAATTCACAAAATCCCAAAAATTTAGGGTTTCCCCTCGCCACCGGAAAATTTCATCAATCCACGATTTTTCATCTAGGGTTCGATTTCGTCTTCCTTTTTCGATATCTTCTTGTTTTACTTGCATTTTTGATTCTCAATTTGAGTTACTGTGGAAACAGAGGATGGGTTGGTGGGATCGTCACAACATATTCGGCTCATTCGATACTGGCTCCAACAACAGTGATTCATCTGAGAGAACACCACGTTTCTTACACTACTCCGAATCCGACAATGAATCAGTTCAAGGCGAGTTGTGGTTAAGCCCAATTGAAGGTGAAGGAGGCATTCCGACCCAAGCACGGTGGCAACGAGCACACTAGCGGTGGCAGCCAGTTGAAGAAGGCATTCTGACAAAATGTTACTGTGGAGGACCAGTTGTGGTTAAGACGCATACAAGTGGTTTGTAAAGTGGAAGAAGATTTTACTCTTGCGAGGGTGATCTAGATGTAAGTATCCAATTCTCAAATTCCATTACTCTTGTGTTTGTATTGCAAACAAGAATTTCATTTCCTTTGATTGGATATTAGGATGAAGACTGCCATGTTTATAAACTGTGGGTTGACACAATCACGGAGGAGATTGCTGACACCAATTGCAAAGTCAATGCCGTAGAAGCTCGAATGCGAAGTTCTGAAGAAGAGAATGCGAAGCTTAAGGAAACTATCCAGAACCTGGCCGAAGAGAAAGATAGCTTGAAGGCGATGGTCAATAACCTAAAGGTGACGGTCAATGACCTAACGGTGATAGTTATCAACCTTGAGAGAAAGGTGACTGTATTGGAGAGACAGAGATGAAATTTATGATCTGAGTCGTTGTAGTAGTACTTGTAGTAGTCGATGATCTAAGGTTTGTACTTGTTTGAGTAATTGTTATGATTATGATTTGTGTTTTATTTAACTATTTCTAATTTCATTGCTATCATTTCCTAATTATTATGCAACATAACTAAGCAAACATAGAAAGTAGAGTTGTAGTTGTACCTAGTAGGTCAAACATAAATGAAAGTAATTCAAACACAACGATGGTCCATAAAAAACAGAAAAACACATTCTAGGAAAATAAACAAATAGAGGAAGATATCAAATCATACATCAGTGGTACTTAGTGTTACACATTTATAGTTATACGTTTCATTCACCAAATTCTCAAGCGCATACCTCTTCTTCGTCCTCTGCTAAACCACTTTGCTCAACTTCTTCTTCTTCTTCTTCGCCAGACACTTGTTCTTCCTCATCTCTAGATCCTTCATTCGCCTCTTCGTCTGAACCAGTTTCTTCAATGCTTTCTGGATTGCTTTCTTCATCTCCAGAATTCAGTTCTTCTTCGTTTTCCTCTTCGATTTGAGGAGTTTCATCAACTTGAAACGAGGGGTTCTTTGTACGCGTCATTGCTACAACATAGTCGACCGAAAACATCAAAAACCCAATTACTAACTTCTATTTCTAGGGACCGAAATCGAAGTTTACTATACATAAAATTGAAAATATCAAAACAAAATTAGGACCGGATTGGAATTGGGATAGAGATCATACCTTGCACAAAATCCAAATTTTTGGTTGTTTCTAGTGATCTTGATTATAGAGAAAAGTTGAAGGAAGAGGAATCCGTTGAAAAAAGATGAATTTTTGTCGACAGGTTTGAACGGTTTCGGGTTAAAGGGGAAACGGGTAGGGTTTCGGGTAAACGGTATGGGTTTCGGATAAACGGGTGGTCGGGTTCGTAAATATAACTGCTCAGATCCGGTTTTTTAGTCTTTTCTTCCTTTTTTGAAATAAAAAAAAGTCTTCAGTTGACCAAGAGCAAACGAGATTTGTTTTCAATTTATATGTCCAATTCAGAAGTTGATCCTATGTGACTTCTTTACATTTAATCTTTGTCAGCTTGATGTTTTCTCTAAGTGTGATTGGATGAGGTTACTCTAAGACGTTTTTAACACCCTTGATGTCATCTCCAAGGTCTAAGCTCAATTTCTCTCCACTAAATATATTTATACAACAAGGGTTCTTCGTTGGAATTAACAATTAGATAAAAAAAATCCTCTTATTGATTTTGGGGAAAGAGATCTTTTAAAGTCTACAATTGCTTCGACAAATGTAAGGAAGAACCTCCCATATACAAATTGTATTGGATATGCCTTTTCCATCGCTGGGATATCAACATCAACCGAAATAAACCAACCTCCCACTTTCAGCATTAGATCTTGGATGAAACCATGTGGAGTTGTGTTAGAAGCGTCACCAAACTTAAGAGAACTCTCAAGTGCTTTGATGTTGAAAATCATAGCTTGTCTATTATGGTCTTAGACATACATTCACATTAAATACAGGACCGGCTCAAAGTTTTGGTGGGCTCCAGGGCAAAAAAAAAATTTGGCCCCTTAAACTTAGTTTTTTTAAAAAATTTGCTATCTATAATTTTTTTTATACATATTTTAGTAAAAAAACGAAAAAAATATTATAGGTCTTTTTCTTTATTTTTAATTTAACATTTTTTTAATTTATATATATTTTTTTTAAATTCCAAAAATGTAGGCCTCTAAATATGAGGGGAGGAAGTGGGGCCAGGGGCAGTGCACCACTTGACCTCCCCTCTAAGCCGGCACTGATTAGATATTGTATATTAAAGAGAGTGTGGAAAATTCATACATATGTTTGTGCAAAGAACAATACTTCGTTTGCTCTTTTATTTTGTGCAACTTCCTTAGATGTGGGTTATAAGCAGGCTCGTCATCTTCAAGCCATTTAAATGGATCAATAACACGTGATTATCTATTAAACATGTGCAACTTCTTACGCCTAGGGCTGGCCAAAATATCCGCTAGATTTGCTCCGATCCGAGATTTGCTCCGATTCGTTCCGAAAAATCCGGATATCCGTTATAAAACAAAGCGGAGCAAATAGTAAAATCAAGTATCTGTATAAACCGAAGCAAATCACAAGTACTAATTATAAAAATCCGAATATCCGCTCCGATTCGTATATTACTTATATATACGTATCGTATGATAGATTTATAACTTATATATTTGCATTTTTAAATACATTTGAACAAAATATTTAAAGTAATAATAAGTGGTTATTAGCTTTTTACTTGAAAATATATTCTATTTTATTTTTAATAACATTTGTTTTTATTTTTCACGGTTTTAATCTTTTACTTATTATTTTTCTTTAATTTTACAGAGTTAAATTATGTAATTTAATATATTAATTTCTATGTTAGTTTAAATATTATACTAAAATAAACTATTTTAAAAAATGTAGTGTTTTGATTGTTTATTTTTGGTTTAAAACGAATATCTGTGAATATTCGAATATCCGCAACTATCCAAAAAAAATATGAATATTTGTGGTTTAAGATATCCCGAATTTTTTCGAAACAAAGCAAATCGGAAAATTAGATATCCGGAAAAAAACAAAACGGAACACAAATACTACATTTTTCCGGATATCCGCTTCTCGCCCGGCCCTACTTTTGAGCAAATTGGAGCTTGGAGATGACTGAAAGCATATGATACCTTGTTCATTTTTCCTTATTGATGTTTATAAAGAAAGTGAGTTGTTAGAGATAGACAATTAATGAGGCATGACAATTTGACACTTTATCTAGGTGGTAAAAGCATCTCCAACTCTTTGTTATTTTATTTTATTCTCTTAACTCTATTTTTGAGTAAAATTTACTCCAACCCATTTTATCTCTAAAACAGAGAAAGTTAGTGTTTCCTCTATAATTTAAAGGAAAAAGTGAAGAATTGTTGTTTATTATCTAAAAATAGCTATATTATTTTAAAATAGAAATATATTGAAAAAAAACAAATAGAAGAATGCTAAATGTTTTTCTATTTTAATGTAAAAAATGGGAAAATAGATTGGAAATTGTCTAAACGAGAGAATTCAAAATTTTCAAAACTCAAAATTCTACGACGCCAAAAACAGTTTATTCTAAAACGTGTTCTCTTGCACTGATATGCTATATAAAGTTTTTATATATGCAAACAACTCTTCTGAACAAGTTAATATAATATTGCAGCTATATTAATCGGTTCACCAATGCGATAAAATTGAAAGAAGCACATAGGAGACTCAAATTGGAGATTCAAGTTAATAAATTATTTTTGGGTTGTCTCAAATAGGACACTCAAATAGGTCACTACGCCAATTAAACAAAAAAAAATTTGATGACCATTAATTTTGCAAAAAAAGGGGAAAAATGACTTGAACAACTTCAGATTTTTATGTCACGTATACGGATTTTTTTTTGTTCAACCCATCTATTACTTTTAAAACGGGCCTAGTCCAGATTACAACTAAAGCCTTTTTTGGCTAACCCATCAGCGATGGAATTTTCGCCTCGAGGGATGAAAACAAATTCAATCTCGACAAAGAAATCAGAGCAAATTCTAATATCTTCAAGGATTCCATGGATTTCTACTATCGAAGATCCCATGTTGATAGCGTTGATCAGCTTCTGAGAGTCGGATTTTACTATAATTTTTGGAATTCGAAGAAATCTAGCTTCAACCAGAGCTGATCTCATTGCTAACGCTTCAGCGGCTAGCACCGTTTTGACGTTGTCGATCGGGGACGAGTGAGTCACAGAGGATCCATTATCCAACTCAATCGTCCAACCGATACCTGCTTGATTCGATGAAGCCAGCCATGCTGCATCGGTAAAGCATTTGATGAAACCTTCCCTCGAGGGTGAGGTATTCTTTGGATTCGATAGGCGAATAACCATCGATTTTGGTGGAATGGATTGAGCCTTAATCCATTCCCGAGCATCACGTATACGGATGATCATTAATTTTGCTGTTCTGGAAAAAATATTCAGTTAGCCCAAAAAAATAGCAAATAATTTAATTTTGTTGTGAGCGCAATGCAGAGTTAAACTCTAGTAATTGAAAGTAGAGGAAATGCTCAAAGAGAGGATTTGAAGAAGAAAACTTTTACTGAATTTATTCAACTTAAAGTTTCTCATAT
The DNA here is from genome assembly GCA_900128785.1 of Arabis alpina. NCBI lineage: Eukaryota > Viridiplantae > Streptophyta > Magnoliopsida > Brassicales > Brassicaceae > Arabis > Arabis alpina. The sequence goes on along the minus strand of LT669793.1, from coordinate 29,334,074 downwards.
AAGGATTTAGCTATATAAAGATAAAGGCAAAACCCTAGAGTATCTCTATAGCTGTCAGTTAATGACCGGAAACCTTAGGTTTTTGACCTGAAGTAGCTGAAATTGGTCTTGGTTCAAAGGACCCAAAGCTCACGTACAAGACTCCTTCTTTGTCTTTTGTTAAACAGAGTTTTGGAGCCGTTGATGCATATAAGGTTGTTGAGCTTTGTCGTTTTCCTTCTTCTGTATTGGGCTTTGTCACCGTTAGCCCATTACTCATTTCTTCTTCTGTTTTAGGCTTTGTTACCGTTAGCCCAACTCTCTTCTTCTCTTCTGTTTTAACTAAACTCTGCGTTTTGGTCAAGATCAAAGATTGTGTAAGAGGTTTTACCTCACTTGTTATCTTGTTCTGTTCAATAGCCCCCTTCAAACTTGGTATGGGTGGAGGAAGAACACCGAGTTTGAACCGAAGAGAACTAAACTCTGCGTATGGTAGAGATTTAGTAAAGATATCGGATAGTTGTTGGCTCGCAGGAACATGCTTGACAATAAGAGACCCCAGAGCTACTTGTTCTCTAACAAAATGGTAATCAGCTTCAAAATGCTTAGAACGAGGATGCATTATCGGATTAGCTGTAAGTCGGACGGAAGACAGATTATCCCCATATAATCAGCAGTCTTTGGTTGTGGGACTTCAAGTTCTCTCAAGATAAAGGTTAACCACATTAACTCACAAGTTGCCTCTGTCAACGCTCTATATTCAGCTTCGGTTGAGCTACGAGACACAGATGATTGCTTCTTTGCTGACCAAGATATCAAGTTGTTCCCAAGGAAAGCACAAAGACCACCTGTTGATCTTCTTGTCTCTGAACAGCCAGCCCAATCACTATCACTGTAAAATCAGTGTCTTTAGAGAACGAAATACCGTAATTCGAAGTTTCTCTGACATATCGTAAGATCCTCCGGAGCAGATTGAAATCTGATAGAGAAGGTTGGTGCATCTTTTGACAGACATAGTTGACTGCAAACTGCAGGTCTGGTCGAGTCATTGTAAGATATTGTAATTTTCCAGCAAGGCTTTGGAAGTAACTAGGGTCCGAGAAAGGGACATCTTGATCAGGGACATTATTAAGTTGCAAGGGAAGAGGAGTGCTGATTGGATTACACAAGTTCATTCCTGCAACAGCTAAGAGGTCTTCAGCATATCTCTCTTGAGAGAGAAACAACCCATCTTTGTGAAATTTTGCCTGAACTCCTAGAAAATGATGAAGTTGTCCCATGTCTTTCATTCTAAACTCTCTATTCAACGCTTGTAGAAAGTTTCCATTTAATTCTTGATTGTTACCTGTGAGGATCATATCATCCACATAGAGTAGGAGAATGATAATATCCTTACCTTTTGTATACACAAACAAAGACGGATCATGCTTGCTGCATATAAAGCCAAACTGCAGAAGGTAGTCACTGAATTTATCATACCAAGCCCGTGGTGATTGCTTTAGGCCATAGATAGACTTATGTAGCTTGCACACATGATCCAGTTTAGATGGATCCACAAAACCAGAAGGTTGTTTCATGTAAACTTCCTCAAGCAAGTCTCCATGAAGGAAAGCATTCTTCACATCTAAATGTTTAATCTCCCAATCCATTACTGTTGCTGTGTGTAGAACTGTTCTCATAGTTGCAGTTCGCACAACTGGACTAAAGGTTTCTAAGAAATCAACACCTTCCTCTTGATTGAAGCCTTTAGCCATAAGACGAGCTCGTAATCTATCCATTGTACCATCAGCTTTAAGTTTGGTTGTGAATATCCATCGATTTCCCAACACATTCATTGTGGAGTTTCTAGGGACTAGAGACCAAGTTTGTGTCTCATGACAACTATCTATTTCCTCCTTCATCGCTCCTTTCCAACCTGAATCTTTTAAAGCTGCAGCAATAGTTCTTGGTTCTGGATAGGCAACTTTACGAGTTAAGAGAGCATACCTTGGATTGGGTTAAGTAATTCCAACCTTTGATCTTGTAGTCATTGAGTGTTGAGAGAGAGTAGGCAGAGATGAGGATCTTGTAGAGACTACAGGAGAATTGTTGCCAATAGGACAAGGTCTAGAGCTTGCCGTTCACTCAGATTCTCTTGTAAGCCTAGACATAGACCCAACATTCTGCTCCTCTTCTTGAACATCAGACACTAGAGGAGATTCTGTAGAGAGGACAATATCTTCATGAGCTTCTTCAGTTTGTGTTTCTTGTAGGGGAGCAAAAGGATTAGGTGATAGTGGAATTGTTGTAGTCGGGACAGACGAAGAAGCAGGGATATCTTGACGAAAATCTTTAAGCCAAGCTGCCTGAAGGGGAGTCTTTGCTGGAGGATGATGTAATTGGTACATACCAGCAAAGGGGAAAACAGCCTCATCAAACACAACATGGCGACTTATATAAACCCGTCCTGTTGGAGGATACAAACACCTGTAGCCTTTATATTTGACATTGTATCCCATAAACACGCATTTCAAACTCCTTGGATCAAACTTGTTTTGAGCATAGTCTCTTAGTGTAGGATAACAGGCTGATCCAAAGATCCTGAGAGCTGTGTACTGTGGAGGATTCCCATGTATTCTTTGATAAGGACTTTGATTTCCTTCTAGAGTTGTAGCCGGTAATAGATTGATCAGGAAGTTTGCAGTGTTAAATGCTTCTACCCAGTATTTTTGAGGCATTCTTGCTTCAAACATCATAGACAAGCCCAATTCTACAATATGTCGATGTTTTCTTTCAGCCAATCCGTTCTGCTGGGAAGTATATGGACAAGACAAGAACTGTTGAAGTCCACATTGATCCAGATGAGTGAGAAACTGAGTACTGACAAATTCTCCTCCTCCATCACACTTAAAAGGTCCAATTTTCTCACTGAACTGGTTCTCAACTAATGACTAAAATTTCATAAACACTGCAGTAAAATCAGATTTATTCTTGAGAGGATAAAACCAAGCAAAATGTGACCAATTATCCACTAGGATTACATAGTAACGAAAACCTTGAACAGAAGTCACCGGAGAAGGTCCCCATAAATCACAATGAATCCGCTCAAGGATTCTTGAAGCAACAAAAGATGAAGATTGAAAAGGTAATCTACTACTTTTTCCTAGACTACATGCCTCACATCTGGTCTTAGAACTTGTAGTGAGAGTAGTAGCTTTATTCGTAGATAATTGTTTCAAAACTTGAGGATTTGGATGTCCCAATCTTCTATGCCAAACATCCTCACTTGCACTGCACTGTCTAGAGGAGTAGAACACTTGAACAAAAGGATCTTCCAAAACATAGAGCCCATCATTGTTTCTTCCCAATGTAAGGACTTTCTTTGTGGCTTTATCCTTTACAATCACACCATGACAATCAAATTCAAACGAGCAAGGATAGTCTGAAGTTATCTTTGAAACTGACAAGAGTGAGTTAGCTATATTCGGACACACAAGTACATCATTGAGAGGAAGAATCGTACCTGGAGTAGTTTGAAGCTGAGCAGAACCGATATGAGTAATAGGTAAGTAGTTGTCATCTCCAACCATTACAGTGTCAGAACCTTGATAGGACTGAGACTGTTGCAAATGTTGAGGAGTTTCCGTGATGTGAGCAGTGGCTCATGTGTTTGGAAACCACTTAGCACCAGAATGATCAGTAATATCGATAATCTGCATAGCAGTGAGAGCTGATGGTCCAGATTCAGACTGAAACGCCCTATTAAACCTTTTCCAACAGTTTAAGGCTTCATGACCAACTCGACGACATATTTAACACCTAGGACGAGTGTCACCCTAAGAAGATCCACCATAAGAGGAAGAATCAGAAGACCCTGAGGAACCAGAGTTTTGTTGATGAAAACCTCTTCCATTTGTCGAGTAGTTTCCATTGTTCCCTCTGTTACCCCTGTTTGGATTACCACGACCTCTGCCTTAATTGTAGTAAGCAAATTGTTGTTCTGTTTGTGGGACAGCAAACACAAGGTGTGGAGTGACATCAGTACTAGTATTATAGCTGACTTGTCTATCATCAAAAGCAACTAGCTGATTCACCACCTGAGTATAAGTCAGACCCGGAACAGCATCTATCATACTTTCTACAAGAGTGATAACTGGTTCATAATCACGTCCTAGACCACGAGTAGCAGCAAAAATCATAGCTTTTTCACTAACAGGATGGCCTATAGATGTAAGATTATCACTAATGTTCTTAATCTCCCTAAGGTACTCGGACATGGACTTATCTTTCTTAGAGATGGTCTGAAGACGCCTTTGGAGTTTGAACACCCTGGTGGAGGATCCTCTGTTTAAGTGGTTAGCTATACAAAGCCAAATCTCCTGAGAAGTGCTACAAGTGACCACCAGACTTAGAATCTTAGGAGAAAACGAACCGATAAGCCAAGACTTGACGATGTTGTCTGTCCGGATCCATGTAAAGTGATCTGGATTAGGAGTTTCAACATCTTGGTTATTGATTCCAGGGACCAAGATCGAAGCTGCTGGTTGAGGAGTTGAACCATTGATGAATCCTAGCAAACCTTGACTCGTGAGATATGTCTCGAACTGAAATTTCCACGAGAGATAAGTTTGCTCTGTGAGAACAATGGTAACACATGAAGAAGGATTAAGAACATGTGCTGCATACGGTTGCAGAGCCTGATGTGCCATTTGGTTATCACCCAAGGAAACGACTGGCGTTTGATACCATGAAAGTAGAGGAAATGCTCAAAGAGAGGATTTGAAGAAGAAAACTTTTACTGAATTTATTCAACTTAAAGTTTCTCATACAAGGATTTAGCTATATAAAGAGAAAGGCAAAACCCTAGAGTATCTCTATAGCTGTCAGTTAATGACCAGAAACCTTAGGTTTTTTACCTGAAGTAGCTGAAATTGGTCTTGGTTCAAAGGACCCAAAGCTCACGTACAAGATTCCTTCTTTGTCTTTTGTTAAACAGAGTTTTGGAGCCGTTGATGCATATAAGGTTGTTGAGCTTTGTCGTTTTCCTTCTTCTGTATTGGGCTTTGTCACCGTTAGCTCATTACTCATATCTTCTTCTGTTTTAAGCTTTGTTACCGTTAGCCCAACTCTCTTCTTCTCTTCTGTTTTAACTAAACTCTGCGTTTTGGTCAAGATCAAAGCTTGTGTAAGAGGTTTTACCTCACTTGTTATCTTGTTCTGTTCAATAGTAATAACGACGATGCTAATACATATAATTAACTATATATTATGTTTTATTCTATTAGCCAATTTGGCTACGTGTTACTTTCGACTTTTTTCAACTTTTTCTCTTTATCAGTTTTCTCTTTTCTGAATGGTCAATCTTTTGTTTTTCGGATTGATTGTTTACAAAACGTTATAAGCTTCGATTCGATTGCTCATGAAGACTGGGGGTGATTATCTCTCCATAACTTTAAATCATAATTAGTAATCAATGTTTCTATTATAATAAAATATGATCTTTATGGTACATGGATATTACAATGATTTATTTAAATATTTGGATTCTAGTTAGTAACTCCGGTTATAATTTATGACATTTCATATGATTTTACAAACAATCTAAAAAGTAATAATTAATACATAAGATATAATTCAATTTCCATTTATTTATTTATTTTCTTTGATATTTTTGTATTGTACATGTATATAAATCTTATATATTTGCCTACATAATTTATAAATGAAAAAACGAATATATTATAAATGGAACTTGAGAAAGGAAACAGAGCAAAAAAAAATCTTGGAAATGAACAGATTAATACAAAATTTGTTTTATATAATATCAATTATTTGAAACATATGAAAATCTAAATTAACTTTAACACATCAAAATCCTATAATTTTTCACATGTCTAATTGACCTTGAATGCACTCAGATTGATCAAATAAGATAGATTCTGAATGATACATTACATATCTTATACATTTATCTTTCTTATAATAATTATTATTAACTTTGAGAACCCAATCAAACAAAGCCGAATTAAATCATACTTAATAAGTATAAGGTCCAAAAACACTAATGATGAAGGTTAGTCGTCATATTTCTTTTCTCCTAAAAGCATAGGCTCAAGTGGAGACCAGAGTTACCATACACACTCACTCATGTCCTTACAATGAAAGATAAGATGATGGAGTTTTCTGCCACGTGGCTTTATCATAGTGGACCGTGCAGATAAGGGTGTCAACACCCTTCCTTAATCCTGTGGCAGTTAACGATGTTATCATGAATTCTGGACCCTTTGATCATTAGGTCTTATTGCTTCTTGCAGCTCTCACTATATATATACATCTCCAAAGCAATAGACAAACAAGAAAGAGAAACAACAAGTAGTAATGGCTGCCTCTATGCTCTCATCTGCTGCCGTGGTTGCCTCACCGGCTCAAGCCACAATGGTCGCTCCATTCACCGGCTTGAAGTCATCTGCTGCTTTCCCCGTCACCCGCAAGACCAACACTGACATCACTTCCATCGCAAGCAACGGCGGAAGAGTTAACTGCATGCAGGTAGATGTCACTAGAGTTCATTCCTTACAGTCTACATATCTTTTTACATCAATCGTACATTTGATAGATCGGTTAAATAATTAATATGTTGGAAATGGGATTTATAGGTGTGGCCACCAATCGGAAAGAAGAAGTTTGAGACTCTCTCTTACCTTCCTGACCTTACCGACGTTGAGTTGGCTAAGGAAGTTGACTACCTTATCCGCAACAAGTGGATTCCATGTGTTGAATTCGAGTTGGAGGTAATTGAAACAAAATTTATGGCTAAACCGGAGTTGAGATATTTACTATGTGAATGACCTAGAAGAATCATTTGTATAGAATAGGTCTAGATATTTGTTTAGTCGCTGGTATGTGAATTCCGCAATGGTCAATTGTGTATATTTTGTCCTAAATTTGAATGGTTTTCTCATGCTTATATAGCACGGATTTGTGTACCGTGAGCACGGAAACTCACCCGGATACTACGATGGACGTTACTGGACAATGTGGAAGCTTCCCTTGTTCGGATGCACCGACTCCGCTCAAGTGTTGAAGGAAGTGCAAGAGTGCAAGAAGGAGTACCCTGGTGCCTTCATTAGGATCATCGGATTCGACAACACCCGTCAAGTCCAGTGCATCAGTTTCATCGCCTACAAGCCCCCAAGCTTCACCGATGCTTAATTCCATTTCTAAAATATCCGTATAATAATCTCTACTCTTTCGTTCCCAATTGTCTGTTTTTTTCTTTCTTTCTTGGATTTCTGTTTATGAGACATTTTCTATCGGATTGTCAAATGTCTGATTTATGAATATGTAATTTCTATACTTCTTCTTCTTCATCTTTATCATTATTTTTCGGGTGGTTATTAGAACAGGGGAATCATCGTAACTTAAAAACAAAAAGGTTATTAGAACATGGGAATCATGGTAACCTACTATATGCTTAATATTTAGATATCCAGAAAGTTAGATTTCATATTAAGATTACTTAAACATATCTTTTGATGTTAGGTAGTGTCACATACGATTTTTTTATGTAGATTTATGATAAATTTCAAGAAATAGTCATCATTTGATTTTTCACTAATATTTGTGAAAAGTTTATCAAAAACAAAAAAAAACTATTACAGTATTTGTAATTTATCATTGGAATATATGATAGAATATAGATATATTTACTACTCCAGATAACAATGACATATGGATCTCTATTCTTATTTGCCAATTGTTTTAAGAAGGAAAATTCAACTCAATTTTCCTCATTTACATAAATGTATATAATGACTGTAAAACATATCTATCTAAATATCATTCACATAGAGAGAGAGGAAAAGTTAATCTCTTGAAGGAAAGGATATGCCCACTTGAAATCTGTGATAGTCACATTTGTGGACAGTGCCATGCATAAGATAGGCTTGTGGATAAGAGTGAAATTTCCTTATACAAAAATCTTTAATTTCCTTGTGCGTCTTGTGTCTCATATTTCTACTAGTATTATGCCCCCGTGCATTTTTTTTTTACATATTTCCATATTAATTTGACAAACGAATCTATTGCAAATATCATTCATTAAATAATTATTCATTGTAATCTAAATTTAAAATTTGTCTTTAATTTAATAGAGAAACAAATAATTAGCTTGCAAATGTATATAATTAAGAGTAAGAGTAGAAAACTAAAAATAAAGCAAATGGGTGTTAAGAGCTAATTTGCTGATCTTAGCAACATTTGAATACATTTTCTTCAGCTTTAACACAGTCCTCGTTTATTTCACCTATTCAGTATTCAACATAAAATTCAAAACTCTTATATTTTTCTTTCATACTATGCTTGCTCCTTCATAAAGCCTTAAACCTGTTGATTTATGTTTATCAGAAATGCTACCAGAATGATTACAAATGAACTAAACATAAATTACTTGAATTATATGCCAGTGAAGTGTGTTGTACTTGTACCCATCATTTCGACCAAAAAAAAACTTTTACTCATTATCTTTCGTTCATGAAAATCTATAAAATACAATAGAATGCCCCTTGTCCAAAACCAATAATTTATATTTTAGTTTTCATGGTTTACTACAACAAAAAAACTTTGCTTATGTATTCTAAATTCATTTAATATTCACATGTAAAAAGGATCAGAAACAATGCTTTATACAAAGAACTCTCATCTATTACCAATTTTAAAATGTCACTACGACCAAACATGATTCTAATGAAGCACACAAATTTACTACGAAATGAAACATGATATCAGTCACTAAAACACATGGTAGTGCTAATTCATCTTAATTTCTACATGGAAGTAGATAAGCTAACTTAGAAAACTCACATGTACCATCTTGAAGTTGACCACATATCTCTACTTAGCTTCATGTACTGCCACCAAACCATTTTCTTTCTTTTCAAAAGAGACAATAAAAAAGCACCATTAGCAATGACGATGGACCTCACATTACAAAATAACATACCAGTCAAAAACCAGAACTATAATTTATCAAAATAAGGCATACCTCATGCTGATATTATGAGAGAACTTGTCCTATATATGCAGGACCGGCTCAAGAATATTGTGGGTCCTGGGGCAAAAAAAAAAATTGGCCTTTTAAAATATTGTTGTAGGAGTTTTTGCTAAATAAATTGAAGTCTAAAATTTTTTTTTGTAGATATGGTTAAATTAACGAAAAATTACGTTATATGAACCCTTTTTTATTTATTTTAGATTTAATTTTATCTATTTTTTACCTTTAAAAAATAGTAAAAACAAAATTTGGGGCCCTTTAATTCTTGGGATATGGGGTGGGCCCGAGGGCATTGCCCCTTGTCCCGGGTCTTAATCTCAAATACCCTTTGACCAAAACATACAACCTCATATGTTCTTTGACCAGAAAAGAATAGTTTTTTCATTTTTTTTTAACCAAAACTTATGTAAAGACCAATAAAGGTTTAATGAATCTCTAAAATTACAGACCCAACCAATGAGATCCGAATCCAACAAAAAAATCCAAAAAATTTGGGTCCTAAACAAAAAAGATTAAACCCAATTTCTTTTTCCTCTTCTTCGACAATCTTCTTCTTCTTCATATGCTTTCTTCTTCTTTGAAGACATTACTCACACTAAATTCTTCTCAAATACCCCTTAATCTCTTATAGATTCCGAGTATGATGATTTTGTGCGTCTCTCTCTTCCATTAATCGACGGTCTCTCAATTTGTTGTTTGATTTAGGGTCTTTTTCTAGTTTTGACAAAGATGGTGTTGAAGTGAGGGTTATTTGGAATTCACCGGATATGAGGAGGTGGTGGTGGTGGATCTCGATCTGTCCTTGTGCTCCTTCTTTCATTCCTTGTTTTCGCACTTCTCGTCTTCTTTGCTCGTTCCAGGAATATACATCGACCGGTCATCTTCATCAACTTCTCCGTTTACGCAAACTTCTAGGTGAGCCCTTTCCTCCATTACAACTCTTAATTTTCAGAAAAAACGATTTTGATTTCCAATGGATTTTCATTTTTGGGTTTCGATTTGTATAAAGATTTTGATTTAAAACTGAAATTAGTCGGGTTTTACTATGAATTGGAGACATATCCGTTTGAAATTAGACAAATTGGAAAATTAGGGTTTTTAGTTTTTAGGGTTTCAAATTGGTGTTACGAATTTGAGGTTTCGAATGGGTTTTGTACTAGGATTTTGATTTCAATGTGGAGATGGATTTGATTTTTGAAATTGGGTTCGAGTTTTAAGTAAATCTCAAATTTGGATAGTTTAGTGACTATTTACATCGTTGTATAAGATTAATGTGATGAAATACTAATTTGTTGTTGTTGCTGAAGCAAAAGAAGGAGAGAAGGAGAACAAAAAATGAGAAACTAGAAGAAGAGAAAGAACAAGAAGAGATAGAAGAGATGGATGGAAAACAAGAAGAGACAAAAGAGAAGGATGGAGAAGAAGAAGAAGAAGAAGAAGAGAAAGGTATCAAAATGTCTGAAGGACAAGGAAGACAGCAAAAGATGACAAAGAGGTAGAGAAGAAAAGGAAAAACATCGAAAAACAAGCAAGACTTCGAAGAAACCAAAGAAAAAGTGACTTGAAATGGATGTTTATGAAACTTGTATGAAAATGGTTTTTTTTTTTTTGTATTGCAGGCACTTATTGTGTTTGAATATTTTAGGTACTTATGGTGACCGGATTTTAGGTACTTATGGTGATCAGATTTTCCGTATTACTTGTACTAGTGCATTTTATTTATAATACTACTAGTGTTTATGGTAGTAGTAGTAGTATTATTTAACATACACGTCTTAATAAAAACACATATCTTTATAAAAACACATGTCTTAACAAATAAGAATAAAAAAAATATACATATTTAACACATGAGCCGTCATATATTAAAAAACATTAAAATCTCTCATTTAGTTATATTCAGTTATTACACACAGTCATTTTTGGCTAGTTTTCAGGTTTTCTTAGTCATATTTTGGTAAAATTATAATTTTTCTAGTAGTAATAATCCAATTCAACCATTTAAACGTATTTACTAGCGTTTCGTGTATTTAAATGTGAAAAAATTCTCTTTTCGCTTACTTTACATAACAATGAGGTATGTTCTCATACATTCACCATGTGTATAAGCGATAGTGTTAGATAAATAGTTATGTTTTTCTCTAATTTCAAAATATTTTTAGTAGTTCGTAATAATCAAGTCAAGACAGATGTACCAATAAGTAATACATACATAAATCTTATACTACAGAAACAAAATGTAAAGAAAAAAAAATTATTCAACATAGGCATAATCATTCATACCAGTTATACATATTCATAAGTCATACGTAGTAGTAGTAGTTATATCAGACAGAGAATTACCATTTGTATATAGTTTTCTTCTTGCACTCCATCTCCAGCTGTAAAGGTCTCCCACATACCTCCCCGACCTGTTCCTTGATGTATTGCGTTTTTGACGCATTCTAACCAATGTTTTCAATGGATTTTCGAGTCTTTTCTATGTGTTTAGAGTCTTTTCAGGATAAAACACATCTGGATGGAGTCTAAGGCAAAAGAGTAAGAAATTGGAACAAATGTGCAGAAAGGTCAGAAGTTTGGCACTAGTTGAGGCACTTTTAACCGATGGATCGACCTGAAATTTTGACACAAGATAGAGTATTGAGTTATCTTTCTTTTGGAGGTGATTTGAGAAAATTCCAACGGTGAGATCAGGAGTTATGCAAGTTTTAGTCAAGACATGCGAATCTGCCTAAACCGATCGGTTCACTAAAAAAAAGGAAAATTGCAGTTTTTCCTATTTCTACTTGGTTTAGCCTAATATTTCGACCAGAACGTGTTTCAACATAAAAAATATACTTTTCAGAGAGTTTTTTAGGTTACGCTTCTTTTCCAGAGAGATTCATTCACTTTCATACTTTGTAAGCTTTAGGGAGACGATTTCTGACTCTACGATTACTGAGAAGAATTCTGAACCCTCTTGGATTTCTTTTATATTTATCATGAGTTTCTATTCATCTCTTTGCTGTTTCATTGTTTCTATGTCTGAGTAATCTCTCAGTTGGGTTTTAGGGTTTCAAGGGATTTCATGAATCGCAAGAACTAGATACAAATAGGGATTTGTAATTGTCTTCATCTATCGTTGTTCTTATTGCTTGAATTAGATTGATCACCTAGTTCATGTTGTTAGGTTGTTTAATGCATCAAAAGTGTTCGATTAAATGCCTGAACTAACATAGATGAGCAAATTGTCCTTAACCAACGAAAGCTGATGTTAAGGCGATTTGTGAACATATCAAACCAATTCGTTAATGCTTGTCTAGAATTCTAAGTTCAAACGACAGTTTAGAACCTTAGGTTATTAGGTAAAGTCTCTAGTGCCACGACAGTGGATTAGTTATACAATTATGTTTGAGTTCAAGATTGAGCTGATTAGTCCCCTGAATAGTTATCTGGTTCGCGATCTCTGATTTCCTGCGAAAATTCCTAAAGCCTAACGCTTTTTAATTCATAGTTTACATCGTTTACATTGCCATTCTCATTTACATTATTGCAAACAATCACTTTTCATATCATCTTAGCTTAAGTTCAGTTCATATAGTTTGAAGTGTAGACTTGGTTCTCGTGGATTCGATCCCATAATTACTACAATAATTGTTGTGCACTTGCAGTGTTAATTTGGGTTAAAACCTGTGTTATCATTCCTCTATGTCCATGTTCTCCAACTGACGCGCGCTGTATTTCTTGATTTCTTCCTTTCTTAATCACGTGGACCGGAGGCAACCTGTAGCGGATCTCGTTGAGTTTTGCCTCATGTATCTGTCAAGCTGTGAAATGGGGTACATGATATATCGTCTTTGTATATCTCTTTGCTCACATCTCCATCGAATAAAATCGGGAGGTAAACTCATGATTGTGCAATTCTTTGAGCAGTTATATTAGTCATATCAGTTTTATCAGTTGTATCAGTTATACGAAAACCCTAAAACCCTAAAACTCTAAAAAATCTATTTACTTCCAATTTCTGTTTGATTATATCATGGTTGGATCAAGGTTCAGCAAAACATCTACTTTTAAAGAAATTGAAAAATACTTAAATATCAAACCTTAGAAGATGAAGAACCGAAGAATACTTATGCCCTCTCCATTGTCTCTGTTTTTGTTAACGAAGATGAAGAATGGCGATAACGGGCGAGAGAGGAAGAGGAAGAGGGAAAAATCCGAAGCTCTCTATTTTTTTTTTAGTTGTTTTCTTTGCCACTAAACGAGAGGAAGAGAATGAAGACGAAAGGAATAGAAGGAACACAGAAGATGAAGAGAGAAATAAGAGGAAGAGAGGAGGAATCGATTTTTTTTTCAAGCTTCCTCTGTTTCATTAAGCTAACACAGAGAGAGAGAGAAAAGAGGAAGATGAATGACACATGGGGGTTTAGATAGGTTAATATTAGTTTTTGGTTGTTGAGTAATTGAATGTCAAATTTAATTAGAGGAAAAGAGGAAGAATTGATTGATTTTGTTGTTCGAGCTCTCTGTTTTGGATTTTTAACGCAGAGAAAAAAGGAGGAAGAGGAAGGAGACACGTGGAATGTTAGAAAGAATGTTAATATCATATTAATAAATATAAATGGGTAAAGATAAAAGTAAATAAATTGGGGTAGTTAGAAGAGAGAGGGATAGTTAGATTAAAATTTTGATTGTTGGGGTTTTTGAGATTAAACTCCCCTTGTCCCCCTCCCTCAGCCGACCCTGTATATATGTGTATCATAGCTTTAAAAATAGAGTGCATAATTAGGAACTTGCTATTTGGGAAACTGAAAAAGAGAATGAAAATGGGTGCTTGCCTTATATCTCAAGAAATTTGGTCGAACACCTTGTAAGCTTTCGTGTTGGCTAGCCTAAAGTGAAAAGATGGAAACTTTATTAGCATTTTTTTGTATTGACAAACAATATACATTGACAAATATATATAATTTTCATCAATAGAGAGTTTATCACATGAAATGAAGAAATTACGAAGAAATGTGTGTTAACGAATTGCACTGACATTAAATTAACGAATGAAAGCAGAGAAGAGATCTATGCAGATCGATGTTTCATCGCTGCATGGAGTTCAAGTGACAGCTCAAGGGGTTCTTCCACTTGGTCACAACTTCTGAAACTAAGACCAATGGCAAAAGAACTCATCACTTGTAAACTTGGGAATGGCAAGGATTGTTCTTTCTGGTTTGATCTCTGGTCTCCTTTTGGAAAACTCATCTGTTATATTGGGCAGGAGGTCCTAGAGTATATGGGATTCCTATTCACTCAAAAGTCCATGATGCTACCTCTCAACAAGGCTGGAATTTCAGAGGAGCCAGAAGTGACAGAATGGTTTCCTTATTGGCTCACTTGACCACTATTGTGCTTTCGGATTCAAGTGACACTTATGGTTTGAGAGATGGAGTGGGTCCTCAAAAGGATGTGTTCAGATTCTCTCAAGTTAAAAATCAGCTGGCTGCTCCTTTCACTGAGGTAGAGTGGCACAAAGAGGTATGGTTTTGTGGACATATTTCAAAACATGCTTTTATTTTATGGCTTGCCTGTCTAGATAGGCTAGCTACCAGATCAAGGTTAAGAACTTGGGGAGTCATTGAAGATAACACATGTGTTTTATGTGAAATCTACAATGAAACTAGAGACCACTTGCTCTTTAACTGCCCCTACAGTCAAGAATTGTGGAGATCGGGTTTCGTAGACTCAATGCTCCTTATTTGGGATTTGGTACTTGGAATGTGTTTCAGCGATGCTTAAAGCGGAAGTATCCAAACCCGGAAGAAAACAACTTGAGATATCTAATGGCTCAAGAGATCATTTACGACGTGTGGCAACAAAGAAACGATCGCATCTTCAAAAACAAATCCCTCCCTGTTGAGATTTTGTTCAAGAAGGTGGATAGAGGTATCCGTAATTCTTGCCTCGCTCGCAGAGAAAGGAAAGGGTTTAGAGATTCTCTACCTCTTTGGTTCAGAGGTACTTGACCTCTATTGTAAAAAAATTTCTCTTCTTTTAATCCTTCATGGTTTATGACCGAAGGAAGTATTGTTGTATTGTAATAAGCTCCTAGTAATATAATCAGAATTTTTTTTTTAAAAAAAATGTTTCATCGCTGCCCTTTGAATCGTGGCATTAAGATGATTCACTCCTTTTCTGTAAGGCAAATTTGCAGGAATGTGCAAATCTCCTTAATGTACTTAAGACGTATCAAGTTGCCTCAGGTCAAGAAGTAAACTTCCTTAAATCTGCAATTACATTCTCAAAAGGTATTGACTCTGATCTTAAACAGACTATACTGCACACTACAAAAATTTAGAAAATAGGTGGTTTTGGCAAGTATTTGGGATTACCAGAGTGGATTGGCAGGAATAAGGAAGACACATTCTCCTACTTAGTGCAGCGAGTCATTCAAAAGGTGGAAAACTAGTACTCAAAGTTCGTATCTCCAACTGGGAAAGAAACTCTTATCAAAGCAGTACTCACTGCTCTACCCACTTATTGTATGTCATGTTTTCTTCTACCCAAGAAGCTGATTGAGCGTATTGTATCTGTAACCAGAAAGTTCTTCTGGTCTTCTTCTCAGGAAAAGGGCAAGCTCAGTTGGATCTCATGGGCCAAGATCACAAATCCAAAATGTCAAGGGGGTTTAGGAATCCGAGATTTAAAGGACTTTAATATTGCGTTATTGGCGAAGCAAAGCTGGCGATTAATACGGCATCCTTCATCTCTTTTAGCACAGGTTTATAAGGCGAAATATTACCCTAAAACAACGTTGCTAGAGGCTACGCAGAAGTGGACCTCAAGTTATGCTTGGAGGAGCATACTTCAGGGCAACAGGTTGTTGAAGAATGGGGTTACATGGCGCATTGGCAATGGCGAAGATGTGTATGTCTGGAGAGATGCGTGGCTTCCTACCACACCACCAAGTTCACCAAATCCCAAGGAATCTAATGTCAACCAAAATTTGAGAGTTAAGGATTTATTTTTACCAGAAACCACAACTTGGGATCCTGCAAGACTTTCAACAATAATCCATCCATTGGACATTCCATTAATCACACAAATCAGACCATCAGTTACAGGTATGCAGGATACTCCCTCTTGGATTCATACACGACATGGAAATTATTCGGTCAAATCTGGATATAATTTCCTACGGTCTCAACAAGGTGAGTCATCTGCAATGCCTGCATCTATGTTTAAAACTTTATGGAAGCACGATATCCCTCCTAAGATACAACATTACTGGTGGAGAGCATTGCATGATGCTTTACCAGTGGCTACAAAGCTGAAACAAAAAAGGATTCTTCGGGAGAGTACGTGTTCCATGTGTGGGGAAATGGAAGAGTCTATCAATCATATGTTGTTTCAGTGCAGGATAAGTAAGGAGATTTGGGAACTGGCCCCGGTGATAAGTCCTCTAACTAGTTGCTCAAATGCGAACAGTTTGATAGAGAACTACTCAACTCTTCTAGCAGCCAACCAGCATTCGCAGGAACTCACACAACTGATTCATTTTTTGGGCTGGAGAATCTAGAAACAGAGAAATGAATTTATTTTCAACGCTAGAAGGTGGCCTATCCCTAGTCTTATCACTAAATCTCTACAGGATCTGCAATTATGGAGTGAAACTTCAATGTTGAATCGTCAAAACCAACTTCTGCATCAAGTGCAAAGGCCAGATTCCTCAATTCATCAGGCAGTACCAAAAACACTCGCACAACTTTTTCAGCAGGAATCAGGGTATTGTTGTTTGGTTGATGCATCATGGTCCTCTCCTCATCAGCCAATAGGTATTGGCTGGAGCTTATATGAGCCAAACCATAGACCTCTGATACTTGGCTCAGGAGCTGCTGCTCCTACACAATCCTCAGAGCTGGCTGAAGTTGAAGCATTGCAAGCTGCAGTAATAGATATGCACAGGCTTGGTTATCGCAATGTTACTATCTGTGGAGATTTACAAGGCTCTATGGACTATTTCAGCAGCAGGACATGGACGTTGAAGCTCCCAAGTTCAAGCATCTCTCTTTCACCATACAACTCCAAGATATTCTCAAGATAGCAAGGTTTGTAATTTCAAATTCAGATACATTGCTAAAGAGGCAAATAGTTATGTTGATCAGCTAGCGAAACGAGCTCGAATACATTCACAAAGCTATCTTGTAAAATGGTCAATGTAATGTTCAATCAATGAAATCCTTTGCCGACAAAAAAAAAAAAAGAATCGTGGCATTAATACTTTGAGGATTCTAGACATATCGTAGATTGCATCTATGGAATAATTAAGAGAAGATAAATATGGAAAATAAGAATAGAAAGCAATAGAAAGCAAGAGGCCGAAGAGATACTACGTATGGGTTAAAGAGGAGTGGCCACTCGCATGGTTTCAAGTAAATTGTGTTGGGTTCTCCCCTTAGAAGCTTCTTGATTGACAATCTGGAAAAGTAACCATATGATCAAATACTGAAACTTAAGATATCAAAGGATATCGAAATGCGATTACAACTCAATGACAATTAGTATCAATTTTTTAAAGATTTATAACCCAGAACACATGTAGAAACCTATTATTTATAGCATTGTGTGACAACAAATTTGGATTAAACTATTAATTATACTTCAAATTGTCGATATTTTTTGTTTTACAAATTCAAAATCAAATTACCTATACTTTCTAAATAATGGAGCATATATGTAACACGGTAAACATGAATTGGATAAGAATAAGCACAACGACAATAATAACTTAAGGAAAATATAATTCAAGAAAAGAAAACAATACGAAAAAACCCTCATATAGTGTGATTAATGTCGAAAAAAGGATCTGAACACATAAATAAAGGAGAAACCATGATTTACGGGAGAGCTAGGGTTCTTGGACGGTGAGGGAGACACACTTAATAAGTGAGGAGAGAGTTGTAGATAATTGAATTGAAAGAGATGATCAGTAGTTCCGATTATAAATTAGCGGTGGATAGTTTTGTGCCTCCTGTTAAAGAGGAAGTGAAGATCGTGGACCAATTTCCGAAGGAAGTTAAAAGGATTATTTATTTATTTTCTTAAATGAATTAGTTAAAAGAAAAGGAAGTTAATGAGACTAATTAGGTTAAAAAACGTGAAAATTTGAGTTGATGACTCCTGTTAAATTGATGAGGTGCTACATTGACAGTAAAGTAGGGCTCTCTTGTAGCTTGTGTTTTAGAAGTATAGGGATAAGAATTGTAATCTTATTATATAAAGGAGAGTTTGTCAAAATTGTAACTCACAAGATCATGACATGTGTATATTATCCATCGAGATGATGACACGTGTTAAAATACTCCATTTAAAATCAAGCAATTAGAAAATTAAAGATATTATTATCTTAAACCAATAAAATAAAGACACATTAACATTTTTTAATCGTTTCATTAACATATTTCTAAAAATCAAACCAAATTTTATGTAAGTCATATAAAAAAAGCAAAATACAAATACCATTATGTTAACAATATAAATGTTACATCACAAAAATTAAGCTTTATATATAAACACAAAATAATTTTAAAAGAAAAAGTAAACATACATTCAATCTTATAAATGTTAAATCATAAATTATTTAAAAAGTAAACATACATTCAACCTTCCAAAAAATTTATTACTTCAAAAACGGCAAATCCGAAAACTATATAATAACACACACCTCCCACAATTTTACATACACCTCAAATCCTCAAATTTCTTTGAATACCACCTCCACAAATCAGTCAAAACTATTTAATTTTCGATCAATTAGATCAAAATTGTGTTTACCGTCGAACTATTGCATGTATTCTTCGAAAGTGGGAAGGTAGAAATCTTAAAGCAAATAACTTATTTATGGAAATTGAAGTTCTTTTACTTGTTGAAAAGGTTAGTATATATCAATATCAATTTTTAAATTCTCCAACTTATCCAACACTTACATTGACAGTAAAAAAGAAATTTATTAACCTAACATAAAAAAGAAAATTTACAAAATAGAATAGTAATATAGTATAATTTTATTTTTTACCCACTTTTTAAAAATAATTGATTTTTATTTATAAAATAGATTCAGTTTCAAAGTATATAAGATTTCAAATATGATTTAAAACCTTATCATTCATTTAGATGAATTATTTTTATAACTTTTTGAAGATTTAAACTCATTATTGATTTTCTTACTTACGTAATTTATGACTATATTAACATGATTTTAGTTTAGAATATAACTATACGGGTATAACTACACAAATTATAAATTTTAATATCAAATATCCGCATATTATGCGAGTCCTAATCCAGTACTATTTATTAAACTAATGTCTTGAACTTTTTGGATAGAAGGGCATACTTTTAGGTTTTTTTCATGTTGTCAAAGATTAAGAATTGTTGCGAAGTAATTTGTATTATTATTGTTGATTTGTGAACATATGAATATAATATGTATTTTATTTGAAAAAATTGGATTTAAATTACCTGCATTTGAAATTATTTTGTATCATAAGACCATCTCTATTATAGGCTTTGTTTAAAAAAATTCCGCTTTAGTTAGATTCGATAATTTTTGATTTTGATTTAGATGTTTTGAACCTAGATTCGTTTAATTGTGATGATATTGATTGGGTTTCTGGAATCAATCACAAATTCATTTGCATCACTCCGACATGTTAGTTTTTAAAATCAATCACAAACTTTAGGATCTGAAATATCAATTGATTGTTTATACATGATCTTTAAAATCAACCTTTTGGAAACATAGAAATTAGGGATTGCCTAAATCAGGTTAGGGATTGCATAAATAAGATTAGGGGTTCCAGCATCTATTTAGTATTAATACACTTGCATCGTTTTATTCACACTTGTCTAATTCTTTGTTCATGTTTTTGCAGATATTTTGGAGGTGACAAAGAAAGTTAAGCATTCTCATTTCTCATTGTATTCATATGTATAAAGATATTGGTCTCTTGTGTTTTGGTGTATTTATTTTAATCTTCTTTTTTGGTCTAATGTGAAATGCAATTGGGTTGTTTATATAGTTAAGTCATTATCATCTAATCTGAAGTCACTTCACTGGCACCAGAAGCTACTACTACTCGACAGGAAGCTGCCAATGCCAGAGAGCTCAAGAAGAAAGTCGCAGTCTTAGTAAGTCAACTATCCCACTCTTGGCTTCTTTTATAGTGATTTCGGTTTACATTATTGTATTCATGGTAACTCTACCACTGCATCAATATAGGTTATACATTGTGTTGCTTGAGTCATGATGATATTAGCAAATATGATTCATCAACATCGAGTTTGTCTAATTGGAGATTGGATATGGTTTGCATTAAGTGTCTTGAGTTGGATTCTTGCAAGTAAAGAGAAAGATTTAGAGTGTTCAATCACATGATAAGTTTTTTTAACTGAAAAGCAAAAGAAGGTGAAGGTAGATGCAGATAAGTTGAAAGTAGCAGTCAGAGCGATCGAGGAGGTGCAAGGGTTAGTGGTTGGGATGTAACAAGCTGAGTTGACTCACATATTCAATGGTTAAATGATCATCATGTTATGGTGTTGTTTATAGATAGGGTAGGTAAAAAAATTTGTTGCGGAGAAAACAAAAGACTGATTTGTAGTTTGATGTTTGATTTTCAAGTTTAGGTTTGTTTGTTTGTACTTTCGTAGAATTTAATTTTATAGAGGAGAAAACAATTAGTGTTAATTCGTTCTTAAAACAAAATAATTTATATTTATATTTAAAATAAATAATTTTTTATATATAAATTTGTAATTCTTAAGAACCCCTAACCAATGGCGCAGACCAAAAATTAAAATCCTTTAGGGGTTCTTAAGAATAATTTTTTTATATATTTGTATTATTTCATTTTAATTATAATTTTTTTTTTTTTAAAACCGGATTAACACTAAATTGTTATCTCCTCTGTAAAATTTTATCCTACGAAGGTACAAACAAACAAACCTAAACTTGAAATTCAAACATCAAACTACAAATCAGTCTTTTGTTTCCTCCGCAACAAATTGTTTTACGTACCTTCTCTAAAAAAAAACACCATAAGATGATGATCATTTAACCATTGAAGATTTGAGTCAAACCAGCTTGTTACATCCCAACCACTAAACCTTGCACCTCCTCGATTGCTCTCACTGCTACTTTCAACTTCTATGCATCTTCCTTCACCTTCTTTTGCTGCAACATTTTTCATTTCAAAAAACTTATCATGAGATTGAACACTCTAAATCTTTCTCTTTACTTGCAAGAATCCAGCTCAAGACACTTAACTTAATGCAAAACCAAATCCATTCTCCAGTTAGACAAACTCAATGTTGTTGAATCGTATTTGCTAAGATCATCGTGACTCAAACAATACAATGTATAAGCTATATTAAGGCAGTGATAGAGTTACCATGAATAAAGTCATGTAAACCGAAATCACTATAGAAGAAGCCAAGTGTGGGATAGTTGACTTACTAAGATTGCGACTTTCTTCTTGAGCTCTCGGGCGTTAGCAACTTCCTGTCGAGTAGTAGTAGCTTCTGGTGCCAGTGAAATGACCTCAGATTAGATGATAACGACTTAACTATATAAACCACCCAATTGCAAAACTCAAGAGACCAGAAAAGAAGACTAAAAGAAATACGCCAAAACTCAAGAGACCAATATCTTTATACATATGAATACAATGATAAATGAGAATGTCATCTCTAAAATCTTTGGCTCCATCGAGGCATCGTCGTGCCTTCTCGAGGCGTCCAACAACCCTCTGTCGTGGCCCTGTCGAGGCGTCCTCGATACCATGTCGAGGCCTCATCAATGATCCGTACTAAGGCACATTATTGCCCTTGTAAAGGCGTCATTGTGAATTGTCGAGGCGTTCAACAACCATCTCTCATGGCCCTGTCGAGGCGTCATTGATACCCTCTAGAGGCGCCATCAAATCGTATCACCAATCCCCTGGGGTGTCGTCATTGAGGCACCCCGAGGCCTTACTGATACTCGACACTCGGCGTCACTGATGCCTTGGCATCGAGCCCTCGTCTCGATCCATAATCGTGATCGAGATTCCCTCGACTAATATTCTATCCGAGACCACATTACTACTAAGACTACCATATGAAAGCCATAAAAGAAAATAATAGAAAGAAGAGTTATGTACGAATCGCATTACCTCAACCGTGACTCCTTTGGGTCGGGGTGCTCAAACTCTTCTCAAGCATTTATCTTTGGCTCTAAAGAGCAGAGAATATTTTAGTGTGTAAATAATGAGCTCCCTAGCTCTCTATTTATACTAACCCAAAAGCCCTAAGAAAAATATTCACTTTTCTTATCATTCTCCACCTCCTTACTACACGGGCCAAAGCCCGCTTATAGCCCTCCTTCCTCTCCACGTTTTTACCACTTATGTCCCGTTATGACACGTCATCAATACCCTTACTAGACCCACCCAAGTGATGCCAACTTAGTTACCCATTTTCCAAGTCGTGCTTTTATTGGAAGTTAGGTTTTTCTTCTTCTAAGTTTTTCTCCAAAGATCTTGGGATGTTACAAATTCTCTTCCCCTTGAAATGGATCCGCCCTTGAATCCAAAACCACTATCGATACGTAATTGACTCTAAGCAGGAGCCTAGCTATAACAATTTATTGTCTCTCATGTTTTAACCTAATTTGAAGTTCATCCTGAACTTTCTCTAGAAATAATATTGATATATTTATCGAGTAAGAAAACGTGAAAGCCAAACATTATCGAGATAGTTGAGAATAATTGAAACATTTAAGGAAAACAAAAACCATGCGGAAAAAATCAGATCCTAACCTAACCCTAACTAATTCGTCATCCATCCATCTTGTCACCTAGCCACTTTCGGTTTTGCTAGGGCTTGTTGCGGAGGGTGGGCTGTTTGTGTATCATTTGAGTTCATGTTCGCTTGAGTCGTCCTCCGTTTCTTCTATCCATATGTTCGTCTCATTACCCTCCTATCGTGTTGGCGATGGGTTAATCCTTAGGTTGGCATGTTTGTGGGTTTATCCTTGGGGGTTTATCCTCCTATCGTGTTGGAGATGGGTTTCTCCTTGGGTTAATACTTGGATGGGTCTAGTAAGGATATTGATGACGTGACACAAGGAGACATAAGCTGTTATAGGTCATAAAATTCTCATTCCCATGAATCGTCATGCTACGTTCAACAATCCAGCCTAACTCCCTAGTCCCTAAATTAATTTAGGTTATTTTGATATTAATTATTCAGGGAAGATAATATGGGATGACGTTGTGCACGATCAATAAACTCGATCTAATCTTGATTTAATCTACCAGTTTATTTTTTTTCAAACCAAAGAGTATCACCATCACAAATAAATAAAAAATTCATTAACCAATTTCAAGATCAGTGATGACAAAAAAAAATGATCAAGAGAAGAATCTGACAATGCAGGTGAAGAAAGACATACCTTCTAAGAAACTTAACATCATCAAATGGAAATGGACAATAACCAAAGATAGGGAAGTTTTCATATTTTATCATAAAACTGAGCAATTCATTCTAAATCGATTGTTGTTATGATTGGTTGGTTTTTATTTTGGAGAAATTTATAAATTTACATGATATTAATACTGATGTTGGAGCGTGATACCAAGAAATGGTAATGATTTCAAAGATGTTTTAAGGAAGATAAGAAAAACAATGTAGAGAAATATGACAGAACCATCTTCGCTCTGACATTAAGATAGTCTTTACGGTCTTACATTCCTTTTTGCCTTCAAAAATATATATTTTTATATGTATGTGCACGTATGCATAGTCATGACTCACGTTTATGTATATATGCTAGGGTAGACATACATTAACAGATGCTCGTAGACAAATGTTCATGATACAGCTTCATGATATATATTGTTATGTTTTTATATAATATATTACTGTATATACATATATTTGTGCTAGGTTGACTATTCAATCACAACAATTTTTCAATTTTTATTGTTCATGTATGTATATACTTGCAGTGTGTAAATATCCAGAAGCAATTTAAATTTCAAAGCAAAAGTCATAGTAAAGAAAATATACTTGTTTCTTATACAATTTGTAGCTTGTTTTTGCATATTATAATGATTTCGTAGTAGTTCTTTTAATACGTTTTTCTTCTAGATCATAACATCAATAAAGTCTTGTAAACATATGCATACAACTTTATGAATATATATATAGTTCAGAAAGATAATTGGAGTGAAATAGAAAATCAACCGAACCCTAATAGATTGACATTGCTTAGAAATTTCAAAGAGAAAGCGAACCCACAATTAAAAATCATGGAATGTAACAAAACGTCGAATACAATTGATAGAACACGAATACTTTTTTCTGAAATAAATTTATACCGTCTCGATATGAAAACAATAAAACAAAAGAAAATAACTACGGGAAAACAATAGTATTTACATTAATAGCAGTAGATGGTACCTTTTTGGAGTCACTTAAGGGGAGTTGAGTTTTTCTCATTGGCGAATCGCATTGGGTTGCTTCATTGTTGGAAGAATCTTCCATATTATTTAGTTTACGGATGAAGTGGAATATCTCTTTGTCTTCTTTGGTGGCTAGGAAGTTGATATAGCGATGGTAGCACATAATCATACCCCTAATCTTGGATAAGAGTTGTCGTGCATCCCTTTATACCCTTTTTGCCTTTGTAAATCGATACCAACGCCTATTCCCCTTTGTGGCGGTGGATCGACATGGGATTGGGATGTCGGGTGCGAAGTCTAACTTGCTCTCATCTTCGCTTTCTTCACTTCTCATTAGGTGTTGAACCAACAACGTGTTTTCAGATCTAGGTGGTTGCATGATGTACTCCGGCTTTGTAAAATGAACTTGACATTGGATATTGTCGTGGGGTTCACATGTTCACACATTAGGAGGTTGCAACTCCACGAACCACCATCCTTGTAGGCAAAAAAATTGTAGTTGAAATTGGCTTTTTCATCAAAGCCTTGTGAGAACTTTGTATTGATTGGGTAATCGAGTGCTAGCTTCAACCAAGAGACAATGATTTTTAATTGTGCAATAAAATGCATGAATCAGTTAAAATGTTGACCTATATTCATGGCTATCAACTGTTGATTTAGAAAATAGGAATAAAATCTACAAAATTTAGAAAATGTGATATATGTGGTAATTTTTATTTTTTCCACAACATCCTAAATAAGGATAAAATCTACAAAATTTAGAAAATGTGATATATATATATATATATATATATATATATATATATGTGGTAAATCATCTTTTCCACAACAGCCATAACAAGGATAAAATCTAAAGTTGTTTTTAGGAAATGTGATTGATGTGATGAACCAAATTAGGTACATTCTTTCTAGCTCTTTAGTGTTCACAGCTTTTGACACGTAACTTCGCTCTTATCCAAAAGAATGGCCGGCGTGACTGAGCTCCACATTTTAATTAAAATTTTGGCAACGCTATTAGAAGAAGTTGTTTTTGAATAGTGGCATTTTCGTTGGCTCATTTGACATTTCCATCACAATCGTCCATATAAGTGCATATTCCATTTGAATAAATCACTTCCATTCATGTGATCTAATTCGGTTCAGTCAAATGATTTTAACTCATTCAATTAATCGTTCTAGATATTGTTCATTTCTAGCACAAAACGAATATCAGATTTCATCTTCCTTCGGATGAATTAGCTTAATGAATAAAAGAACATGTCCCAAATTTTAGTATGTTGGTTTGATTTAGGTTTCTTGGGAACTCAGTGGAGGTCTATTTCCCGTTTTAGAACCGTTTCGGAAATAGAAAGTCAAAAACTCTAAAAAAACGCATTTCCTAAAAATGTCAATTTATAAACGCGATGGAAAACATTCACGACGAAAACTTGTTCTATTATTGGGAAACACATCAAGTAAATAATTAAAAAATTATATCTATATATATATGTATATGTTATTTTTAATAAGAAATCGTCTGAATCGAATTCATGAAGGTATAATTTTCAGCTTTTGTAAATATTGATTATTTCAATAGTAGAAAAGCATTAGGGATTAGGATATCTATAGAGAATTATGTTCATAGAAATTCGAAATTGATTGGAAATCGTATTAAATTTTTGTTGTCTAAAATTAAATTCATGAAGGTATAGTTGTCAACTTTAATGGCTTTGGTCATTATATTTAATATAGACACAACTTTCATAGGTTATTGCAAAACAATAGGTTATTATAAAACAAAAGCATGTATTAATTCATTCAATATCGTGAATTCACTAAACTCCTTAACACTTGCGCAGGTTAAGATGCCTGGCTTTCAAAAGATTAGTTCTGATGGTTTAACTAGCTTTTTTTTTTTGAATTACCAGGAGGTTCGGGGCCGAAGCCCGTATTCCCCCCAGGCCCGAAACCACATCATGTAATATTAGTTTCGTCCCAAGCGCCACTCGAACCAACGACCTCTAGGATTTGCCTGAGATCTTTACCAGTTTAACTAGCTTTTGGATTGTAAATCTATTGCATATCAGATCACAAGATTCGTGGTTGAACAATCAAGCAATACAAACAAACCAAGACAAAGCATAACTTAACTAAATACCTAACTCTCTAAGCAATTATCATCAAACGTTTGAAAACATGAATACTCTTTGAATCCCAAATACCTAACTCGATGAGTACTTAGATATAATGAAAGTAAACAAGCATAAATTATAGGTAAAATTAATCGTGAATAAATTGGATTTAAAAGAGCAAAGGTTTGAAAATCTTCTCTATAGCAAGTACAATGTAAGATCTTCTCCTTGAAAGCAGTTCCGTCATAGCTAGTAAAGGAAACATGTGCAGAAATAAGGCCAACATCTGCCAAGGGAGCATTGCATCGAACTCATACCCAATATATGTTTAGCCTTTTGATATATATTAGCCACCATATCTACGGAAGTTTATGAGTTCCATGGGTAGATTTTATCTAATTGCATTTATTTAGAATAAGGATTCACACTGGTCGTTCTCATGGCAGACCCGATATCCAAAAGTTCTTCTCGAGTGGAGAGTTATGTACATTTTCCCAAAAAGGCAGATCTTAACTAGGCACAGTTTGTTTTAGATTTATGGCCAAATTTGTTTGTTAGTTACGCTCATTCTTCTAACTACTCAGTAAACATATAATTGTGTTTTGTAGTGATTGTAACTAGTATGTATCCATCTTGGAAAGCTGACAACATATTTGATGAGAAGATTGATAATCTCATCAAATACATTATGTCAAGTCAACAGACTGTTGGCTGGCATAAAATAGACTATGTCAAACATGGTCGACCAATTCTCACAAAATAAATTTAACTATTGGAAAAAAATAAATAAAGGAGATCATATGAGAGAAAGAAAGGGAGGAAATGGAAAAAAGAGAGGAAGGGTAAATGGTAATGAGTGTTGATAAGACATCTACTGATTTAAGAGAAATCGTGTACATCATTGTGGATGTCATGGGTTATGGTTTAGATTGGGTTTTCAACCATCTATAATTAAAATATTTATGTTCTATAATATCGTTATTGATCTGTGCAATATGAATTTTTATCTGTAGAATCAAAATTATGGTACAATGACCAAGATATTGTTTGCAAAATTTGAAACACTACACGATAACAATAAAAAAATTCAAAATCTGTTATGAAAACTGAGATATGTATATAATGAAATTGACCCTTCTAAAGAGATATTTTGATCTCGGACGATATATATACCATTTTTCAATATCTTCGTTCTACTTATGGTTGGAGATTTAACTGAATGGGTTCAATTGGTGAATAGGTGCAATTAGTAAATGGGTGCAATTGTCCAAGTCAAACAATACAACCATTCGATTTATGGTTTATTTTATGAACCATTACAATTTTTGGGGTTTATGGTTACTTTATAAAAGTACGGTTGCAAACGTACGTCCGAAAGGTCACACCCTTTGAATCATTATAAAACTCTTACTCTTTGCATCAAAAACATAATAAGAAAGAAACGTGAGTGCAAGAGAGATTCACAAGACCAAATACTCTCTATCTTTGGTGAAACACATAAAACAAAACACAAACTCTATTTGTCTATCTTGTCTCTTTGCCTAGAACAAGAGGAAACTTAGGTTGTCTTATCCTACAAGGGATTTCGTGTAACCCAAGGCATTGATAAGGGTCGAAATATTTTTTAATAAAAGTGCTTTCAAGTACGATTCAGTCATTATCCAAGTTTATTGTTCGTCACGATCCCGGAGATACAACGTTTCTACAACATTTATGAATTTTCTAACAATTCTTTGACTGTAAATCTAGGTATACTATAGCAACAAACCACCCAAAATAAATTGTAACAATTACCCTTGATTAATAATTCAGTCATACAACCTCTCACTGTTCATCACATCATCACAACGCCACCACCATCCCCATCCGAACACGAACGCGAACCATGTCCACTCCTCTTCATAAGTTAACGTCTCCGGCCACTCCTCGACCCACCCTGACGAGGGCATTTCCGTTGTTTCCTCTATATTCTCTACCTTACCTTTATCCTTATCCTCCTTAACCTTTTCAGCAGCCCTAACAACAACATTTTCTTGATAATCATGCGTCTTATCATTTTTTCTCATGGTCATTATCGCTTTCTTACGATTCATCAGAGTTTTCATGCTCTCTTAGTGAACGTTCATTCGAGTTTGCAGTCATCCTTGCGTGTTTCGAGTGATCACTTTGAGCTTTATCTCCTTTATTTGATCAATATATCTCTTTACCTTCATACATCGAACTTACTTGAGCTCTCTTCATAGAATCCACGTGCATTCGCACGTTTTAAATCAACATTAACAATAGCGTTTTATAACTCTTGTAATATGACGAAACTAAATATATCATGTATATAAACGCCTATGCAAATTTGTCAACATAGATTGATTAGTTGTTGTGCATGCACGTATAAGTCTATAACGGCTTTGATATTTTCTTTTCATAGAAACTCCAAAAACTACAATGGTCAGAGCAATGAATCGAGCAAAAAAATGGGAAATGAAAAATGGAATAAATAAGAGCAAAGAATCGAACACAATTTTCCACATAAGAAAAAGAACCCAACAAAAAAAAAACACCGAAACATAAAAGGTAAGAGAAGAAACATGAGGTTTTGGTTATAGTGTAATAAAAGTTTTTTTTTTTTTTTTTGAAAATTATGTAATGTTGTTACGGGAAAATCATGCATTAATAAATTGTCCTCGAGCGTTTCCATTTTGTAGTTAATGTATTTCGTGTGATATCTTTTGGTTACTTGTACATCACGAATGTAGTAACACTTTTGTTTGACTTTTTATGGTGGAAGATGAAATTTGGATCAAATTATCAATTATACTTCAAAATTGTCGAAATTGTTTTTTACAAATTCAAAAGCAAATAACCTAAACTTTCTAAATAATGGAGCATATACGTAACACTGTAAAGATGAATTGGATAAGAATAAGCACAACGACAAATCATAACTTAAGGAAAATATAATTCAAGAAAAGAAAACAATTCAAAAAACTCTCATATAATGTGATTAATGTCGAAAAAGGGCTCTGAACACAAAAATACAGGATAAACCATGATTTGACAGGAGAGGTAGGGTTCTTGGACGGTGAGGGAGAGAAGTTGGAGATAATTGAATTGAAAGAGATGATCGGTAGTTCCGATTATAAATTAGTGGTAGATAGTTTTGTGCCTCATATTAACGAGGAAATGGAGATCGTGGAGCAATTTCCGAAGAAAGTTAAAAGGATTATTTATTTATTTTCTTAAGTAAATCAGTTAAAAAAAAGTTAATTAGACTAATTAGGTTAAAAAAACGTGAAAATTTGAGAAGATACACTTGTTAAATTGATGAAGTGATACATTGAGAGTAAATGTAGGACTATCTCATTAACTTGTATTTTAGTAGTACGGGGATGAGAATTGTAATACTATTGATTAACTAATGGAACGAGTCAATTACATGCAGAGATGGAAGCACTAATATGGGCAATGACTTGAATTTTAGAAAAAGACTAGTATTATGGCTCGTGCTACACCACAGGCATGGTCATGATTTTTTTTTTAATAGAAATCATTTTTCTTCATTAAAAATAGGGTCGAGAATAAATCCTGTCGAGATTCTAGGGGAAATATTTTTAAATAAATTAAATTTGTTGGACTTTCCACGTGTCACACTCTTATTGGTGAGGTGACTTGTGATTTAGTAGTAAAGGATATGGCGTGTCCGATGTTTGAAACATATTGTTATGATCTAGTGGATATTGTCCAACATCGAGAGGAATGGCCGGCTTTTTCGATTCTCTCATTTAAGCTCAGGAGCTAACAAGATCTTCTTCCCAACTTCTCATTATCACTCATCTCAGGTTCCATTAATCTGAAGACGGATTGTCTGGTCCGTTCAGCAAGTTCAAGAGCTTTTAATTTCGCTTATGTAAGCAACTTTCCACCGACTTGGACTTCCAACTCAGGAAGTTGTTTTTGATTAATAATGAGGTTGAAAAAAAACCCTAAAGGCATCAACTTTGTCCAAAAGTTGTTGCGTAACATATGAATACAATAATGTATTTTGTTTGAAAAAAACTAGATTTCAATTACCTGCATTTGAACTTATTTTGTATCATAACATGCGAAGGCGATCATATTGACTCTTCTCCTTCCTTCTCCTCTAATCGCATCTCCGATATAATCGCGAGTATCATCTCTCTTAACTTATGTTTCTCCGGCGGCTCCATTGTTCTCCAATCGAGGGTAAGTGATTTCTACTTCGATCTCTCTTCAATCTCATCGAAATTCCGCTTCAGTTAGATTCGATGATCTTTGATTTTGCTTTAGATGTTTTCAACCCATATTCGTTTAACTGCGATGATATTAATTGCATCAATCAACCTTGAAAATCACAAATTCATTTGCATCAATCCGACTTGTTAGTTTCTGGAATCAATCACAAACTTTAGAATCTGAAATATCAATTGATTGTTTATACATGATCTTTGAAAATCAACCTTTTGGAAACGTAGATATTAGGGATTGCATAAATAATATTAGAATTTGCATAAATAACATTAGGGGTTGCAGCACCTATTTGGTATTAATGCACTTGAATCATTTTATACACACTTGTCTAATTCTTTGTTTATGTTTTTGCAGAGATTTTGGAGGTGACAAAGAAAGTTAAGCCTTCTCATTTCTCGTTGTATACATATGTATAAAACTATTGGTCTCTTGAGTTTTGATTTATGTCTTTTAATCTTTTTTTATGGTCTAATGTGAAATGCAGTTGGGTAGTTTATATAGTTGTCATTATTATCTAATATGAGGTCACTTCTCTGGCACCAGAACCTACTACTACCTGACAGGAAGCCGCAAACGCCCGAGAGCTCAAGAAGAAAGTCGCAGTCTCAAGAAGCCAAGTGTGGGATAGTTGACTTACTAAGACTGCGACTTTCTTCTTGAGCTCTCGGGCGTTAACAGCTTCTTGTCGAGTAGTAGTAGCTTATGGTGCTTGTGAAGTGACCTCAGATTAGATGAAAACGACTTAACCATATAAACCACCTAATTGCATTTCATATTAGACCAAAAGAAGATTAAAAGAAATACACCAAAACTCAAGAGACCAATAACTTTTTACATATGAATACAATAGGAAATGAGAATGCTTAACTCGACCCGGAAATGAAATTAGAATACAATGGGAAATGAATGCATACGAATAAACTGCCACGGTTACAATCCACCCCAAAGAAAAGGCCACAACAAACTAGCGAAGACAGTTCGACTGCTTGACGTTAGGGATGAAAACGGTATTAGATTATTGTAACGATTTCAACCTGCTCATGGATGCAAGCAGATGCGACTTGACCTAGAGGAGCTTATGAGGAATTTTTCAATGGACTTAATGAGGAACTACATATGGGTCTCAACACACGCAAGTACTACACTACAATGATGGTGACTGAAGATGCAATCATCCTCGAAAGAAAGCACTTGGAAGAAAAAGACAATGATACACATGATAAGTGGTATGACAACACTGCCTATTTGTCCTTGCCACCGGAATGGGTGGAGGCTTACCACAAACATGCCGACCTAAGGATCAACTTTTCTCGAGCACGAGAGGATGGTAACTAGACGAATGGATGGATAGAAAAAATAAACGACGACTTAAGCACACGGGAACCCGAATGAGAGCGATACATAAACAGTCTGCCCTCCGCAACAAGCCCCATCAAAACCGAAAGTGGCTAGATGACAAGATAAATGGAAGACGAGCTAGCTAATCTGATTTTTTCGCATGGAATTTGTTTTCCTTAAATGTTTCAATTGTTCTCAACTAATTAGATAATGTTTGGCTTTCATGTTCTCTTACTCAATAAAGATATTAATATTTTTGTATTAATACACTTGAATCGTTTTTTTCACACTTTTCTAATTCTTTGTTTATGTTTTTGCAGAGATTTTGGAGGTGACAAAGAAAGTTAAGCATTCTCATTTCTCGTTGTATTCATATGTATAAAACTATTGGTCTCTTGAGTTTTGATATATATCTTTTAATCTTTTTTTCTGCTCTAAATATGAAATGCAATTGGGTGGTTTATATAGTTCTCATTATCTTCTAATCTGAGGTCACTTCACTGGCACCAGAACCTACTACTACCTGACAGGAAGCCGCAAACGCCCGAGATCTCAAGAAGAAAGTCGCAGTCTCAAGAAGCCAAGTGTGGGATAGTTGACTAACTAAGACTGCGACTTTCTTCTTGAGCTCTCGGGCGTTAGCAGCTTCTTGTCAAGAAGTAGTAGCTTCTAGTGCTAGTGAAGTGACCTCAGATTAGATGAAAATGACTTAACCATATAAATCATCCAATTGCATTTTATATTAGACGAAAAAGAAGATTAAAAGAAATACACCAAAACTCAAAAGACCAATAACTTTTTACATATGAATAAAATAGGAAATGAGAATGCTTAACTCGACCTGGAAATGAAATGAGAATACAATGGGAATTGAATGAATACGAATAACCTGCCACGGTTACAATCCACCCCCAAGAAAAGGCCATAACAAACTAGCGAAGACAGTTCGAGTGATTGACGTTAGGGATGAAAACAGTATAAGATTATTGTCACGATTTCTACCTGCTCACGGATGCAAGCAGATGCGACTTGACCTAGAGGAGCTTGTGAGGAATTTTTCAATGGACTTAACGAGGAACTACATATGGGTCTCAAAACACGCAAGTAGTACACTACAATGATGGTGACCGAAGATGCGATCATCCTCGAAAGAAAGCACTTGGAAGAAAAAGACAATGATACACATGATAACTGGTATGACAATATCGCGTATTTGTCCATGCCACCGGAATGGGTGGAGGCTTACCACAAACACGCCGACCTAAGGATCAACCTTTCTTGAGCACGAGAGGATGGTAACGAGATGAATAGATGGATAGAAAAAATGAACGACGACTTAAGCAAACGGGAACCCGAATGAGAGCGATACATAAACAGCCTGCCCTCCGCAACAAGCCCCATCAAAACCGAAAGTGGCTAGGTGACAAGATGAATGGATGACGAGCTAGCTAGGGTTAGGTTAGGATTTGATTTTTTCGCATGGATTTTGTTTTCCTTAAATGTTTCAATTGTTCTCAACTAACTGTATAATGTTTGGCTTCCATGTTTTCTTACTCAATAAAGATATTAATATTTATTCTGTTTGCCGGTTAGATCCGAGGGCGGATCCATTTCAAGAGGGAGAGAATTTGTAGCATCCCAAAACCAAAGTAGCGGTCCTTGGAGAAAAACTTAGAAGGAAAAAAAAACCTAACTGTCGATAAAAGCTCTACTTAGGAAATGGATAACTAAGTAGGCGGGCTTTGACATCATCACTTGGGTGGGTCTAGTAAGGGTATTAATGACGTGACACAAGGAGATATAAGTTGTTATAGGTAATAAATGTCTCATTCCCACAAATCGTCATGCGACGATCAACAATCCAGCCTAATTCCCTAATCCCTAAAGTATTTTAGGGTATTTCGATATTTTTTATTCAGAAGAAGATAATATGGGATGACGTTGTGCACGATCAACAAAACTCGATCTAATCCTGATTTAATCTCTACCAGTTTATTTTTTCAGACCAAAGAGTATCACCATCACAAAAAGAAATTCATTAATCAATTTCAAGATCTAGTGATGATAAATAAAAAATGATCAAGAGAAGAATATGCCAATGCAGGTGAAGAAAACATACCTTCTAAGAAACTTAATATCATCAAATGGAAATGGACAAGAACCAAAGATAGGGAAGTTTCCATATTTTATCATATAAAACTGATCAATTCATTCTAAATCGATTGTTGTTATGATTGGTTGGTTTTTATTTTGGAGAAATTTATAAATGTACATGATATTAGTGCTTATGTTGGAGCGCTGTGACACCAAGAAATGGTAATGATTTGAAAGACGTTTGAAGGAAGATAAGAAAAGCAATGTAGAGAAATATGACAGAACCATGTTTGCTACTTTACGGTCTTTCATTCCTTTTACCTTCATAAATATATGTATTTTTATATGTATGGCATATGTGGGCTTGTTTATATGCATAGTCATGACTCACGTTTATGTATATATAAAGGTAGACATACATTAACAGATTCTCTTAGACAAATGTTCATGATATATCTTCATGATATATATTGTTATGTTTTTATATAATATATTTTTTATATACATATGTTTGTGCTAGGTTGACTATTCAATCACAACAATTTCATATTTTATTATTCCTAACAGTATGTATATATACTTCTTGTGACAAAAAAATAGGTCATAGTAAAGAAAATATACTTGTTTCTTATCAAATTGTGTAGTTTCTTTTTGCATATTAATTATTTCGTAGTAGCTCTACTAATATAGATTTCTTCTTGATCTTAACATCACTAAAGTCTTGTAAATATATGCATACAACA
The DNA here is from genome assembly GCA_900128785.1 of Arabis alpina. Taxonomy (NCBI): domain Eukaryota; kingdom Viridiplantae; phylum Streptophyta; class Magnoliopsida; order Brassicales; family Brassicaceae; genus Arabis; species Arabis alpina. Next base: position 29,299,039 of record LT669793.1, on the reverse strand, counting down.
TAATAAATATATATACATATGTATACCATTGATATATGACTATATGTAATTTCATAAAGATAATTGGAGTGAAGTTGAAAATCAACTGAACCCTAATAGACTGAAATTGTTGAGAAACTTTCAAGACAAAGCGAAAGCACAGTTGTAATTGGTTGCAAAACGTGTTTAGCTTAAAGAGAACAAGTTCGCCCTAAATTTCTCTCTGGCCCTAGTCCCGAGGTGGTCGCCGCCGTCAGTTTTCTTCTATCAGAATGAAGCTTTACGGTGGTCTACCTTGTTCAACTTGAACTAGAATGATGACGGCCTCCTTTCTCGCCGGTGTACTTCCTCACCGGAGAGATCCATCAACTCCATCCCCTTTCCACTTCGTCTTCCCCAATCGACCTTCCCCTCCAATATCCCCTCCCTCTCTGCTCAAGGTCACTTCAATGGAGATCTCATCTTTGCATTGGACTATGTCTTATGCATCAACCCCTTCAATGGTGATGACGGCGAGTTCTCCGGCGAATCCACCTCCCCCACCCGAACCGCCGGACCCGCCAGACTCAGCCCCTTCCCTGCCGTACTCGCTCAACCCGCACAAGCTTCACCGCCTTCTAGATCTGACCGGCACCGGATCTAGAAAAGTCATGCTTTGCTTTCGTCATTCGTCTCCTCTACCCATCGAGAGGCTGTTGTGGACCACTCGACGACTGTGTGTCCGAGATGCTCCTCTGCACCGTTATCCACAGTTATCAACGACTACTCCTCTGCCCCGATGTAGACCATTGGCACCGTGGCTACAACCCTCCATCTCTCTGAACCATCACTCTCTCCCTGTGGAGTTCATACCGCAGCCTCATCGAATTTGCTGCGGGACTCGTCGGAAAAGTTCTCCGGCCACCGCTGGCCACACTCTCCTCCACCAAGCCATTATCGTGGTATAAGTGTGGTGATGGGCTGTGGTTTGGTACTAATGGGCCTGTTATGGTCTGTTTATCTGAGGCCCACATGGAGTATTATACTCAATTTCTTTGGCCCAGTCCCTTTGATGAAAAAAATCAGATTTGAAAAAATCTTGTATGCTTATGAGCTGATAGGTTTCTCCTTGTTGAGAAATTTAAAGTTTTCTGGATTCTCAAATCCTGTAACCTACTCCCGTTGGACGAGTTTAGTTCCACATTCTACCATCTCTCTGAGTATGGTCGTACTTTCTTCCCTCTCTAGGAGAGTGGTCGAACCCCCGTGCTTTATGCTGAGAACTTCAAAGTCACATGGCAAAGTGACTATACAGAGACTCTCCAACTATGTTGCGAAGTCACTCTTGACGCATCCGAGGCACGCTTTGGATTCGCTGTCCATCTTTCGCGATGAAATCTCTATCTTAGTTTTAATGAAATTTCAATTATGTTGTATTATGGTTAGAGGATGTTTAATTCCCTCTTTTGTATTGTTTGAAGAGTAATGAATGAAAAAAGAATGTGTTGAACAAAAAAAAAAAAAAAAAAAAAAAGCGAAAGCACAGTTAAAAATCATTGGAATGCAACAAAACAATATTTTTTTCTAAACTTAATTTATACCGTCTAGATGTGAAAACAATAAAACAAAATGAAAAAGGTACGGAAAAACAATTGTATTTACATTAATAGCAGTACATGGTACCTTTTTGGATTCACTTAAGGGGAGTTGATGTTCCCTCATTGGCGAGTCCCATTGGGTTGCTTCATCGTTGGAAGAATCATCCATCTTGTGTAGTTTGCGGATGAAGTGGAATATCTCTTTGTCTTCTTTGGTGGCTAGGAAGTTGATACAACGATAGTAGCGCCTTATCATACCTGTAATCTTGGCAAGAGTTGTCGTACACAGTGCATCCCTTTGTACCCCTTTTTGCCTTTGTGAATCGTTACCAACGCCTATCCTCTTTTGTGGTGGTGGATCGACATGGTAATGGGATTCTTTACTTCTCATCAGCCGCTGAACGAACAACGTGTTTTCAGATCTAGGTGGTTGCATGAAGTACTCCGGCTTTGTAAGATAAACTTGACATTGAATGTTGTCGTGGGGTTCACCTGTTCACACATGACGAGGTTGCAACTCCACGAACCACCATCCTTGTAGGAAAAAAATTGTAGTTGAAATTGCTTTTTTCATCAAAGCCTTATGAGAACTTTGTATTGATTGGGTAGTCCAATGCTAACTTCAACCAAGAGAAAATGATTTTTAACTGTGCAATAAAATGCATGAATCAGTTAAAATGTTGACCTATATTGCTATGGCTACCAACTCATTGATTAAGAAAATAAGAATAAAATCTACAAAATTTAATGTGATATGTAGTATTTTTTATTTTTTCCACAACATCTTAAATAAGGATAAAATCTATAAATTTAGAAAATGTGATATAAATATGTGGTAAATCCTCTTTTCCACACCAGCCAAAACAAGGATAAAATCAAAAAAACTTTTAGAAAATGCTATTCATGGGATGAATCAAATTTGGTATATTCTTCATAGCACGACCAAAAAAGAAGGTATATTCTTTCTAGCTTTTTATTGTTCACAGCCTTTGTCACGCAACTTCGTTCTTATCCAAAAGAATGGCCGGTGTGACTCAGCTCCACATTTTAACTGAGTTTTGGCAACACAATTAGAAGAAGAAGTTGTTTTCGTGTAATGGCATTTTCGTTTGCTTATTTCACATTTCCATCACAATCGTTCATATAAGTATACATATTCCATTTGAATAAATCACTTCTATTCATGTGATCCAATTCGGTTGAGCCAAATGATTTTTAAACTCATTCAACTGATCGTTCAGGATATTGTTCATTTCTAGTACCAAACGAATCTTCATCCAAATGAATTAGTTTAATGAACAAACAAACATGTCCCAGATTTTAGGCTATAGGTTTTAATTTAGGTTTCATGGAAATTCAACTAAGGTCAGTTTCCCGATTTAGAACCAATTCGGAAATAGAAATTCTCGAAAACGCATTTTTTAAAAATGTCGATTTATAAAAGCGATGGAAAAAATTCACGACGAAAACTTGTTTTATTATTGGGAAACACATTAAGTAAATAAATATAGAAATATATATATATGTATGTATATGTTCTTTTTATTAAGTAAAAAAATCTAATTATGAACACTTATAATTTCATGTTTTCTCTACTCCCTACCATAACCTAAAAAATTTAGAAGAGTCAGATGAGTCACGAGATAAGTAACTAAGCTAAGCAAGGTACTTTTCCAATTGCAATATTTGATTTTTGTTGTTTAAAGTATTTTTAATATTTTGATATTTTTGTTTCATGATATATATATATATATATTTGCTTCCAATGGATCGAATGAGAAGGAAGGGTAACGAGTGTTGAAACTGAAACTCCTAAAGAGATATTTTGATCTCTGTCGATATATCAACTCATTTTTCAATATCTTCGTTGTTCTTATGAATTTTCTATCAATTCTTTGACTAAAATCTATGTATAATATAACAACAAACACCCACAATAAATTGTAACAAAACCCTTGATTCAGTCATACCAATTCTCACCGTTCATCACCTTGTCATAACGCCACCACCATCCCCATCCGAACACAAACGCAAACCACGTCCACTCCTCTTCATAAGTTAACGTCTCCGGCCACTCCTCGACCCACCCTGACGAGGGCATTTCCATTGTTTCCTCTATATTCTCCATCTTACCTTTATCCTTCTCCTCCTTTACCTTTTCAGCAGCCCTAACAATAACATTTTCTTGATAATCATGCGTCTTATCATTTTTTCTCATGGTCATTATCGCTTTCTTACGATTCATCAGAGTTTTCATGCTCTCTTTGTGAACGTTCATTCGAGTTTTTGCAGTCATCCTTGCCTGTTTCGAGTGATCACTTCGAGCTTTCTCTCCTTTACTTGATCTATATCTCTGTTTACCTTCATACACCGAACTTAATCGAGCTCTCTTCATAGAATCCACGTGGGTTCTCACGTTTTAAGTTAACATTAACATTAGTGTTTTATAACTCTTTTGTAATATGATGAAACTAAATATATTCTGTATATAAACGCGTATGCAAATTTGTTAACATTTGTTATGCCTGCACGTATAAGTCTATAACGGCTTTGACATTTTCTTTTCATAGAAACTCCAAAAACTATAATGGTCAGAGCAATGAATCGAGCAAAACAAATGTGGATATAAAAATTGCAATAAATAAGAGCAAAGAATCGAACACAATATTCCACAGAAAGAAAAAGAATCCAAAAAAAAAAAACGAAAACATAAAAGGTAAGAGAAGAAACGTGAGGTTTTGGTTATACCGTACGACAAAAAAAGAGAGGTTATACCGTAGTATTAAAAAAAAGGGTTTGTTACGAAAAAATCCTGCATTAGTAACTAATGTATTTCGTTTGATTTATTTTGGTTACGTATACATTACCAATGTAGTAACACTTTATGTATGACTTTTCATCAAAGTTCTCCGACTCGGATTTTTATGGTGGAAGATGAAATAATTGAAATCCAAAATAACTGAAATGTCATACTATTTGAAATGTCCTTGATAGTCTAGATTTGAAATGCTCCCCAACTCTTTCTTATTTAAAACACTTCACGTCTTTATTCCACTTTGGCATGTAACTAAATATTTAAGATATTTGAACTAATATATCTCTTTAAATTTTTATTTTGGGTCTTTAAATTATAAATACCCTTTTTATCGTTGTAAATACCCACTTAACATTGTAACTTTGTTTTTCCTTTTTACTTTGAATTTTCTTTTTATTACCATTTGTTGTAACTCATTTTATTTCATATATTCTGCAATATTGGAGTATAAGTCTCTAATTTTACAGTTATATTTAATACTAGATTAAGACCCGCGTTCATACGCGGATAATCATATTAAAAATTATTCGTGCATACATATCATGTATTTTTATCATAAATATACTTGTTGAAATATTAAAATATTTTAAAATACAATTTATACATGGATCTTAAATTATTATATTTCAAATTTTTATCTTATTTTCATGCTTTAATTAATATCATGTTTTAATCAATATCATGTGGATAATTATATAGATGTTATAGTAATTATATGTTCATATTAACACGCAATTGATTCGTTTTTTTATAACTATTCTACTTATATTTTTTTAGGGGTCAAAAATTAATGCAACTAAAAAAGGAAACGCATTTGATATTTTTGAAACACGGATCGTAGAAGACATGTGGATTAATTTAGAGCAATTACCTCATATACCACTCTTTGAAGTTTTTTTTCCAAAAATACCACCATAAAGTTTTTTTTCCAAACATACCACATTTTTTCCAAAATTCCAAAATACCACTTTTTTAAAAGTTGATTTTTAAGGTTTAGAATTTAAATTTTTTGGGTTTGGGTTAACTATTCCAAAATTAGGGTATAGTTTTAGGGGGTAGGGTTTGGGGTTTGGGGTTTAGGGTTTAGTTTTGAATGTTAAAAATGAATTTTTTAAAAAGTGGTATTTTTGAAAATTGCCCATTAATTTATGTGGTTTTGAACTACACAGTTATGAAAATCGTTACTTACCTTTTCTCAATCATCAAAAGATTATTTTCTTAACATCAACAAAAATTCCTAAAGTTTCAAACTGAGATTCCTAAAATTATTTTACCTTTTGTCTTTTTTTTTATATAATTGAAATGATTTTTTCTACCTTTTTTAGGCTTATATTATTTCTTTTTTTTTTGCATTTTTATGATTAGTTTACATTATCTTTAAAAATTGAATATGTAGTAAATTTTTATTATTATAAATTTTCCTTTGTCTAATTATTTTTGGGCTATTAGAAAGTTTTTTTTTTATTATTTGTCCAATTACTAAACAATGATTTTGTTAGTTTTCCATTTTAAATTTTAAATTTTAAATTCATTTTAAGTTTTAACACATGTCACGATCTAAATTAGCATTGACACGTGTCACAATCCCGTGAGTTACAATTTAGACAAACTTTCTTTTATATAATAAGATATTCAAATTAACAATAATAAAAATGATGAAGATATACTTAACATTCATATATATACATATATATATATATTATGTAATATATCTGGTTTCTTAAAATTATATAAACAAGCTAGGCAACCCCTACACAGAGGGAGTGAAATGACAATAAATAATGAATGTACATACATATGTGCATTGTTAAATTTATTCACGTCAACAAAACATAAAATTAACAATATTCTCAAACTCCTCGTGCGTACGCATACTAAGAAAAATCAAATGTAGTCAACTTTTTCTTACCTTTTGATTATTTTATTTAGCAATTGTAGACTTTATAGTTATCATCATCATATGGTCTAAAAACACCAATAGTAAATTTTTATTATTATAAATTTTCCTTTTTCTAATTATTTTTGGGCTATTAGAAAGTTTCTTTTTTATTATTTGTCGAATTACTAAACAATGATTTTGTTAGTTTTCCATTTTAAATTTTAAATTTTAAATTCATTTTAAGTTTTAACACATGTCACGATCTAAATTAGCATTGACACGTGTCGCAATCCCGTGAGTTACAATTTAGACAAACTTTTTATTATATAATAAGATATTCAAATTAACAATAATAAAAATGATGAAGATATACTTAAACATTCATATATATATATATATATTATGTAATATATCTGGTTTCTTAAAATTATATAAACAAGCTAGGCAACCCCTAAATAGAGGGAGTGAAATGACAATAATATATATATATATATATATATATATTATGTAATACATCTGGTTTCTTAAAATTATATAAACAAGCTAGGCAACCCCTAAATAGAGGGAGTGAAATGACAATAAATAATGAATGTACATACATATGTGCATTGTTAAATTTATTCACGTCAACAAAACATAAAATTAACAATATTCCCAAACTCCTCGTGCGTACGCATACTAAGAAAAATCAAATGTAGTCAACTTTTTCTTACCTTTTGATTATTTTATTTAGCAATTGTAGACTTTATTGTTATCATCATCATATGGTCTAAAGACACCAATAGTAAATTTTTATTATTATAAATTTTCCTTTTTCTAATTATTTTTGGGCTATTAGAAAGTTTCTTTTTTATTATTTGTCGAATTACTAAACAATGATTTTGTTAGTTTTCCATTTTAAATTTTAAATTTTAAATTCATTTTAAGTTTTAACACATGTCACGATCTAAATTAGCATTGACACGTGTCGCAATCCCGTGAGTTACAATTTAGACAAACTTTCTTTTATATAACTAGATTTTATACCCACGGGTAGCGTGGGTTTGTTTTATCAATGAGTTTATTATATATATTTGGATTTGTTAACTTTAAATCAGCTAGACGTCGACGTTTAAAATTTTCCATTTTTTACAACTATGCTAAAAGCATTCAGTTCTAGATATTATACAACCCTATTTTATGTACTTATAACAACCAAAAACAAATACCTCGAAATATTTTAAGTTTTTGTAGTCAAAGACATATATATATATATATATATATATATATGATAATTATATGCAATTTTAACATTAATTTTTGCTTCCTATTTGACTAATAGATTCATACTTTAAATATTAAATTATCACGTGATTATTAGATTCTAAAAATATAATTCATACTTTTTCCATGAATTATTGACAATTTCTTTCAGTAAAATTGAATAGAACCAAATCTAGTAATATTGCTAATGGTTGAATATTTTATGTATTCCAACACTAAAAGTGTTCCACTCTCTGGTTCTTATATTGTTTTAGACAACAAAATAACAACTTTATATATCGGACTATTAATAAATTTATTGAGATCACTAATACATCACCGTTTATTTTATTTCTCTTACGACAACAAATTATAACATTTATTATTTGATACTTTTTATTCATCCACTTACTGTTATCTTTGAAATATTAACACTTTTTGCAAAGAAAATTAAATGTGACACATTAACAATAACAAATATGTACTTTGATAATCAAATATATAAAATTATGTACTTTGATAATCAATTTTAAAGCGTTCTACATAGCAATATCAAACCAAATAATTTAACATAATTATAATAAGAAGTTATGAATTGCTTTTTCGTGGCATAAGATGTGGTAGAAGTGATGTTTTTTTATATAGAAGCGACAATTAATTCCCAATAGTATTAGGAACTTTTGAATTTCTTTTTCCCAGAAGTAATAGGAACTAATCCTGAATTCTGTTTTTTTTTTAATGTTTAAGTAGTATTTTTATTATTATTAATTGGAATGGACACTTATCTTTTTGTTTCTAAATGTAAATTTTCCTTTTTTGGTTTTTCTTTAGGTAAATGTTTAACTTTTCTAGGTGTATTTTGTTGAAAAAGGTTTATGAATTGAAGAGAGCTAATACAAGTTGTTTACCTCATGTGAGTGATTCCAAATGATAGATGAGCACTAATCAAATCATTCTCGTAACTTTTGTAAAGAAGAATTGAACCCAAAGCTAAAGAACCAAACTCACAATTGTCGATTTAGATGTTATAATATCAAATAGTATATTTTTTAATCTACTATTTTAATTTTATCATTTATCCTTTTTAAAGAAATCATTAGGAAAATATATTTTGATTTTAAAAGAAAAGAAAATATTGAAAAGGGAATATATTCACTTATTTGTTATTATTGATTTAAAAAAAAAAAATTAAATATTAATTTGAAAAAGTTAATTAATGACGTGTCTAAAAAGGAAATCTCAAGGAAAAGAAATTTTTATTTTAAAAGAAAAGAAAATATTGAAAAGGAAATATATTCATTTAGTTATTATATCGATTTTGTTTTAAAAAATTAATTATTAATTTGAAAAAGTTAATTATTGACATGTTTAATTACTATTGTTTGATTTATCGCCTAAGAGCTTATAGCTTCAACTTTTTTTATAGTTGAAAATTAACTTACTTCTAAATAGGTTAGAAAAAAGGAAAATAATTCTTAGTTTTATATTAATAATAAAAAGGAAATTAACTTAATATGGAATGCTTACATGGACAATTTATATTGAATATCAGTTGATTTAATGCTTACGTGGACGCCTTTAGGGGCTTTTTAACTTTGATGTGTTCCAAAGTTTTACATTTGAGATCTTATATATAGCACAGATGACAACTTCTGAATAAGGTAAATTTCCTAATCTCTTTTAGTTTTTTTTGTTTATAAATAGAAATTTTCCATTGTTGTTTTTGATTAAGAGATACCAATTGTATAATTTTAAATTTGATTTAGAATATTTTCTTTGTTTTATTATTATTTAAATTTTCCTATTTGCATAAGGATATAATTTGGAAGTTTTCAAATAACAATTAGAATATAATATTTTAAATTTATTTGATAATGGTAAGTTTCTCATTATCAACCAAAAACAAAATTAACATAATTCTAAACGCTGACATGACACAATACTATTGATTGATTTATCGCCAATGTGGACGCCTTTAAATTATGTTAAGTTTTAACACTTTTAAGTTAACTTAAATCTAAATATGTATGAATTAAGTTAAGGTTTATAAACCTATTTACGCAAATAGGAAACAGAGAGCTAATACAAGTTGTTTAACTCATGTGAGTGACTCCAAATGAAAGAGATGAGCACTAATCAAATCATTCTCGTAACTTCTGTAAAGAAGAATTGAACCCAAAGCTAAAAACCAAACTCACAATTGTCGATTTAGATGTTATAATATCAAATAGTATATAGTTTAGTCTACTATTTAAATTTTATCATTTATCCTTTTTAAAGAAATCTGAAGGAAAGGATATTTTGATTTTAAAAGAAAATAAAATATTGAAAAGGAATATATTCACTTATTTGTTATTATTGTTTTTTCTTAAAATATAATTAAATATTAATTTGAAAAAGTTAATTAATGACGTGTCTAAAAAGGAAATCTCAAGGAAAGGAAATTTTTATTTTAAAAGAAAAGAAAATATTGAAAAGGAAAGATATTTAAGAACAATTGCCTCAAATTTAAGAAAAGTTTCCTTAAACTCTCACTCTTGATGCTGCAAATAGAATATGTCTATTGTTTCTTTAAATTTTCAATTTTAATTTCCTGCGGAGAAAACTATAGAAAAATATTTTAGGAAGTGCTTTTGAAAAAGGACAATCGGGAAAAAACTGAACGATATCAAACCGAAATTGTCTAAACATAGTCTCTCTTAACTCTGATATACTTTGATTGGAACATCATATATTTACTGCTTGTTTTGCTGCTTAAAGACGACACATATTTTTTATGCATATAATATATGTTTGCTTAGCAAACAACTAATTGTATAAAAGTTTGCTGCAATAAAATAAATAACTAACAAACTTTCTTACCATCTTGAAGAACAAACCCAAACAATAAATACATTGCTAAAGCATCCAAACTTTGGTTGAATTTTGTTTCTTTCGTAGGAAGATGAATAAATTAAGTTTTCTAATCAAAACCTAACAATGAGATGTTCATATATATACTAATAAATCTATATATCTCCTACACAAATTGGTAATTAAAAACTCTTTACTTTTTTTCTTATAACAACTTCCTAATCTATATAGTATATACAAATAAAAAAATACAAATTGTTAATTAAAAACTACTTACTATTTTTTCTAATAACAACTTCCTAATCTGTAGTATATACAAATTAAAAAGGAAAATGAAAACTTAAGAAATTCACAAAAATAAAAATTATGAATTTATGAAATAAGGAAATTATGTTTTAGTTTCCTATTATGAACAAAAACAAAATTAACTAAATTCATAAACGTTGACATGGCACAACAATATTGGTAGATTTATCGCTTATGTGGACGCCCTCAGGAGCTTATAGCTTCAACTTTTATATAGTATAGATAAGATATTCAAATTAACAATAATAAAAATGATGAAGATATACTTAAACATTCATATATATATATATATATATTATGTAATATATCTGGTTTCTTAAAATTATATAAACAAGCTAGGCAACCCCTAAATAGAGGGAGTGAAATAACAATAAATAATGAATGTACTTACATATGTGCATTGTTAAATTTATTCACGTCAACAAAACATAAAATTAACAATATTCCCAAACTCCTCGTGCGTACGCATACTAAGAAAAATCAAATGTAGTCAACTTTTTCTTATCTTTTGATTATTTTATTTAGCAATTGTAGACTATATAGTTGTCATCATCATATGGTCTAAAAACACCAATAGTCTTCCATAAATCATTACATTTGGCATTTTTTTTTCCTTTGAAGAAGAAGAAGACGCAGCCATGGAATCCAAAGTAGCAGCGAGCCAGTATACCTCTATTTTAGTTCCTTCTGTTCAAGAGATAGTGAAAGATAATATGATCACGTCGGTTCCTGCGAGGTATGTAAGGTCTGACCAAGACAAAACTGAAATCTCTGGTGATGATTCTAGTCTAAGAACCGAGATCCCAGTAATCGACATGAATCTTTTGTGTTCTTCAACCACCTCCATGGATTCTGAGATTGACAAACTCGACTTCGCTTGCAAAGAATGGGGATTTTTTCAGGCAAGTCTCAAAAAGTCATACTTCACTATTTCTGTTTATGGAAATTAAAATAAACGTTCATGGGTCATATCGATAAGTAGTTTAAGGCAAATACTCTCTCCGGCTCTCTTTTTAAAAGATAAAAACTTTACAAAAAAAATTTGTTCCAAAAAGATAGAGTTTTTAATGTTTGTTTTCAATGAACTTTTACAAATTCCAAAACAAATACTGAAATACTATTGATTAAATTTTATTGGAAACTGTAAATCGTAGAAATCAATGCGTTTTCTTAATAAGTGTGCATAACCTTAAACATCTATCATTTTGGAACGGAGGGAGTATGTCATGTTAAAAACATAACAATAACATGTTAGAAAATAAACAAAAATGTGCAAGTCACTTGTTGGTATTCCGAAATAAAAGCTCAATTAAAATCATTTTGTAAATGAAAATAGTAAGGTGATTTAGTGTTATTACCCAACAGTAAACCCCATATAGATTTCAGATTTTATATCTTTTATGATTACCTCCAGCTTGTAAACCATGGTATGGAGTCAAGCTTCTTGGACAAAATCAAGTCGGAGATTCAAGATTTCTTCAAACTTCCCATGGAAGAGAAGAAGAAGCTTTGGCAACAACCTAATGAGATTGAAGGATTTGGACAAGCTTTCGTGGTTTCAGAAGAGCAGAAACTCGATTGGGCAGACCATTTCTACCTTACAATGCAACCTATTGCATTACGCAAGCCTCGATTGTTTCCCAAGTTACCTCTTCCTTTAAGGTTTGCTTCAATTGTGTAAATTCCATTGATTCTTCCCAACTCCACAAGTATCCCTGTTTAAAACTTTGGTTATGTTTCTTCAGAGATACACTAGATCAGTATTCGGCTGAAGTGAAAAGCATAGCTAAGATCTTATTTGCGAAAATGGCGATAGCCTTGAAGATTAAACCCGATGAAATGGAAAAGGTGTTTGATGATGAGTTAGGGCAGAGATTGAGGACTATGTACTACCCACCTTGTCCAGAGCCCGATAAGGTTATTGGTATACCTCCGCATTCCGATGCTACAGGACTTACCATACTGCTGCAGGTTAATGAAGTGGAAGGTCTCCAAATCAAGAATAATGGCAAGTGGGTTTTTGTCAAACCTCTCCCAAATGCATTTATTGTCAATGTTGGAGATATCTTAGAGGTAAATTATATGGTATACATGATATCATATTGTTGTACATTGTTCTGACGATTGTATTGGTAATGACTGTAGATCATATCGAATGGGACATATCGAAGTATTGAACATCGCGGGGTTGTGAACTCAGAGAAAGAGAGACTTTCTCTGGTAGCATTTCACCATCCCGGAGTAGGTAAAGAAATTGCTCCGCTGAAAAGCCTCGTGGAAAGACAAAAGGTTGCAATTTTCAAAAGCGTGACCACGGAAGAGTTTTTCGATGGCTTCTTCTCCCGTAAGCTTTCTGGAAAAGCTTACCTCGATGTGATGAGAATCTAGAGGAAAACCGTTGCCTTGGGAGCCAAAGAAACCGTGTCTCCTCCGACCGCTCCTGTTGTATTATATACACTCTGTTTCTCCTTTGTTTTCATGCTCTCTCACTGCTTCAAATATGTTTAGTGTTCTAAATCTATGGGACTTTGTTCTAAATCCATGCTCTAGCGTTACTGTAATGTAATTCCATGCTTCTATAACCGTAAATAACTATTATTAGAATAATAATCAGCATGGTTCATTAATGTTATAATCTGTCTACCCTAAACCAAAAAATTGCATATGCTTCACCAAGAAAAACGAAAAATGAAAGTATGAAGATTGAGAATCAGTAAAAAAAAACAGATAAAAATTTACATCGTCAAGGACACGAACATTCAACAGTACGACGTTGTTAGTATGGTAGCTAGCTAAATGGGAAGAATTGGAGAAGTATCCAAGTCATTACCTAGGATTCCATTTAATGGATCTTCTGATTTAATGGAAGAGTCTTTTTTGCTGCGTTCTAGAGATGTTGCTTCGAATATTCCGAACCCTAATACTAAGCAGCATACAATGAAACCTGGAAGAGAAAAATCCATCTCGTATGCAATCTCCATGACTATTATGCATGCACCTGCAACCATTAGATGCCTTGGGGAAGAAAACACCATATGCAATCTGCAAAAACAAACATATGTGTATACAAAGCAGTTTAGGTGTGTGTGTAAATGCAATGCAAAGATTTGTAAAAGGGAAAAGCTTAAGGAAAACCTCTCTTCTGCGATATTGTCGACATAGAATATTAAGATGATCCCGAAAATAATGGTGCTAAGGAAAGCCCATGCAGAAAATGGCAACTCGGAAGTTTTCTCAGAAGACGACCCCTGAAGTAAAATTTGATATTAGTTAATAGTCGAGAAAACGCCATTTTTGTCTGATATATTATTCCTTCTCATTGCAGAACAAGTAGTATCACTTACTATGACAAGGTCCCACATGGCCAAAGGAAACAAGAAACAGGTTGCAGAAGTAATGGTTATCGCATGAAGTCGTTTCTTCTGCTGGTTCTATGTGAAAGGAGAGAATTGGTTGGTTGAAGAAGGTAGCAGAAATGAGACGAAAAAGGACTGGCGCAATAGAGAGAATCTGAGAGTAGTACCTTAAGAGAAACACGTCGCGCAATAACTCGCCTTAATGCTGATAAGATTCCAGCAAGAACGGGTATCATCATTCCCATCAGACCTAGTGCTGCTGTTTGTATTTCTTCCTCTTTCGTGTCAATACTATCTTTCGATGGTAGCTTGGTGTCAAGTTAAACAACCCAACGTGTAAACTATCCATAGACAGTTAAATATGAAACAAGATAAAGAGAGAGAAAACAGAATGTAGACAAAAGGGATTTGCATAAAAGGATATAAAAAGGGGAGAGAGATGATGTCGCCCATCCTTGAGACAAGAAAAAAAGAGCTACCAGCATTGCAATAAGGCCACCTACCTGACATGATTTGGAAATATGAGAGGTTTTTCCTAATCGTTTGATAATCATCCTTGTTCATAAGTATACATTATGTGGATCTTGCACATTAAACAGCATATCAACACTAATTACAACGCAGACAACATAAGTACAATGCCAAAACTATTGCCAAGTTAAAACTCTATAGTGTGTCTGTGAGACAAGTGAGCTGATGCATGCCGAGGGTATAAAAAACATAAAACAAGGTAAACCATGCTAGTTAACTGTTAAATTAGATATATTCAGATGAATACCTTTTTCCACACATGGCCTCTCCGTCCATATAATACTCCAGAAAGTACTCCAAGAACAGCACCAGAGTACTCAGACAAGATAGCTCTGCCAATAATATACAAAGAAAATTAGCAAGGAGAATCCAATTTTCAATAAAGATAAATTTTTCTCATCAAATGACAGATATGAGAAAAGAGTTGTAAGTAGACAATTTCGATAAGCATTGAACTAAACTGCTAAAGTGGGACTGTCTTGTTCAGAGGTAAACTTTTAACTTCCCTACCTTTCAGAAGCCAAGATCTATGATAGATTCTAAGACAGTAAGAAAAATGAGAAAAGAGGAGAATCTATGGTAGCATAAATGCTCAATAAATAATGAATACCTCAGCGGTCCGCAAGACTTAAGACCCTTTCCCCACAAGATGAAGTATAGAGCTGTGATAACTCCGTTGATAAGAGAAGGTACAATCTGAAAGAAGCAAACAACGCCTCATAAATTAGTAGCTAGAACAGACAAGGAATAGTTTATCCTAAACAATCCTATGATACAGTATGCACGAAACTAGACATGACTGAGTAAACCTGTTGATTTGAAAGTGCCCTTCCTTTCCATGGTTTCTGAATTATCAAGAAGACGATGGATGACGGCACTAGACAGCAGAAGAGAAAGAGAACAACAGGCGCTCCTGTCTGATTCAAGTAGCGATACATAGAATAAACTGACCATATCCTAAAAAAGTTCCCAATGAGATGAACTATCTGGAATGGAGTATGCCTGCAAATAAAGAAGGCACAACACATGACTCCAAATAAACAAAAATATGGTTTCAGATCACTAAAAAAGGCTCAATTCTCAACCAATGGCAAATCAAATGTATTCCCAGCATAGAACTCCAAACCTCTAGGATTCATGAATCTAATATAGCAAAGAAACTCTATAAGTTCCTGTACTTAACTACTTGCAATGAACATAACATACCTAATCAGAAACTACTTAACTCGAAATCTTGAACTTCTTATCACAGGGAACTTCGGTATTAGGATAGTAAAACAGCTTCTTCTGTGGTTCTGTTCACTAGATTCCATAGTATTGAACACAACGTAGTGAACTAAAAACCTTAAGCTATGGAACAATTTGAGTACTCAAATCAGTTCTTCAAGTTTCAACTTAACTACGCAAATAAAGAGGGCAAAACACATGACTCCCATTTTTCTAAATTTTGGTTTCAGATACAACAAAAATGCTCAATTTTAAGCCAATGGCAAATCAACTGTAGCCGGAATCCGAACAATCAATAAGAGTTCCCAGCAAAGAACTCCAAACCTCTAGGAACTTTCTGTACCTAACTACTTGCAATGACCATAACATATAACACAAAATCTTGAACACAATGTAGTGAACTAAAAAGCTTCTTATGTGGTTCTATTCTATAAATTCCATAGTACTGAACACAATATAGTGAACTAAAAGCTTCTTATGTGGTTCTATTCTATAAATTCCATAGTACTGAACACAATGTAGTGAACTAAAAGCTTCTTCTGTGATTCTATTCTCTAGATATCATAGTAGTGAACACAATTTAGTGAACTAAAAGCTTCTTCTGTGATTCTATTCACTAGATTCCATAGCATTGAACACAACGTAGTGAACTAAAAGCTTAAGCTAAGGATCAATACTTCAAGTATTCAACCTAACTATGCAAAATCGAGGAAATGTGATATCCAAAATCAGAGTGATAATAAACCCTAAAAAACTAAATCCAAGCTATACAGTACACATTTCATCGCGATTTTGAATCAATTTCAATCGCAGCAAGAAGAAGAAGCTTCCGTTTCGATTTTGTTATCATATCGTTTCTACAGAATCAAGTTAGCAAATGAAGCGAACCTGAAATGTGGAGATCCTCGATCGTCGGAGATTTGCTTCGGCGACATCATTAGATTAGCCTTAACTTCCGGCGAAATACGTGTTGCTTAAACCCAGTATAATCTGAGAAATTCACTACGAACTCAAGCTCAGAATCCAGAAACTGAAGAAGAATTTGCGTCTTGTTGAGATCGAAGAAGAAGAAGAAGAATTGTCGTCTTCTTCGTCAAGGAACTCAAGGTCCCGAGTCGAGCTATCGAGATCGAGAGAGAGAGAGTAAATTGCTATTGGGCCTTTGTAAAGCCCATTTTTAAGTGGCCTGAACCTAACAAAATGAAGCCTGAGGTTTTTGTTTATGTGTATTTTTCTATATAGGCCTGAGCAAATGGGTATTCGGGTCGAATTCGAGTCGAGTCCTGTCAGATATGGGTTTTATTGGGTTTATAATTTTATACTGTATTTATAAAATTTCGGATTGGGTACAGGTTCGGGTTCTTATTCTTTTAGGTTAAATGGTGTTTGAAACTTTTTTTTCTCCCAAAATCTACAAAAAAAATAACATGTACTATGAAAAATATTTTAAACCAAAAACAATTCAAAACATTTGAAATACCAAATCTAAATATCAAACTACTTAAAAAATATGACAAAATAAACTAAATCTACATTTCAAACTACTAAAAATGTGACAAAAGATATATAAGCATGGATAACGGGTACAGATTCGGGTTCGGTCGGGTCTTTTCCGGTACAGGTTCTATCGGGTCTATAAATTTTATACCCATACAGGTATTTGTAAAGTTTCGGGTCGGGTCATTTCGAGTACATGTTCTATCGGTGTATAAATTTTATACCCATACAGGTATTTGTAAAGTTCTGGATCGGATACATGTTCGAGTTTTTTAAGTCGGATACAGGTTTACGTATTCGGGTACAGATTTTTATGCCCATGCTTATTTCTCTATATGGATTAGTTTAATCTTGTTGAGAGATATGTGCTTGAAATCCTTTTTTACCCATTGGTGGTTTAGATTATGATCTATATCTAAACAAAGTTTGTGATTATCTTTTTCAATGACGGTCTTTTACAGTTTTCGGTGAGGCTCTTCTGTTTCCAAAGATTTTTCTAGGTTTTAGTTTTCAAAGTCGGCTCATTGCCAAGTGAGAATTGAAAGTTTAGAAGTATGTTTTGTTTGTACGAGGCAAACAATGAAAATTCTTCCTTTTTTTGCTGTGATGAAAAAGAATTCATCAGAAACACGACGTTGATGAAAGAGCACGTTAAATTGCAACAGAAGAATATGATGAGCATGTTGAAGAAATTTTGTCACAAGTGAGTCTTTATATGGGACGTGTTCATCATAATTTTATACAATTTGATGTTCTCTTTCATCGAGGTGTATTCCATCGGGTTTCTTATGTGTTTTTTTAATGATAATTAGAAAGGAAGAATCTTCCTTGTTTGCTTACTACAAACAAAAAACAATAATAAAGTAAATAAAAACTAATGAAAACCAAACACTACTAAAACATTTTGAGAGGATATGGGGAAAAATGTAGTATTTGTAAATTCCTTTTGTTTTTTATAAAAAATGTTTTTCATGAGGATTTGCTTTGCTTCGAAATTTTTTGGATATCCTAAACTTTGGATTTCTCAATGTTTTTGAAACCGGACCGGTGACCGAACCGGATTTTTTTTTGGTCGTGGGTTAATATGGTCCGACCGGGTCTAACCGGTTTCAACTGGGTTTAATAATATTTTAAAAATATTAATATATAGAATTTGTTCTTTATATGTATGTGCATAACTATCCAAACATCAAACAAAATATTAAGTTTAGTACAAATATTTAGAAAAACAAAAAAAACTTAATAGCTATAACAAAACTAAATAAAAAATGATGATACTTAAATACATAACTAATTTTTTTGTCTAAAATTTTTAAAAAATTATAGTTATTTGGTAAATATTTTTTTTTTCACTGAATATGATTATATTAGAAAAAATGTTAAACCATTGTTACTATTTCATTATCTATAAACCTTATTTTTCTAATTTTAATTTTGATAATATATTAATTAAAGAAAAAATGAAATTAAAATATGTTTTTTAATTAGAAAATAGTTGAACCCGGTTCGATTCGGGTCAACCGGTTTGCCGGTTCCCGGCTTTTTGCCGGTCCGACCCGTTTCGATAGCCGGTTCAATTACATTTGGGTTTTTGTATTGAACCAAACCGGACATGTGACCGATTCGCTATAACAAAAAATGATGAACCAAACCGGTCCGATTCGGTTTTAAAAACATTTATGGACATAAACCAAAACAAAATAAAAGCAAAACATTATTTTTATATTAAAAAAATTATATTTTTATCCAAAAAAAGCTGAGGGTAAAATAGTAAAGTTCTAATACAAGTTCGGTAAACGATAGATAGATGTTGAGAGCTCTCACCTGACCTTCTTGATCTTAACGCTAATGGCTTCTCTTTCTTCTTCACTTCTCTCGTTCCCATGTCTTTCCTCTCTCAAAACGACGGTGAAGCCCATGGCGATACTTAGCACTTCCCCTAAAACATACGAGCTGAAAAATGGTCAAAACCGTCTTTTCCACAAGCTTCCCACTGGTCTGAAAATGGAGGTGATCGAGCAGAGAAAAGATAAAGACAAAAGAAGAAGAAGCGAGAAAGAAACTCCACCATTGGTTTTTGTACATGGAAGTTATCACGCAGCTTGGTGTTGGGCTGAACATTGGTTACCTTTCTTTTCTTCTTCTGGTTTTGATTCTTATGCTATTAGCTTGTTAGCTCAGGTAAAACTCTTTTTCTCAATTCATGAAATGTCTTTAGCATTTTGCTACATAAAGATTTGGTGAAATCTTCTTTTTTTTCATGAGGGTTGTGTAATTGTGAGTAATACATTCTGAGAATTTTAGCTTTAAGTATGGTCAAGACTTAGTTATTGATACTATTAGTATTAGGGACATCAATTAGCAAAATTTGTGTAAATATTTATACGTTGATCTTGGTCAAAGTCTTGTTTATATTAGGGTTGTGTAATTGTGATCAAAGTTGGATTTTAGCTTTGTTTACCATTTCATTTTGTTTCCCCCACTATATTTGATACTCTTTCTGCCCCATTTTAGATTATTTTTAAGGTTTTTACACACAAATTAAGAAACCATTTAGTTGTTCATATTTTCAATATAAAACATCAATTCCAAGATGATTTAACCAATGAAAAAGTAATCTGCAGAATTAAAACAACCAAAACACAATAAATGTTGCATAGAAAATTAAAAGATCAACTAATTTGGGATAAATTTGTTCTCCTAGAAAATCATCTAAAATGGGACGGATGAAGTATTATTAAGTTAAGTACATTAACCTTTGTGAAATGTGGTTTGTGTCATCTTTGAATTTTTCAGGGTGAAAGTGATGAACCTTTGGGAACAGTTGCTGGAACACTTCAGGTACTTGAAACTTTAATTAGTCATTGCAATGTGTATTGTCTTTGGCTTGATCCTTAGAGTCTGACTTGTTTGTGTAGTAGACGCACGCAAGTGATATTGCGGACTTCATCGAAACAAATCTTAGCTCTTCGCCTCCTGTTCTTATTGGCCATTCTTTTGGAGGGCTTATTGTTCAGTATTACTTGGCAAACATCGTAAACAAACAGTCATTAGGTAAGGCTAATTCATAGTGTTGAGTTGGTGTTTTTGGATCAGCTCTAGTGCCTACACTATAATGAGGTTTTGGTTACAGGAACGACAAATGCATTTCCAGAACTTTCAGGGGCTGTAATGGTTTGCTCTGTTCCACCTTCGGGTAATAGGTAACTTCTCACAACTTATTAGCTCTTTGCTATATCAGAAAACTTCTTCTTGGTTTAGTTCATATATCATTGGAACTCTCTTTCTTGTTCAGCGGGTTGGGGTTACGTTATCTCTTAACTAAACCGGTAGCTGCTTTTAAGGTAAAACTCTTTTCCTGTCTTTGATTTTGCAAGGATGATCTCAGTGTCATTTTCTATTTTGTTCCAACAATGTTTGTTCTTGGTTATGTTCTTGGTTATGTTCTTGAGCAGGTCACACTCAGTTTAGCTGCTAAGCGTTTTCAGACATCTATTCCTCTTTGCCGAGAAACATTCTTCTCTTCAGCTATGGATGATCCACTTGTGCAGCGGTATACTCATAATCTAGCTCATTACTTGTCATCTCGTATCATAATTCAAATTTCGATAATGAATTATGTGTCTCTCTTCTTTTTTGGATTCCAGTTACCAAGGTCTGATGAAAGAGAGTTCACGCAAGCCGCTGTTTGATCTCAAGAAGCTAAACGCATCACTTCCAGTACCAAAACCAATGGAAAATCCTACGAGAATTCTTGTTTTAGGTGCCAAAGATGATTTTATAGTGGTAAGAACTAAAAATTCTCTCACATTACTAACCGAACAAGAAAAGTTTTCAGTATTGGTACTTGTATTAAATTGGTGCTGGTTATGGTTTTGCAGGACAGTGAAGGGCTGAAGGAAACCGGGCGGTTTTATGATGTTGAACCAGTTTGTATTGAAGGTGTAGCTCATGACATGATGCTAGATTGTTCATGGGAGAAAGGTGCTGAGGTGCTTTTGCATTGGCTGTGTGATTTCTGAACCAGGAAATTTATATGTTAGTGGACTAGTTTTTGTAGTTGTTTCTCTCCTTTTCTCTGGACAAATAAGTGATTTTTTTACTCTAAATATAGTTAGACAGAAAAATGTGAAAAATTAATTAAGTTAGTGAATAGTTTTTGTTTTTGTTTTTTTTCAACAAAACACATACTAAATATGAATTCTAGAACTCCAAAAGCACTTCAATATCTTTTCAACATTGCTATTTTTTTGTTGCAAACAAATTGTTTTTGAGATCTTGAGGAACTCTTATAGTTCGAATAATCGTTGACTATTTCAGATAAATACCATTGTCTAAATAATAACTCATATTTTTCCATAATAATGTAATTAGTTAGAAGAGTGATACCTTGAGCAAGTTTTGAAATAGATTAGATGACTTCAAAACAAAAGTATCGTTGTTTCTGCTTGGCATACCGAAATAGGCATATGCCATATCCACAGATCGTAATTTGCAATGCATTAGACTGCAACTTCTTTTTCTCTCTCGTCTGATGCATACCGAAATTCCATAGAATACAACACTTTGAAATTTTATTTTCAAAAGTACCAACATTTTTAATATATTCTAAAAATACCACCATCCAAAAATAACACAAACACAAAATTGATTTTCAAGACTTTCTAATTTAATTTTTGGATTTGGGCTAACTATTGTAGAATTAGGGTATAAAATTCTTATCTCAGTTGTTGGATTAAACTTCAAGCATTGAATTCTTATCCATAATTGATTACTCCCTCCGTTGCAAAATAGTTGTCATTCTAGTTGATTTCACGTGTATTAAGAAAACATATTAGAATTTCTATTTCAACCTTAAAAATGAATTTGACTCTTGCTATTCTTTATAAGGCTTGAGGTTAAATCTGGTATTTAAAGTCAAAATATGCATTGAAAATGTAAAACGACAACTAATTTGATACAAAAGAAAAAACGTAGAACGACAACTAATATGAAACGGAGGGAGTATGTAAATAATAAATTTTAAGCATTGAAAAAGTCACACTTTAAATGACTATTTCTCTTCTAAAAAGATGTACAAACGGTAGAGCCTCACCATTCAATCAAAATGAAGATAAACCAAAAATATCTTATAAGAAAATTTTGATAAATTAATGTCGGCCATTCATTTGGTTTTCCTCATCCCATCAATCAAACTGAAATACTATCAAAAGTATCTGATAACAAAATCTTGATAATTTAATCTCATACATTCATTTGATCTCACCCATCTCTACCGTTAGATTAAAATTTTATCCAATGAAGATGAATAGTTATGTCATGTGTATTTAGAAATATTACAAATCCAATTAGTAGCAACCAATTGGATCTCGTTTTTTTTTTTTTTTTTTTTTTGGTCAAACCAATTGGATCTCGTTATATTTTTAAATATACACGACATGTTTGTATCTTATTTTCTCTAAAAATCAATATTCAGCAATAAGTTATTCCAAATTCTTGTTCCACTCACTTCTCTAACTAACATGTTTTTGGGTCAGTATATTTGATTTTCGATTACAATTTTGATTTTTTTTTATCACTTTCATAACAAGTTTCTAATTTTGACTATAAAAGTTTTGTTTTTTATCACTTTCATAACAAGTTTATATATATATATATATATATTTTTTTATGTAACGTTGAAGCGTTGGAACTAAGAGACATTTTTCTTTGCAAATGCTTTTTGAGTTGTTATTTTTTTAGCTAAAAAATTCTTTTACTGTGTATATATATTAGTCACTCTCTATGTTAAATTTTTATAGTGTATTTTTTAATATATCTTATTTACCTATACTAATTAGGATTTTTTTAGTTCGGGACAAGCACTTGGAGGACATAAAAATCTCATGGAAGAGGATTGATGTCTGTAGATAAACATAACGATAAAGAAGAACAAGTATCAGTGAAACAGGGGATGATAATTCTTAATCTACTTGCAACTAATGAAGATGATGAAACCTCTTAGGTAACAGACTTTAAATATTCAAAGGAACTTCTAGAACCGATCAATAGACTGGAAATCTCGAATATTCTACGGACAAAAGAGAACACAAAAACTTTGAATATTTTGGTACGTACTTATTGTTTAGTGCGTATTAACCATATGCTTTTTCGTTTGACGGTCCGAATAAGAATATGAATGATGGAGACAAAAAAGGATTAGTCTGACTTTGATTTGATCCAAAGTAGATTGTATGTATAAGAGCACCATTATAGGTGATCTTATTAGTGTATCATTAGGATTAGTTTAGTAATAATTGTGTTAATTGATACTCATTATGATACTTGCAATGTTGAATGTTTATTGCTGATACGAATCATTAAAATTAAAAACTAATTTATTTTTATTTTTTGAAAAATATTTTGAAAAATTAAAATAAAAAAATAATCAAATTAATCTCGCAAAGGTGAATTACATATCTTAAAAACAAATTACAACATAAAATTGCATATTGTAAAATACAAAAACGTAAAAATAAAGCGTAAGAAAATGATGTTGAAACTTTTTAACACCGTCTATTGTCGAGCTCCGCTAAATTTTTGCCAAATATGCTCGACCAAATCAGCTTTCAATTGTAGATGCATTTTTTTCTCACGAACCCGAGCTCGATTCGCCAACATATTATTCGCAATTGTCGATGTCGTTCTAGCAAACACGTAGTTCACTTGTGAAGTCGAGCTTTCTTCTTCTCGTGTGAATTCTAGGGGATTTGTCGGAATCTCTTGGTCCCGTTCGTCTTCTACTATCATATTGTGCAATATGATACATGCTTTCATGATCTTTCCTATTTTGACCTTATCCCAACTAAGAGCTGGGTTTTTGATAATTGCAAATCGAGCTTGCAACACTCCAAAAGCACGCTCGACATCTTTTCTGACACCTTCTTGTCGAGTAGCAAACAATGAAGCTTTTGGGCCTTGGGGCTGAGAAATCGATTGGATGAAAGTTGCCCATTTCGGATAGATACCATCTGTGAGATAGTATGCCATATTGTATTGGCGACCATTAACGGTGTAGTTGACCAGTGGAGCTCGACCTTGTAATATATCATCAAACACTGGTGAACGGTCAAGAACATTAATATCGTTAAGAGTACCTGGAAGTCCAAAAAATGCATGCCAAATCCAGAGATCTTGTGAAGCCACTGCTTCTAGCACGACTGTGGGTTTTCCATGTCCTCGTGAATATTGTCCTTTCCATGCAGTCGGACAATTCTTCCACTGTCAGTGCATACAATCAATGCTTCCTACCATCCCGGGAAATCCCCGAGTCTCTCCATTTTCGAGCAATCGTTGGAGATCCTCCACGGTTGGCCTTCTGAGGTATTCTTCTTCGAATAAAGTTATAACTCCATCCACAAAATAATCTAAGCATTTGCCAGCAGTTGTTTCACCGATCCGGAGGTATTCATCCATCGCATCAGCTGATAGACCATATGCTAACCTTCGAATCGCGGCTGTACATTTTTGTAGAGCAGAATGACCAGGCCTTCCAGTAGCATCTGGTCTCTGTACAAAGTATGGCACCTCATTGGAGAATCTATGAACAATACGCAAAAATAACGGCTTGTTCATTCTAAAACGTCGTCGGAATTTATCGGCGGGATAAACTGGATTATCACTGAAATAATCATTCCATAACTGAATGTCGCCATCCTCACATCTTCTTTCGATAGGGACTCGTCTTTTTCTTTCTTTTTTCACCGTTTCTTCTTGCATGATTTCTTGAAGACATTCTTCATAGCCTTGATCAAAAAGTTGATCATAAGTTTCTTCCCAAATTTGTTCGTAATTCTCATAATTTTCATAAAAATTAGGATCGTCGTTTGGATAAGAAGACATGGTTTTGTTTTGTTTGGCAATGTAGGAAAATAATGTGACTAAAAAAGAACTTGCAAAATAAACCTTTGCGAATATGAAAATTTGTGACGAGAGCTTGTGATTACGAAGAAAAGTTTGTGAAAATTTTTGTAAATAAGAAGAATAACGATTACACAAATTGTGAATATGAATAAGAAGAACACATTCGACAACTTTGTGAATATGAAAATGAGTAAGAAGAGCCTGTGATTAATAAGTAGAAAGTTTGTAAACAAAAAGGAAAATGTTTAAGAAAAATGTGAATTATAATAAGAAGAGAAGTGAGAAAAGTTTCTTGCAAAATAATGAATCCAAAATAAAGAAAGAGTGGATTTATAGAAGTTGGTTCATATTACAAATGCAAAATGACAAACAAATACAAATCAAACCAAATAGAATCACACATTGCAGCCACATGTTTAAAACTACTGTGCTTCTTGTGAAGTAAAATTACAAGACCACATTCATCCGAATAGAAAACAACAAATAAATACACAAAAAGACAAGTGAGAAATTAAAGCAGACCACATGGAGCAAACAGGTTTTCGAGTACATCACAAATCTTGTGGTTGCAACAAGACAAGCACCACTAGTATTACATCTCCACCACATCACTCTTATCCTTTTGCCCTGTATCAAAGAGCAAACAACAAAAACAAATTACATTACTTTAGAAAAACAGATTACAAAACAATGAAACAAGATAATGTGCAAGATAATGAAACAGAAGACAATGACTAAAACATCACATTAGTTTTACCTTCTTCATTATACATCTCAGCCATAAGCTTGTTTTTGAGATTGAGTTCCATCTCCGAGAGTGGTTCACCTTTGGCAATGAGACACTCAACTATTCTATGCTTGGACAATCTTTCTTTAGCTTCCAACTCCTCCTTCTTAACCTTCCACATCCCTTCAATGACCTTTAGAGTTTGAGAACTCCCCTTCACCTCTTCGATCTTCCCATTACATCTCTTCGCCGCCTTAACACCCATGGGTCTCACCGTCTTAACACCCATGGGTCTCTCCTCTGTGTCGTCCTCCACGTTAAAGGCAGTGTTGGAGGTGGAAGAATCACCTAGCCTACTTCTTTTGGAGGTTTCTTCAGGTTTATCAGTGACCAAACTACACCATTTCTGTTCAGATTTGAGGATATTCCAAATGGGTTCCAAGTTGAACTTCAGGCTGTGATCGGAGTAGTACAACTCGTGAGCTGCCTGCATATACTTCTCATCATTCCAACCACTGTGGTAGGTACGATTCACACACTCAAAACAAGCATTAAACTTGCTAACAATCTCACTCATCTTCGTCCACTTCTGCTTACATTTATTGGCTGACCTCTTGGGAAATTTAGCAACAGTAGGATTTGCAGCATAACATGTTGCAACCCTTTCCCAAAAAGTGCCTCCTTTCTGGTCATTACCCACTATTGGATCTTTAGAGGTGTTTAACCAAGCACCTACAAGTGCTATCTGTTCTGCTAATTTCCATCTCACATTAGTTTGGCTTTTTTTAGCAGAATATGTTTGGTCAGAAAGAGAATGTGTTTGGGTAGAAGGAGAAGTTGTTTGATGAGAAGGAGAAGGTGTTTGGTGACAAGGGGACTGTGTTTGGTAACAAGTTTGTTGAGACATCATCTCTGGTGTGGAGTTCAAGAGACTGGTGAAGGTGAATGTGTTTGGAGGTTGTTGTGTTTGAGAAGAGGTGAATGATTTCGTAAAATCAATATTCATTTTTCTAGAATTCAAAGATGGAAACAAAGAAGAAGCAAAACAGTGTCTGTTTACCAGATGGAAACAAAGAAGAAGCAAAGTACTTAAATGACAAACTAGTGTTGTCATTTTGGGTTAGTTTATAGTGGTTAAACTCGCTGCCTTAACCACCCAATGTCTCATCACCATCAATTACCATTACGTTGAGTAGTTGAGAGTTGTGTAATTGTATTTAAGTTTTGTTTATAAAGTTATTTAAGTTTTTTAAGGTTTGTTTTAGTTACTCACTATGATCAGACACACACACACCTTACTATTTACTAATTAATTACCATCTATAAACAAACACACATACATTTACTACTACCAGTTCATTACCAGACACAAAGACAGACAAATTACTATTCACTCATCAATTACCATCCACTCAACAGACAGACGTTTTCATTCAATCTCAGTTGATTAACAGACACACACACATCCAGTTTATCAGTACTAATCTTTGATTAACACCCTAAATATGACTAGACACACAAACACTTTCATTTACAAACACACATGAGAATCTATCAACAACACATACAGACACATTACGTTTCCATTGATTAGCAGACACAAACACACAGGTTTACGAACACACAGATTCTTCTATCAACAGACATACACACACTTCACTACTAATTGACCAACTGACACATACACTTTCATACAACAAGACAAACAAATTCCTCTATCAACAAACATAAACACAGAATCAAGACAGATTCATCTATCAACTTATTGAACCACAGACATGCATATATGAACATAGATTATTTATCGCAAGAACAAACACATACTATACACATACAACATACTAACAGACTAACCTCATACATAGATCCTTCTGACTTTTCATGACGGTTCATTCCTTTGTCAGAAAACGCCGGAAGGTCTCTGAAACACGAAGAAATGGGAATTAGAATATATAAACACATGGACTCAAGAATATATCAAAAACAGGAGGAAGAAGAATCGACATGCAAGATTCAAGAGATGTAACTTATCTTATAGGGTTCAAAGAGGTGAGAGATGGAGGAGACGGACCCAACCTTCACAGAGAAGAAGAATCGGGTCGATTCCTCTGAAGGAAGAAGAATCGACACAGAAGGTTCGATTCTCTTCTGGAGATATCGATTTCATGAGAGACCATCGCAGAGAAGAAAAGTGTATCGAGGATCGAAGAGAAGAGAAGAGAAGAGACGGAGAAACCAGATCGAAATCACAAAGAAGAGAGAGAAGAGAACATAGTATCACAAAGAAGAGAAGAAGAGAAGGAGACGGAGAGGATCAAAATCTATCGAAGAGAACAGACGGCGTCGCCGTCGTTGCGAAATCGCCTCTGCGATCACCTCAACGGCGCCGTCGAGAGAGAAACTCTTTCGACAAAACACAAAATGAGGCGACATGTTTGAGGCGCAACCCTAATTTTTTTGGGTCCAATTACGGGCCGACACGTGGCCCATTTCACTGTGTAACGCGGATCAGTTAACTGATCCGATTAGCCTTTTAAAGAAACCCATAAACACTTATTTAATCAGATTGGGCTTTTGATACCCATAGAAAATCACCTATAAAGGTGCTCTAACCATTGTAGACAGAAGTGTTTTATGAAGATAAAAAACAAACGGTGGCTTGGCTTTTAGAAATTTAGTTTTACATTTTGTGTTTCTTTTCTAAGCTTTGATGAAATGAAGAAACAAGTGATCATAATATCAAAATATGGTTGGTATTAAATTTTAGAAAGAAAATAAGAATTCAATATGCATCTATATAAATCATTAAAAACCAAACTTTAGCCGAACATTTGAAAATAACAAGCTCTTCATTAAACTCCCCCCTATCCATACATTTTTCCCATCCAACATTTTGATATTATGTTCTCAAATATAAAAACACGTTTTGCGCCATCACATTTCTCATCAAAATTCATAACAATGCCGGAAAATGCCAATCACAGTCCAAGAATCTCATTTTCTCACGATTTTCTCCACTCTGATTCTATACCAATCGAGCAAAGCCCATTACAATCTCCGTCCGAATCTTCCAGCTTCGACTTCTCCATATCCGGCAACATATTCTCCGGCGAAAGCTCTTTATCTGCCGGTGAATTTTTTTCCGACGGTAAAATCCTCCCAACAGAAATCAAAAAGAGAACCGAACCGGTTCACGAAATCGAAGAAGTAGTGGATTCTTCTGAACCGGGTCGAACCAAAGAAGAGTTGAATCCAATCAGAAATGTTAAACCGGTTAGCGATTTCGAAATGGCGATGGAATTGAAACCAAGACCGTTGTGGTTTCTCAATTCTAAAGAACCGGGTGGAACCAAAGAAATGTTGAATCCAATCAGAAATGTTAGACCGGTTAGCGAAATCGAAATGGAGGAGGAAGATGAATCGGATGAACCATCGGTTTTGTGGTTTAATAATGATGATTTGGAAATTGGAGTTGGTTTACCACTACTTACGAATCCTAAACAGAAAAAAACTATGAAGCTTCAGTTTTGGTCTTCTTTTTCTTCTTCTTCTTCGTCTTCTTCAGACAGTGGTTCTCAGGAACCACTATCGAAAAAGAAGAAGAAGAAGTATAGAGGTGATATTAGCGTAAATTCGGTTTTTGATGTGTTTCCACCAGTGAGTTCGTTTGGATTGGGGTTAATATATTTTGGTAGTGGTGGAAAAACAATGATGTTTGATTGGTAAGTAAATATGTTGATTTGAGACAAGTGTTGTCTGTTTTTGTAGTATTATAGTGTTGATTGAGAAATTAACAATGATTTTGTTAACTTATGAATAGGCTATGGATAAGTTTATTTGGAGACCAATACTAAGGCTCTAGTAGAAGCTGTGAAAGAGTTTGGCCAAGGTTGCGAAGATACACAAGTAAGATCTTTAAAGGAAGAAGAGGATTGAAACATTAATTCTTTAAATTATAAGAGAGATTAGCAAATATTAGTGTCAATGCGATTACAAGAAGAGCCTCTTCGTTTATACTAGTTATTATATTTTATGATTAGGGAAACAATAAGTTTAAGTAATTAAGCTTTTACAAAAAGAAGAGAAAAAACTAAGTAGATGGTAGAGTGAAGATTTGTTTCATTAATATGTAGTTAACGACTTTTTATATTGTGTCTCCTTTAATGTATTATTTTCTTTTGAATTATATATTAAATCAAATTTAAAGAAAAAAGAGTGAAGAAAATATTATAAGATGATTTTTTGGTAAATGTTTTTGTCTATGTTTGTTACAAATTTTCGCCACTCAAAGTTAATCATTTCTTTCTAATGTTCAGCTTTCAGTATTCGACCATCATTGTTTTCTATCATTAGTTTTTTTGGAGGACAAATATGATAAATTCTACATATTTTTGGACGATTTCATTGTATAATATTTTTTTTTTACATTTTTATGTGCTGCCTTAAAAATTATATTTCGACATAAGTTCTCAATATAATGCATCATTTTCATTACGTATTACATAAAAACTTTAATTGATAAACTTAAAAAGTTATAATTGTTCAAACTCGTCGCTCTCGCCAGACTTTTAAGATCATCTAACAATTTCAACCATACGAACATAGATCTTTCAACCACTTTAAACCGATATATTTAAGTAAACGTCTAAATAAATCGCTTTCTTATTCGTTAATCTCAATTGCTTGACTTAGAGAGCTGAACTTCGACATAAAAGTAGCAACCAAACCTAGCTTCATTGACTATACTAAGAATTTCAGTTGCAATGTTATTACAAATAAAGTTTTTAAAAAAAAATGTTATTACAAATAATGATAGATTGCTTATCGAAGGCTATAAAGAAAGTTGGACAAGTCAAGTGACAAGTTAACCAATTTTATTTTAAGCTGTCCTATTATTCATTAAGTTAAAATCTCACACATGCATATCACTTGATGTGTCTAGATTTTGACACCAATAAGAAAAGAAAAATGAAGGCATTTACATGAAATATACATTTTTCTTCGATCTTATCATGTCATGTCATGTCATGTAAAAAGTACATCAACCCCGCAATAACTAAGGGTGCAAATAATCAACATTATGCATGGACGTTTATGGCATTTGGTAAGAACCTTAAATTTTTTCTTTCCTTTTTAAGTAAACAAAAAGTTGTGAGTTGGTTCATGATTTTGTCGGTCCAGACATCAGATATGTACGTAAAATAGTATATTTCAATAAAACGGTGTTCGAACAAAAGATTTGTCAATAACTATTCCGTTCTAAAAAACAATTCATTAAACGATTGGAAGCTTCTTGAGTTCTTGTCGTCCGTACGTCCCATCAACCCGTTCAAGGTGCCTCGGTCAATACAACATGTGGTCAGCCCAATATCTACTTACCCGATCAACCCATGCGATCAACCGATTGGTCAATCAATGCATGGTCGATCCGGCATGCATGATGCGGATCTTGGCTCTTCTTGATGATTCCCTTTCTCCATTAGTTCATATACTTCTTTTGAACCTACAAAAAATTAATGCAATGCAAATGTAAGAAATTAATGTAGGACTCTAATATATAATCTAAACTAAATGGAACCTAATATTTGAAGAGAAAATGAATGGAACCTTCAACCAAATTAGGAGGTGTGGTCGAACAAAAAACGAACCGAAGTCATCATTTTTCTAAGTAGATGAAAGTTTGTAACAATTACTCTTTCTGTTGCATATTAGTTGTCATTCTAGCGTTTATTTTTTGTTTCATATTACTTGTCGTTTTTTGTATTTCCAATGCAGATTTATTACTATATTTCCATCTTTTACCCTTAACTTTCAGCTTAATAATTACTTCTATCAAACAAAATAATATATTAATTAGGGGTAAAACAGAAAATTTAATTGTTTTCTTAATTTGTGTGAAAACACCTAGAATGATAAGTAATTTGCAAGGGAGGGAGTACATAATTATCGGAGAACAAGCAAATGGAAAGAAAAAAAAGGTAGTAATACTACGACAGAGATACAAAGCATAGAGATGACGAGAGTTAGCAAAGGTTAAAATGAAGAGGCGGATGAAGTTAGAAAATTTAGAGAGAGGAATAGTTACCGAGGGTAATCGTTAACTCTAGGCGACACTAAAAATTCTCAACCTATGCGACTCCTCATCTTCCCAAACAATCGACAGTCGAGATTCCAATACCAAAACATGTCGATCCAGATCCACGCATAACCAAAAAAAATTGTAAGCTTCGCCAAATTTAAGAAGAGTTCGTTTGATGAACTATGGGGCTTATTGTCGGAGGTGTTTCACACCCTCCATAAAGAACGTACCTGGATCAAGATTGACCTACGAGGACATGCGAGCTCGGCTCATAAAGACTATGAATCATATGAAGTATGAAAGCTAAGCACTAATACGAAGTATAAAATCTTAGGTCCACAAAGAGTTTGTTCTACCAATTGAGTGAGAGGTGGCACTTCGAGCATTGCGACGTGCGAGTGGTTGTCTGATGCAAAGGAGCAGCTCGGAAAGTAAGAAGAAAAGTATTGATTTTATGCAAAAAGAAAAAAGGGTGATCATGACGCGTAACAAGTAACATGATGGGACAACATATACAATTTTCTCTGCGACATAACAGTATTTGGTCTGGTGGACCATAACTTGAATCTGATTATTATATTGGCTTTGGATCCAATATAAGGTGAAGTCTAGTAAGACCTTTCATTTAGTTCTTCTTGACGAAAACGAAAACGTTTTAGAGAGAATTCATGTTTGTGAAAAACTCCAGAGAAACAGAGTGAGTTGAGTGATCCTTTTTGGGTAGATTAGGATATGTTGCGTGAACATGAATCTTTGTGTATAAGATGTCGTGTGTTATTGGGTAGACTACATATGAGTTTTAATTCTCATATGTTTAAGAGATAAGTTAGATCTCTTTTATTTTGACAAAAAAAAAAGATCTTTTTTATAACATTGTTGTTAATTTGTAGCATTGCTACGTCTATGTATTAGTGGAACTAATATAAGGCAAGTTTGTTTGGAACTGTTTGTTCTTAGTTTTTGTGTTCGTATCAGGTCTCATACTCTCAAAAGAAAAATCGGCAAAGAAAAAAGAATAGGATTTATTTAGCCGACATAGAACATGTATAAATTAGGGGGTACTCGCATCACTACAAGAATTTAATCATATAGTCACATTTTTTTTTGTGGCAATGGTACTGATTTTGTAGCAAAATGAAGGATGCTACAAATTTGCTACAATTTTTGTCTTCTAGCTATACGGGCGTCGCTATGTTAATTGTGTAACTAAATGTAGTAAATTAGCTACAAAATGTCACAAAGAAATGTCGTGGCAAATGTTGTTACAAAACCAGTTTGTGACAATTTGATACAATTTAGTTATGATTTATATTGTAGCTAATGTGTAGCTTTAGGCAAAAAAAAAACCAAAAACATAATAATTTATATTTATATTTTGTGATATAAAATTAAATTATAAAAAAAGTAAAAAACATTAATAAAAACAAATGATTGGTTCTTTAGTATTGAAGAACCCTTCTTCATTGTATTAGGCTTTTGCATTAGCGGTGGAAGAAAGCATCAAGCCATCGCCGGAGAGAGTGCAAGAGCTCTCGAGATGAATGCTCCTGCACACAGGTACTTGGAGATGAATGCACGAGCTCTCGAAATGCCGAGACCATGAACTCGAGGGGAGAAAATCATATCCGGCTAATACACACTTGCTGGAAAAAAGCCAAACCAAGAACAATCATCAACAACAATGTAACAACAACACTCATTGAAGAACCACATATCACTTATTTGTCTTATTTTAACTCATCGAGAGGTTAACACAAATTTATTTGTCTGAATATAAGCTCAAATTGAGATATAGCGTGAAATGTCAACAAAGGAATTGCTTACCTTCAAATTGGCACCTTTTCCTAGTTCTATGAAGCTAGGCTCAATTGTTCCCTGCATTTGTAAGGTCTTCAATCTGATAAATTAGAAAAAAGAATCAAGTCTTCAATCTGATAAATAAGAAAGAGAATCAAACGTTATCACTGAATCAAGATATGCTCATAAGCACCTTCTGGATAAGAGGATATGGGGTTAAAAATGGATTAAACCCAAGAGGAAATCAAATTGACATCGGCAACTCAAACCTCTTTCATGGTGAAAAAGTCTAAGCTAAATTTCTTAACAGAGCACTTGAGGTAAACAAATCGAAGAAACCAGAAGAATTATAGTCGAAACAAATCGAAGAAACCTAAACAAGCCAAGCCACTCTTCTAAACGAGACGCTTGATAGATATCAGGAAACTTTGCTAATCGGTAAAGAAGAAACAATCACACAGTCATTCTCTCTGATTATTCCTGATTATGAATATATAGAAAAGATAGCCTTTGTGACGATCATGAATAAATTTACACAAGGGATGAAAGAAAGAAAGATGTTTTGTTACCTTGTGGAAATTAAAGACCAAATCAAGGTCACAAACATTGTTGAAGAAATGGTCCAAAATCTTGACGAACAAGTGGATGCATTCAATGTAAGCCAGCCGCATGGTCCGTTATGTCAACGCACAAGGAGAAAAACAAGCTAGCATATCATCGTTGTGTGTTATAAACTGCAAAAATGATCATAGAAAAGTCACTCACACATGAAAATGGTTCATAAAACTAGAGAATGAAACCAGTGTAATGCATAAGGCATATAAGCAACCTTGATTGCTTAGTGTTAATTCCAACAACTACGTATGTACAAACTCTAACAATAATCTTGATTCTAAAACCAAATAACACAGGATGATACTTTTCTCCGACTCTAATCTAGTAACGCAAAAACAAAACTAGAATCAAGATAAAAAAAACCCACAAACCTCAACAAAATTGGTGACCTTTGAGTCGCGATTCACCAGCAATCTATGAACATGAGAGGAACTAAGAATCAGAGAAGCAGAAGGGTCAAGAAAGCGACAATAGAAAGGGAAAAATGAATACAAGTTTCCTTAGCTGCGAATCTTTGCCGATTTCCGCCATTGATTAGGTCGCTCTCTCTGTCTTCCCCGGATAAAAAGATAGAGATTAGAGAAAACGAAAGAGACTAAGAGAAAGAGATAGTAACAGAGATAGAGATGTCGGCAACTAATCTCGGTGGAGACGGCGACGAGATGGCTATTGGTGAGATCGACGGGAGGCGGCAACTGCTTTTGTCTGAGAATCCGATGGAGAGAAAATGAGATAAGTAAAAAGAGAAGAGGCAGAGAAGGTGAAAAGTACAAAGAAATAAAGGATCTAGGGTTTTCAGATTTATTTACTTCTATTTTTTATCAACTCAGATTTATACTTTGTTACTAATTTATTTGTGACTATATTGGGATATTTGATACGACAACAATAAAAACTATTGGGATATTTGAGTTAAAATTCTTTGTAAATTCTGGAATTTGAAAACTCTAACTTATTTAAAATAATAAATCTTAAGAACTTTAAAACCTAAATTGTAATAATATAGCTACGATGATTTTTTAACAAATTTGTAACTTTGCAACAAGAACTATAGCTGTTTTTATAAATACACAAATTCTTCTTCTTCTTTATTCTTTCAATTTTCATGTAAGCATTTTCCCACAGTATTTGTGAAGCAAGTTGTAGCTTTTATTAGGGATTTCTTTATAAGTATTTGTAGCAACATTACCCACAATTATATTATATCAATATGAAGCAAATTTGTTACAAATTTTATATTCATAACAATTTTGTAGCAAATTACCCACAAATTGTTACCAAATTGCTTCAATTCAATTTCTTTCTAAATTTGTAACTAATTGTATCTATTTGTAACTAATTTTGGTTACAAAACATTGTTGTCACAAAATTTGTGGCTATATTAATTTATTCTTGTAGTGCATTAATAAGGAATTTGATCATTAACTGAAGGGGGCAGAATATTAAGGTTTCGAACTCCCTTGTTCTCTAGTTCTCCTCTGCATTTGTATGCATCACTTCGACGACTTGGCTAGAAATCTCCGTATCCCAAATTTGTTCGATTATCTAATACTTAGTGGATCTCCTGATTTAATAAAAAAATTTCGTTAGTGTTTCTTATAAAAAGAAATTTATTCTATTATCTAAAAGCTGTTGTCGAATGACAAAACCTCAAAAGTTTGGTATAAAGCATAAACCCATTTAAAACTTGTAATGCGTTTCGTTAACCAGATTATTTCCTCAGTGTTCGTTAATAGGTGTATATTGCTATTTTAATATACACCCAAATATTCTAGAATACCATACTCGTCTAGACTTTTAAGCTAAGAAATCAAATTCATGGGTTTGTTAAACCATACAGCTAAAAATATAGATGGCTTTTAATTTCTTGAATTAGGTAACCAAATTCTCCATGAAAATGTAAAAGATCTAGACTGCTAGGACTATGAACATACACATGTTGTACATTTAGTCTCTGCTAGGTATCCGTTCATATTCGACTTGGACTTTAATTAACCTGTATGGAGGTTTTCTGGTTGGGTAGTGAGCATTGAAGTTTCACAATACTCATTTGACCGGAAAGGATTCGAAATACATGTATATTTCAAACCAAATCACCTAAATATATATGATCATAAATACTCAAATACCCAAAATACGTGTAACTAAATATCATGAAATACTAATATGGATTTTAAAGTAATACTAATATAATGAAATACTAATATGAACCTGTTAATGATTTTAAATTGGACACTCATAACCTATCTAACATAGTATCAAAACCGAATTCACGATGTCCCGTCCGATATATGATACGACCTCCAAAAGTGGTCCAGTCCACATATGCCAAATATATATACTGTGATCAATGATTAAAAAACCATCATCTCGAAAGGGCATATTAAAAAATAATATCTCACATCACAAATTAGAAGAAACCTTAGAGCATGTTTACCTGTTAATTTTTAGAAAAAAAAAGGAAAAAAAGAAAAAAGAAGAAGATTTTGGTGAGATTTTGCATGAAGTAGATCATAGGAAAGACACTTTAGTAAGAGTTTATTAGAAATTAATACTAAACTAATGTCTACAATACTTTTTTAGTGTGATGGATAAATATGCTCTTAAGTAATATATACAAAATATTAATTAATCTATTCATTGTCAGTTGGTTTTAAGTTGGAAATCTATAGTAACTATATATACTCTAATAATCTATTCGGATATTTTTTATACTGAACAAAAAAAAATATGGTCGAAAATATTAAATACAATTGATTCAAAGAAAGTTATCTATTTACATGATCAAATTCTTTTTACTATTCGATATATTTGTTATAGACCAAATAGTACTCTGAAATGCGTAGAATATAGGTTTTCACATGTTTCAAAAATTAGTCTTAGTTTTTGTTTGATCTCATTGAATGCTTACTATTAGATATACTAAACCGGGTATGTATATCTAATACTTACTGCTGAATTATCCTCAGTGATAAATACAGTTATCAGTATTAGAGAAAGAATAATTTATCATATAAAAGACTAGTGAGATCGAGATGTTATAATTTCTAATTGGGTGAACATTCCGTGTTCAACAATCTGAGATGTGGAGTCTACTCCCTTCCTACAACTTTTCAAAGTCGGACCAAAAAACATTGATTCAAAGTCTACCAAATTTCAGTGCTGAAGTCAAAGTCTTTCATTCACCCAATAAAGCAAAAAACTTAAATTCCAAGTTAGATTTTACTTTTATTCGCTTTACAAAGTTTTTTTTTAAACTGATTTTACACCTTATTTAAAATTATGTTAAACGTGAATATTTGAACATAAATCAAATAAAATCAGAGAATATTTGAAAAGTAGTTTTTTTATACAAAATTCATACACTGTACATTTTTAAGATTCATATACATCTATAAATAAACTAGATTATTTAAAATTATCATTCAACCATATTTACAACTAAAATAATTTTTAGGGCCTCTTGGTGTATATTCTTTAATAATCAAATATAAGAAAATATACCATAAGATGTAAAAAAAAAGTTAAGAGAAAAGAAAAACAAAAAATTACTTTTTGCATATAGTGGTAGGTGAAATGTCTAGACTCTAAAATATTCCTTGTATATAATCTATCTACCTTGTTGTCCTTCTTTGTATACCTCACAATTTGTTATTAAGACATTCGTAACTACTTTCCAGAAGGAAAACATTAAAAGAGAGCAAATTTTAATCCTCACGATGAGCCATAAAAACAGAGGAGCCTCAGTATCTTCTCATAATCTTCATTATTCAGAAGATAGAGTTCCTCTCCGATCAGATTCTGAGCAATCATGTTTGAATTCAACCCCGGAGTTCGATTTTTGCCTCCGTCAAAACTCGAAACAACGGTTTTCTCATGCCGACGAGCTCTTCCTGAATTGGAAAAACCTTTCTCACATGTCCACTGCCACAAACTCGAAGAAGACCGAGGTAACTTCTCCAAGAAGAAATCTTCAAACCCTAGCTCCAAAATCTGACACAAGAGATTCTGACTCAGATGATCCAAGTTTTGGATGTGGATTTTGGCTCGTTAGAAGCAAATCTGTTGGCTACTCTATGAGAAAGAAGAAGACGGATTCCTTTTCGGAATATAATCGAAGTAATAGTGATCCGCAAAAGAAGAAGAAGAAGAGTTTGCAGAAGATTAATTCTACTGATCTTAGGGCTCCAAGATCATTGAATAGTCCGGCCTTGAACGTTCCATTGGCTGATTTATTTTGTTTAGGCAGTCGCGATAGGAAAAAATGAAAGAGTGTGTTTGTTATAACCCGGAAAATTTCTAAACTAGTTCTAGATCCTGTGAAAAGGTCAGGTGTTTTTATCAATTAGAATGTTAATAGTGATTGTATTTGATTTTTTTTTATTATACTGCTATTAAATTTAGCGCATGAAAGACGAGATAGAATATCTTAGTACGGATTGTCATAATCATACATAGCTACGATAGTTCGATTTTTTTCGAAGTTTTTGGCATATTTGTACACTAAGCTTTAGAGAATTGTTGGTTTCGATATTTATGTAAGGTGGATGATAATCTAATGTACTTGTTCACATTTCATGGGAGGAAATATACTATCTTGTGAAATGGTTAAAAACCAGCCAAAAAAACATCAAACCGACAAACAATCAAATTAGTACAAACACTAGTCAAATATGGACACTCACACATCGGTTGATTAAATGTGTCAATTAAAAACCATTGACTAATAAGATTGACCAAAGTTGACGTATTAGATGATCATGATCATACTTTGATAAAGTAAAGTGTTTACTTGTATATTTTTCTCAAACAAAAAAAAGAATTGATTATTTGTATTGTAAGCCTAATTTAAATATTGGTGTTAAGTTTTTTTTTTTTTAACTTATCGGTGTTAAGTTTAATCGTAAGATATGACCCCTTTTTTGTCAACAAGATATGACCTCTTTTATAAAGCTAAATTGCATATTATAAAATAAACTAATTTTTTTGATAATTGAAGTATAATATATGTGGAAGCTCCCTTGGTCAAGTGGTTGACTAAGGGCTTTAAAGCTTCTACACCAGAAAGTACGGAGTTTGAGTCCCGGAGAATACAAATTGTTGGAAGAATAATTTATAGAGATTTACAGCGTGGTGCAAAGAGAGTTGAGAGGTTCCACACATCAAGGCTAAATTTGTTAGTTGTATAATCGTCCGTGTAACTGTTCTCATAATTTGTAATAATTCATAAAATCTAGACGATTCAAAAAGAAGTATAATATATAGATATTTTTGATTTTCGTAGTTACCAGTGTCTTTTTATTGAGTGAGGGTCGAATTACGTAACTAAATGGACCAGAAGATATAACAAAGTCGAAGCAAAAAAAAAAAACTTTAAGATAACTATGTTTTAGAGATGTGAGATAGTTTTACATGTATACTTAAGAAGTGAAAGATGAGCATTCTGTTAAGTAAAGTATAATGACATGTATCTCGGTCTTTGATACACACAAATCTTATTATAAATTGAATTTCTTTTATATGTTTTACTATCTTCTTCTTTTTTTAAATCAGAGTTCTGATTAAAGAATTACGCGAATGATATAACATATTGTTTGTATGAAGAATGCTAATTCATATGGTCAAAAGAGTCGGAGTAGGTCAATTTCTGAAAGCCCCAAACCGGCGTCCAAATAATTGAAAAGAACATTGAATTCCTTTTGAGTTTAGTCCAACGTAATTATTGGGCAAGAATAAATACAACAATCGAGCTTTGTCAAAAGAAATCAACAACCAAAATCCATTTGGAAAACTAAACATCAAATTAACAAGTAATTTTTGAGAAGCATTGCATTTTTTTTTTAAAAGTGCGTGAGAAGTTATGACTAAACAAAATCTTGACTAAAAATAAAATTACTAATAAACAAGTTTTTATGGTGTAATTGCTTATAAGTACAATACTGACAATCACTATTGGAGAGGTATATGTTTGGAGGGTGAGAATTTATAAATAGCGGAAATTTCAGTTTGTTAAATTCCTTGTGGTGAGCTCTCTCCATGTGATTGTGGAGGCATGAAATTGGGTTTAGTATGAGCTACCTTTTCTATCAAAATCAAAAACCATTTATGTTGTTGTTAATGGATTGTGGATATTAGAGATTGTCCAACTCATGCAAATAAAACACAACTTTTATTTTTTGTCAAACAAGAAACTCCAAATTTTTTTATCCATATCTTCACAAATTCAGATACCAAAATCAAGTTAAGTTATTCCCTTTACCATTACTCAAACCGAAACTCATGACCTTGAGGACATATAAACGAGTAGTTTAATTTGATAGAATCACACAATTTTTTTTTTTTTTTTTTGCGCAAACCGTAACTTAGATTAAGCCTACTCCCCTCTAAGGGTGGCGAGTTCACCTTACAATACCGTCCTTAGCTAGCTCGTCGGCTACAACATTTGCTGAGCGAGGAATAAAAACAAAAGAGATAGATATGAAGGCTATGCTAAGATAATGAATATAAAAAAATAAAGACTTCAACTCATTGTACACGCTTTTAGTGTTAAGCAACGTCACAAGAGATAGGGAATCACACAAATTTTATATCAAAGAATGTTTTACTTGGAGATGTTTGAGATCACCTAGAGATGTTTGAGATCTTACGCGATATCGCAAAGCTCTCCCTCGATCTCAATGTTATCTCTTTCAATTTCTTGTCTCGATCTTGTAATGTTCAAACAGATGCGATTGCAAAAGCTTGCCTTGTACCAGGGTCCGATTATAACCGGTTTATCCTAAAAACTCTTTTCCGATTAATGCATTCTATTTTGACCCAAAAAAGAAAAAATGTTTTACTTATTTTTACAAACAAATGAAATCAATCACCAACACACACACCCACAAACAAACAAACAAACAAACCAAAATCAACAATCAAATAAAACCCAAAAAAATTCAATTCTCTTCTCATCAATCAAAAACCCACAAAAAAAAACAAGACAAAACTGTGTAAAAATCAAATCTTTGTTTACAAAATCAATAAATTTGTCTATAACCCAAAATCGTCCGACCACCACCATCAACTTTTCTCCCTCCTCCTCCTCCTCCACCGTTAATAGCAGAAGCAGCCGCCATTGAAATCTTCTTAAGATCCTGAACAGTCGCGTAACTCTTACGTGCCATTCCCATCATCATTCCTTTACTCTTCTTCTCACCTACACTCGCCGATTTACTCCCTCTCGAAGAACAAGAACCCAAACCATTCAAAACGCTGCCGTTTCTACTCTTCGAAC
This sequence comes from Arabis alpina, assembly GCA_900128785.1. Lineage (NCBI taxonomy): Eukaryota > Viridiplantae > Streptophyta > Magnoliopsida > Brassicales > Brassicaceae > Arabis > Arabis alpina. Next base: position 29,257,381 of record LT669793.1, on the reverse strand, counting down.
TCGGCGGAGTAGTAGTAGTGTTGTTGAAATTAACCGGACGACAATTCTCTTTACGTATCACGGCGGAGAAATCAGGCACAGATTGAGCCACCACCGAAGAAAAACCAACTCGACTTTGTTTCTTCTGTGAAATTACGGAATTACCCTCGAACCTTACTTGTTTTTTCCTCGGTTCTTCTTCTTGTTGGAGATATTTATGGAAGTCTCGTTTTAGTTGAAGCTTTGATTCACGTAATCTTGAGTATTCATCGTATCTTGGTCCTCTTTCGTAACCAGAGAAACCATCTAACAAGAGTTTAAGCTGATGATGTGTGTCGGAGTTTTGTGAGAGAATAAGAGAGATTGGATCAACAGAGAAAAACAGAGGTTCCATACTTGGGTTTGAGATCGTATCCTCCATTACTGAATCGATAAACTTCTTCTGAGTTTTTTTGTTGTTTGCAAAAGCTAAAGGCTTTACTTAATGCAAGAAAATGTTTTAACGGTCTGATAAAAATCGGTGGAAGACAATCTTTTAGGATTTCGCTTTGTTGACGATTTTACCCTTTTAACGGTCTTAATTTGGGAGTGTGGGACCCCGTGATTCATCGATCAAACGGTCATTAATTTTTCCTTAATAAGCAAATTATAGATTGTTTCTTGTTTGGAATCTTTAGCCTTGACATGGATGGTTAAGTATTTGGCTAAATTTCCTCTCATGGTTAATATTTTTTTTTTGTATTACTACAACATCGTTAATTAAATTGTCATTGTGTATGGTTATATACTATAGTATATTAGTATATATTTGTAAGTTTTGAATCGTGTATATACATTCATAGACCAAACCGAATCCTAACCTATATTATTATGTTCTCGCATCTTTCTTAGAAGAGTGTATTATTGAATTTCCATTAGAGCCTAGTTAGTAATGGTTTATAATCATATTCTCTCTATTTCAATTTACTAGATATTATAACTAAAAAGGACTGGTTAAATTATAAAATAGAAGCTAAGAGAAGCATGGAAAGCTATGAAGCACCTTTAGTCCTTCTTTATTGCTCATATTTCGGATTTTGCTTAAGATGGTCCTTTGATTAGTATTTGTTAGGAAACCAATCATGCAATTTATAACAAAAACCTCTGAGAGTTTATTGATTTAGTAGTGATGCTTAGATTAAGTAAAAGAGTGAACGAATAATGATCAAAGGAGACCATATTAAGCAAAATCCGAAATATGAGCAATAAAGAAGGACTAAATGTGCTTCATAGCTTCCCATGCTTCTCTTCTTCACAATGAGGAATAGTGGCAGCTTACGTGGCGCCACAGCTCACACGCCTAGAGATGAGCATATAGAGAAAACAGAGCAAAAGGGTTTGAACTAATAGCCTCCACAACACGGCAGGAGAATCTTCATCCTCTTGCATTTAGAGCATTTCAGCCATTATTAACCACACAACGGAAATATCTGATCTCGCTAGTCGTCACTGGAGACTTGTTAAGTCAAGCTTTAGTTTTCTTCACAAATGTTAGAAACAATCCAATGATTCACAGAAAGAAAAAAAGTATGATACATTCATGTAGTGAGGAGAGGAAGATTATGAAAATATGGAGCTTGTGTATTATCTTTGCTCTTTCTAACTCATTGCTACTTGTTATTGCTTCTCCTTCTAAACACTTGTGTCTTCCAGATCAGAGGGATGCTCTTTGGGAGTTCAAGAACGAGTTCTATGTTGATTCTGATTGGAGGCCTTGGGATAAGAAGACCGAGGAGTGGAGGTACAACACTGATTGCTGTTCTTGGGATGGTGTCTCTTGTGATCCTAAAACCGGCAAGATCATTGGGTTAGACCTCAGGCGCAGTTCGCTTAACGGTCTTTTGAGATCTAATAGTAGTCTGTTCAGACTACAACATCTTCACACCTTGAGTCTTGACTACAATAATTTTTCAGGTATTCTACCAGATTCCATCGGCAACCTCGAATATTTGAGTGAATTTAGTTGTCATAGTTGCAAGTTCCATGGAAAATTACCTTCTTCACTGGAAAATCTGTCTTATCTCACTCATCTTTATCTTTCTATTAATGATTTCACCAGTGAAGGACCAAATGTGCTACCCACATTGAGGTCTCTCATATCGGTCGACCTTGGTTCTAACCAGTTCGACGGTACGCTGCCATCTAACATGAGTAGCCTCTCCAAATTGGAGTATTTTTATATGAATGGAAATTCATTTTATGGATCCATTCCCTCTTCTCTCTTCATGATCCCTTCGTTGATTGACCTTGACTTGGGAAGAAACCAATTCAGTGGTCCTCTTGAGTTTGGGAATATCTCTTCCCCATCTAAACTTCGAACGTTAAACATTGGAGAAAACAATTTCAACGGACCAATCCCGGGATCTATATCGAAACTAGTAAGGCTCGAGTATCTTGACCTCTCTTTATGGAACACAAGAAGGGACATTGTTGATTTAAGTTTTTTCTCACATTTCATATCACTTAGAGAGTTGGATCTTTCAGGGATTCATTTGAAGATCAGTTCAACTCTCCATTTCTCCTCACCAATGATCTCCTCCTTGACTTTATCATCGTGCAATATTTCAAAGTTTCCTAAGTTTCTAGAAAACCTAACCGAGTTATGGTATTTAGACGTTTCTGCCAATCAAATGGAAGGTCAATTACCAGAGTGGCTTGGAAGACTGCCACGGTTGCAGTTTGTAATCATTTCTGAGAATGATTTCAGTGGAGAACTAACTATGTTGCCAAATTCTACAAAGTTCTTTTTTGGATCTGGTAATCGGTTTTCAGGAGAGATTCCTAAGAGAATATGTGAATTGTTTGGTCTTCAGGCACTTGTTTTATCCAACAACAACTTCAGCGGTTCTATTCCTCGGTGTTTTGAGAACTTCAATACTACTCTTATGGTCTTGCATCTTCAGAATAACAGCCTCTCTGGTGTTCTTCCAGAGGAGTCTATTAGTGATTTCTTGATATCACTTGATGTTGGTCGCAACCAGTTATCGGGACAACTTCCCAAGTCTCTGATCAACTGCACTTTTCTCGAGTTTTTGAACGTGGAAGGCAACAGAATCAATGACACGTTTCCATTCGGGTTGAGATTGTTGCCCAATCTACAGATTATCATCCTTCGTTCTAACGAGTTCCATGGGCCAATATCTTCTCATCTAGAGTCTTTCAGTTTCCCCAAACTACGAATATTTGATATTTCGGAAAATCCCTTCAGTGGAGTCTTACCATCATCTTACTTTGTTGGTTGGAATGCGGTGTCATCGACCGTAGATGTTGAAGATAATACGCCTCTAGTTGGGGTTGTAGGAGCTTTCCGAGCACACTCTCATAAATATGTGGTTCTAACCAACAAAGGATTAAAGATGAAGCTAGTTGGGAGTGTTTTCACTATGTACAAAATCATTGATGTCTCTAGAAACAGATTCGAAGGAGATATCCCTGAATCCATTGGTTCACTCAAGGAACTCATTGTGCTCAACATGTCAAACAACGCTTTCACAGGTCCTATTCCACAATCTCTAACGAACTTGACCAATCTCCAATCATTGGATCTATCTCAAAACAGGTTATCCGGTGAAATCCCACCACAGCTCGGGAAACTCACGTTTATAGAGCGGATGAACTTCTCTTACAATAGGCTCGAAGGTCCAATACCACAAGGCACTCAGATTCAAAGTCAGAATAGTTCGTCATTCGCAGAGAATCCCGGGCTATGCGGTGCTCCTCTTCAAGACACATGCAGTGGAGGAGAAGACGAAGAAGCAACAAAGCAAGAGCAAGATGAAGAAAAGGAAGAGAAAGAGCAAGTATTGAGCTGGATTGCAGCTGCAATAGGCTATGTACCTGGTGTTGTGTGCGGACTCACCATCGCCCACATTCTCACTTCATAGGCTAAGAATAGAATAAAACATAAAAATCAAAAGCATTCTACACTAGTGCTTTCATGTGTCTGCAGTGTAGTTTTCGCTTCCTTGTTGTAATCGAACTCTTTTCTTTCAAGAAGTTTCCTCTATTTATCAATGTCTTGTGCTTTGTATTTCTAAGATTTGTTGATGAAAAGAGGTTTCAAAGTTCGACTCAAACATACTAAGAAGATCTTATTTAACATGGAGCCCATTAGTTTCCATGGATACTTTCAAGCCGAGCAATTAGATCCAGTGTTCAAATATGTTTTGCAAATCCCCTAAGAAATGCATATATTAGACTCTTTATAATTAGAACAATGTGAGACTTTTGCTTGAATATGGAAAGATGGTTTTTCTATGATGTTACCTGGTAAAGATGCCATGAAGCATAAGCATCAGTTGCTGAGTATTGTAACTGCTCCTATGATAGAGGATAGAACTCCCAGTTTCCAAGCCTGATTCTATTTACTTTCAGGAAGCAGCGAAAGTAAAAAGTAAATCAGAACCAAAGTTCTAAATAGAAAAAACTTTTGATACAGTAGAAGAGATACAATTTTGAATTTGATTGCACATTACATACTTAAACACTGAAATGGAAATAGATGGAAACTTGCATACAGACCGAGATAAGAGCGTAATAGCATGAACTGAGAATTCAAAGGAATCAGACAAGAAAACAAGAACTTGGAGCTCGAATCATAGGAGAAAACAACTTAAATCACCAACCCAGAAAATTTTACTATTGCTATAGTAACATACATACACATTCACATCATGAAGCAAATGTTGATGGAAAATAAAATTTCTTATTACCAACAGTGGGAAAATAACAGAAAAACTCACATAACACAAAAAATGATCTTCATTAGTATAATAAAGCTTACAATATAACTTATCAGTAAGACAACTGCTAATGATACTAACAATGTTTGACTATGGTGTTACATGTTACTCTGATAATACCTATAACCAAGATGAAGCAAATACTAGAAAATCAAACTGTGTGGAACTTGTATTTCTGTCCCAAATTGAATTTAGATATTGTATCATTGAATCCATCTTCAACTAGTGTCCTCACGGCTTCAACACCTTGTTCCATTCCCGCATCGATCTAACATACACATTTATTCCCACTTCAACACCTTGTTTCAGACTTTTAGTGATAAAATAAGTGGACCCTTTTTATTCTTTTACCTGTTTACGCTCCAAGGGGCTGAATTTCTGGAGTAGAAACGCTTTCATGTCCATGTTACCTGGTGGATTTCCAATTCCTGCAATATACCAGATAATTTTAAGATGATAGCAAAAGGTTATAAGCAGAAGAGGACATTCACCAAGTAGAACTGGAGGAACACAAACCGATTGATAAGCGGGGAAAGCCACGACGCCCATTTAAATGTTCTGTCACATTCTTCAATCTGAGACAGAACAAAAATGTTACAGTGTTCTAATTCTGATAACAAAGAGCAAATAAAGATGCATTACTTGTGTCACAGTGTAATTTACTTTCTAACAATCAAAATGATTTAGACTATTTTGATATATACACTATTCTTCATTATCAATGGATCTTAGATCATGAAGTTTTGTGTCCTAGTCTGAAGATAACATCTCTCTAACATTTCCAAACTCCAACCACTCAGAGAGAGTTTCTGTTCTATCTCGAAAACCAACAACTCCTACATTGATCACTTCCTTATTAAGAGACATTACTTACCCATTGTGCTGGCTATGTCCTCCTCTTGGTTGCAACCTCAAGACACCATTAGGTAAACCCATGTCATCATACATCTGCATCATACAACACAATTGATCAATCTTATTTCATTATCATCACACTACATACCGAAATAAATTTTGTACTTACCATCAAAATGTGGCGTAAGGGTACTTGATAATACTCCGCTAACGGTCCAACCTTTATAAATCAAAAGATAAACATACCACCATTACAATTCAACACATAAAGACACTATCGCTCAAGAGATGACAACAACGGAAAAAAACTAACCGATTCACCACTGAAATTCATGTAAGCTTGAGGTTTAACCAACAAAATAGGTACCTCTCCAACAGCACCTGTACTAGTCACACAAAGTAATCCCCAATAAACAAACCAACACAATCCTGAATTGAAAAACACGAAATTGGCTAGAAATGAACCTATCCCAACTAAAGCCCTGGACTGTATTGAGTTCATGGAAATGTCACTTGTTCTTGCTATATGATCAATCATCTCAAAACCAATCTGCAAAAAACAATACAAATAAGGATCAAATCAAGAATACGAAAAAAAAGAGAGAGGTTTGATTTTACAAACACATAAAAATGAAATTTTTACATTATGTCTTGTTCCGTAATACTTAGTTCCAGGATTACCAAGTCCAACAATAAGCCATGGTGTGTATTCAGCTTTAAGCTTGTAATCAGAAACAGGTAACGACGACGAAGCACGCACAGAGAAGAACCTCTTCGAATCCAATTTACAAGTTTTTGGGTATGTAATCAAAGGAGATGATACAGAAAACATAACGGAAACTGAAAACAAACAAAGAGAGGAAATTGCTGCGTTATCTATAGTCAAAACTCCCTAAACTCCAAACTCGTTAAATTTATCTTCTAAAGAGAGAAAGTAACACTAACCCATCAATCGCAAAGAGAATCTGATGAATTCTTAAAGATTACAAATCGGAAGAAGTGTAAACGAAACCTTCAGAGGATAAGCAGAAGCGACGAAGAACGTTATCAGTGTCAAGGAGAAGACTGAACCGGAGGATTTAAGATATAAACCGGACCGGACTGGACAAAACCGATATGAAAGTCAATTTAGCCGACCGGACAGAGATTACTTGGATCTTGCACTTTCTTGAATATATTCTTGGAATGTTCCGAAGCTTCTTGGATAATTCAAAAACAGCAGGGTTATATGACATATTGTAGCGTACTATCAACTGTTCAAGACGCGACATTCTCTCCAAGAAATGTTTCAATATAACAAGTTTGTTATAATCCAAATATGCTTCATTAATTAACAATAATGATAAAGTGTTTCCTTATTTACAAACACACTAAACCGGAAGTAATGTACCGGCTATAATATACCAAACCAAGAGATTCAATTCATATATACATCTATTACTCCCCCTCAAGATGGAGCATAAAGATGATGAATGCCCATCTTGGACAAAAGATAGTTGAATTGAAGCGCTGTGATAGGTTTGGTGAAGATATCAGCAAGTTGATGTTGAGAGCTTACATGTAGAGTCTTCATAAAACCAGCACCAAGCCTCTCTCGAACTACATGCCAATCTCTTTCAAAGTGCTTTGTTCGCTCATGGTAAACAAAGTTCTTGGCAATCTTTAGAGCGGATTCATTATCACAGTAAAGCACAATGCCATCATCAAGTTGAATCCTTAGATCGTCTAGTAAAAACTTCAACCAAATTAGCTCACATGTAGCATCAGCCATGCTTCTATATTCAGCTTCAGCAGTACTCCGACTCACGGTGTCCTGTTTCTTAGAACGCCAAGCAATAAGAGAGTCTCCAAGAAACATACAATAACCAGTAATGCATCTTCTTGTGTCAGGACATGCACTAAAGTCTGAGTCTGCAAAAGCTCGAAGTGTCAATGAGGATGTGACAGGATAAAGGAGTCCCTGACCTGGATCATTCTTCAAGTATTGTAGGACACGGTTAACAGCAAGAAGATGAGGTTCTCGTGGAGCAGCCAGAAACTGACTGAGTTTATTGACTGCATAACATATGTCAGATCTAGAGACAGTTAGGTAAACAAGTTTGCCAATGAGTTTTCTGTATCGAGAAGGGTCTTCAAGTAAAGCACCATCAGTTTCACCAAGATGGAGATTAAGTTCCATGGGTGTAGAAAGTGGTTTACATCCAAGAAAACCAAATTCGTCTAAAAGCTCCAAAGTATATTTGCGCTGACATATAGATATACCAGTGGCAGAACGAGCAACCTCTAGACCAAGAAAATAACGCATAACACCAAGATCTTTAATCTTGAATTCTTGAGCAAGAAGGTTTTTAATATTGGTAACAGCCACATCTTTATCACTAACCAATAGGATATCATCCACATATACCAGAAGGGCCAGAAAGCTTGAAGTAGACTGATGAATAAACAGAGTTGGATCAGCAGATGACTGATCAAATCCATTGGACAAAAGAACACCATAAAACTTGTGAAACCATTGACGGGAAGCCTGTTTCAAACCATAGAGAGATTTCTTGAGTTTACAAACAGGCTTATGAGGTAGTAACTCCCCCTGTCTTGGAGAGTATCCTTGTGGTATGCACATATATATTTCTTCTTCTAAATCCCCATGTAAAAAAGCATTTGTAACATCCATCTGATTAATACTCCATCCTTTGATAGTTGCCAATGCCAAAACCATTCTGACTGTTTTGAGATTTGCTACAGGACTAAATGTGTCTAAGTAGTCCACACCTTCTTGTTGTGTGTACCCTTTGGCTACTAGACGTGCCTTGTAGCGTTCAATGACACCATCTGACTTGTATTTGATTTTGTAAACCCATTTACAGCCAATGGCATGTTTTCCTTCAGGAAGGGAACAAATATCTCAAGTAGAAGTACTCACCAGAGCATCCAATTCTAGGTTCATAGCATCAAGCCAATGTCCAATCATCACAGCCTCTTTGAATGATTGTGGTTCTTTCTCATTGAGAATAGCAAAACAGAACAAACGATACTCATGAGAGAGTTTATCGTAGGACAAATAAGCAGAGAGAGGATGAGAAGTACCATGAAGATGAGAAGAAATAGAAAGAGAAGAATCAAAAGAAGGCTCTATAGTAATATTAGAGCAATGGTACTTTGAAAGATAAGCTGGAGCACGTGTCTCTCTACGTGGTCTAAGGTTGTTTTCCATGCCATGCTGCTGAGCAACAGTAGTAGAAGAAGAAGGAAGAGAAGTAGAAGAAGTAGAGGATAAAGAAGTAATCCGAAGAAGAAGAGGAAGTTGAAGAAGAAGAGGGTAAAGAAGTAGAAATAGAAGGTTCATTAGGCTCAGTGACAGGATTAAGCTCAGATTGTGAGTTTTTAAAATCATCATAGTAAAAAACATTTTTCTTTTTTTGATTTTCAAAAGAAGGTAAATGAGAATCATCAAAAAAAGAAAGCGAGTTTTGAATATTGTCTGAGACAAAAGGAAAAATATTTTCATAAAAAACAACATTACGAGTAATGGAAATCACATTTGACTCAATATCTAAAACTTTGTAACCTTTAACTCCTAGCTCATATCCTAGAAAAACACATGCCTTAGCTCTAGGGCTAAATTTGTGCCTAGTATGAGAATTTGTTGATGCATAACACAAACATCCAAAAACTTTAAGAAATGAGTAATCAGGGATTTTGTGATGTAATAGCTCAAAAGGAGTCTTATGATTTAAAACTGGTGTTGGGGTTCTATTTATCAAGAAAACAGCAGTAGATACACATTCAGGCCAATATGCTAATGGAATGTTGGATTGAAAGTATAAAGAGCGTGCAACATTTAAAAGATGTTGATGCTTACGTTCTACAACAGAGTTTTGTTGAGGAGTGTATGCACATGAATAATAGTGAAAAATGCCTAATTTCTTAAACAAATCTTTAAACTTTAACTCAGGTGCATTATCTGATCTTACACTCTTTACTTGATAACCAAATTGAGTTAAGACTAATTGAAGAAACTCTGGAAAAACTGTGCAGACATCACTCTTTTGTTTTAGAAAATAAATCCAAGTCATTCTAGTGCAATCATCTACAATGGTTAAGAAGTATCTGAAACCTTTAACTGAAGTAACATGAAAAGGACCCCAAACATCAATGTGAATCAAAGAAAAAGGTTCATTTGAAATCTTATTATTGGATATAAAAGGTAAACGTTTTTGTTTGCTCATATGACAAACTTTACAATGAAATTCAGAAAGTTTTCAGAAATTTTTAAATTTGAAGATAAAGTTTGGATTCTGGAATTGGACGGATGTCCAAGACGCTGATGCCAAAGTTCAAGAGAAGCGACCATGAAGGAAACATGATTCTGTGCTTGAGAGGATTCATTTTGGCAGAGAAGGTATAGATCAGTAGACTGATCACCCTGACCAATCATCCGATCCTGAGAATGATCCTGAATAAACCAAGAATCATGATAGAAGTGAACTGAGAAATTTTTGTTGTTTTTAGTTAAAGAGCTAATGCTTATACGATTGTAGCTAAAAGAAGGAACAAAAAACACATTATGAAGAATAAGCCTGTCACTGAGTTTGACTGTACCAGATAAGTGAACAGGTATGGTTGTATTGTTTGGGAGAGAAATATTTGTATGCTCAGTGTGAATGACATTGGAAAACATCCTAAGGTCACTACAGATATGACAGCTAGCTCCAGTATCTAAAATCCATACTGTATTGGGTAAAGTAAGGCTTGGTTCCAACACAGATATGAAATGAGAAGGTATGAGTGACATACCGTTTGCTGAGATAGAACCACGATGAGATGAGGAGGATGAAGGAGCTATGACTTGATACTGTGAACCCTGAAGTTGTCTATTCAGCTGAGCAATCAAGTGAGATATCTGATCAGGTCCTTGTGAGCTATTACCATGAACCAAGCTCTTTCCATTGTTGATCATATTGATCGGATGTGTGTTGAAATTCCCATTACCAACATGTGTAGGAGATGGTAAAAGTCCTTGTTGATCAGGTGAAACTGCAACAGGAAGATAATTTGTACCATTGTAAGATACCATGTTGTTGGGAATTGGCATTAAAGATCCACCTTGTTCTGGCTGACTATTCTCAACAGGCATATACACCATGTTAACTCCATTGGAATTCATTTGCTTTCCTTTGTTGTTACCCGAGGTTCTGTATCCAGGAGGATAACCATGTACCTTATAGCATCGGGCAATTGTGTGACCAGAAAGTCCACAATGAGTACAAAGAGGTTTAGGTTTAGGTTGAACTCCTGGTTGCTGACCATAGTTTTTATACTTCCCTTGGTAACCAGTAGCCTGCATAATAGGAGCCTCAGTAGATGTAACTTGAACTCCTCGTTGTTGTTCATCTTGAGAAACAAAGTTGTAAATCTTTGTAAAAGCCGGTAAAGGATCCATCATAATGATCTGTCTTCTAACTTGAGCAAATGATTCATTTAGGCGCATTAGGAACCTGATAATATTTCTTCTCTCATACATTTGAATCCATCGATCATTAGCACCACATGTACAACCACCACAATTACAACTAGGTAACTCTTCATAGTTCTTCAACTCTTCCCATAGAGTGGTTAAACGTGTATAGTAAGTGCTAAGATCTAAAGATCCTTGATGTAAATTGTCAAGCTGATCTTGAACATGATAGATCTTAGACAAATTACTCTGCCTAAATCTCCCTTCCAAATTCAACCATAAAAGATGTGCATCATCAAAATATACAGTTCCAGATCCTATTTCCTTCGATACTGAATTAGTAATCCATGTACAAACCATATCATTGCAACGACTCCAAGATCCGTAACTAACATGAGTTTCCGATGGTTTAGATAAGGTACCGTAGATAAATCCAAGCTTATTTTTGGCATTAAGAGCTTTGATTATCGATCTACGCCATGTATGATAGTTCAATTCACCGGAAAGTTTGTCAGCAACAAGATATACACCGGAGTTGTCTGCCGCATGTAAGAACAAAGGATTCGCATATGGATCTGAGAGTGATAAAGCATCGGAGGTCGGATTTGATGTAGAACCAGTAGGATTTGTAGCCGGGGCCATTGTAGGCAAGAATCAGCTTGAATCGAAGAGAAAAAACAAAGATCGGAGCTAGATCGAGCTAGAATTCCGATGAGAAAACCGATCAAAGAGATTGACCGATGAAAACGTTGAGAATCGATCGCAGATTACGAATTCGAGCTCAAAAAACAAAGAAAACGAACAAGATTCAGAGATTTCGCGGAAGAAAGTGAATGAAGCTAGAGAGGAAGTCTCTCGATACCATTTCAATATAACAAGTTTGTTATAATCCAAATATGCTTCATTAATTAACAATAATGATAAAGTGTTTCCTTATATACAAACACACTAAACCAGAAGTAATGTACCGGCTATAATATACCAAACCAAGAGATTCAATTCATATATACATCTATTAAAATGTTTGATCTGCTCCTTCTGTGGGAGGAAAGACAAGATGTTGAAAATCAAAGGATTTAATAAACCAAAATGATCCAATCCCACCGAAATGATCACGAACGTTCCTTCGACTGAAGAGGAAGAATCTGAGTCTTCCGATGAAGAAGACCAACATTCAGTCAAGTGTTGCTACAAAGAAAGAAAGTCAAAACCAAAACCGTCCCGGAATCAAAAGGGAAATCTCATTCCGTTGCCGATGACCATACACAATATAGAGTATATACTAAGCTAATGGGCCTTATTGTATATTGTAATTAGTAGTGGCTTAAGCCCTAAACGATGTACGTATATATAGTGTAACAATATCTCAATAATATGTGTGTGCATTGTTCTATATGGTAGCAGACGCCTTCACGAACCCTAGGGATCTGTGAATTCAACGCCACCACTTTTCTTTTTCAATTTTCTTTCCTCTTCATCGTCATCTTCCTCTCTTCTCATCTTCTTCAATCTCTACTCATGGCTGCTTCAGACAATACCAACTCCACCAATCCATCCGTGACCGAGACTGTTCCTGTTACGACCACCCCAACTCTGTTACATATCAACATGACTAATGTAACAAAGTTGACAGATTCTAACTATCTTATGTGGAGTAGACAAGTCTATGCTCTTCTCGATGGTTATGCTCTTGTTGGCCATCTTGATGGATCTCTAAGTGCTCCTACACCTACGACTCTCATCGATGGAAACCCCACTGTGAATCCCGCGTTCACACTTTGGAAACGACAAGATCAGCTTCTCTTTAGCGCTTTGCTCGGTGCGATATCCCAGAACCTGCAACCTCTTCTCTCTCGAGCCGATAGCTCCGCAGCGATCTGGGAAACTCTAACATCTACATACGCTAAGCCAAGCCGTATTCACATCCGTCAATTGCGTGATCAATTCAAAAACATGAAGAAGGGCTCCATGACGATCACTGCTTATGTTCAAGGCTTCACAACCAAGTTTGATCAGCTTGCGTTGCTTGGTAAACCAGAGGATCATGAGGTTCAAATTGATCATATCCTCGCTGGTCTCCCTGAAGAATACAAACCCATCATTGACCAGATTGAAGGACGTGATACCTCGCCATCTATCACCGAAGTTCATGAACGTCTCCTTAATCATGAACTCCGACTTCAAGCTGCAGCTCCTCTGGTCACTACTTCAGCTCCAATCACGGCAAATGCGGTCAATTATCGCCCTCAACGCAGTAACACCACCAACTACAACCGCAACAACAACCATCGTGGCAACAATCATCAGTCCAACTCTCGTCAGGACCAACGCGGTCCGAGACCGTATAATGGTCGTTGCCAATTATGTGGGATACACGGTCATAGTGCTCGTACGTGTTCTCAGCTTGCTGCTCATGCCACCACCAATGCATCTCGTGCTGCTCCATCTTCTACCGTGACGTCTTATTCACCTTGGCAACCACGGGCGAATGTAGCTATGGCATCTTCTCTTACGCCAAATCAGTGGCTCTTAGACAGTGGAGCCACACACCACATCACATCCGACATTAACAACCTCTCACTTCACCAACCTTACAATGGTGGAGATGAAGTTCTCCTCGGCGATGGATCAGGTCTTGCAATCACTAATATTGGTTCCACCATTCTTCCCTTACCCTCTCGTTCCCTTACCTTAGATAAAATTCTTTGTGTTCCTAATATCAGCAAAAACCTTATTTCTGTGTACCGGTTGTGCAACACTAACAAAGTTTCCGTCGAATTCTTTCCTGCACATTTTCAGGTGAAGGATCTCAGCACGGGAACCCCATTACTCCAAGGACGTACTAGGGAAGAGTTATACGAGTGGCCAGTATCCCCTACCCTTGCTGCCACATACTTCGCCTCACCAACCTCCAAAACCTCTCTTCAATCATGGCATCATAGACTAGGCCATCCATCTTTATCGGTTTTAAAATCTATTCTTTCCAAGTTTTCTTTACCTCTTTCTAATAAATCAGATTCATCACAAAAACACTTGTCTTGTGTTGATTGTTCCATTAATAAAAGCCACAAATTACCTTTTCATGAAACCTCTATTTCTTCACATCGTCCTCTTGAAATCATTTTCTCAGATGTATGGACTTCTCCCAAACACTCGGTTGATGGGTTTAAGTATTATCTTGTCTTGGTTGATCATTACACTCGGTACACATGGATTTATTTTCTCAAACTAAAGTCTCAAGTCAAAGATACCTTCATCGCATTCAAGAACCTTGTCGAGAACCGTTTTCAATCCAAAATTGGTACTCTTTACTCGGATAACGGTGGAGAATACATCGCTCTTCGCAGCTTTCTCTCATCAAGTGGTATCTCACATTTCACTACTCCACCACATACTCCGAACACAATGGGATCTCAGAACGCAAACACCGTCACGTGGTTGAAACTGGCTTGACATTGCTTAGTCATGCCTCCATCCCAACTTCATACTGGACATACGCCTTTGCCGCCGCTGTGTACTTGATTAATCGCATGCCTACACCAATCCTATCTAATGTTGCACCGTTTAAGAGATTATTTGGAGCTGACCCAAACTACATGAAGCTGCGCACTTTTGGCTGTCTCTGTTTCCCCTGGTTACGCCCATATACAAGCAATAAACTCCAACAACGCTCTTCTCCATGTGTTCTTCTTGGCTACTCTCTTACACAAAGTGCGTATCTATGTCTTGAACCCGTAACAGGCCGCATCTACACTTCCCGACATGTACAATTTCATGAGTCTACCTTCCCATTCACACAACTCCTTAAACCACAAAGTCCACCTTCTCTCGACCCTCAAAGTTTATTTCAATCCCCAACTGTTACCGCTGTGCCACTCGTCCCTACGTCGGATAATTCGGTTCCTAGCTCAATTCTTCACCCACCACCAGTGACGAATTCGACGGCAAGCTCTGGCTCTGTTGCTCATCAGGTACATTCTCATTCCCCTTCATTACCTCTCTCGCCTAATCCCTCTCCTTCACATGTTTTGTTTGGACCAGAAAATAGACCAAGCCCATTAACAAGCCCATTACCAAACCCAAACCAAATCACGATTCCAACATTACCAACATCGTCGTCTCCGTCATCTCCTTCCTCACAACCACCGACACCACCATCACACACCACTCCTCCGTCTCCATCACCACCGGACCAACCTCCGCAACCACCATCAAACACCACTCCTCCGTCTCCATCACCACCGGACCAACCTCCGAAACTACCATCAAACACCACTCCTCCGTCTCCATCACCACCACAACAACCATCGAAACCATCATCAAACATCACTCCTCCATCTCAATCATCACCAGAACAACCACAACCCCAACCTGCTCGAACCATAACTACTCGATCCAGAAACAACATTATTAAACCAAACAAGAAATATGCCAATGTTACTATCAAACACCCACCCAAAACCGGAATCCCTACCACGGTTAATCAAGCTTTGCAAGACCCCAAATGGCGTCCTCCGATGTCGGAAGAGTTTGATGCTCAACTACGGAATGAGACATGGGATCTTGTCCCTCCACATCCATCACAAAATTTGGTTGGTGTTCGTTGGGTTTTTACAATCAAAGAACTTCCTAATGGTTCTATCGACAAATACAAGGCTCGCCTTGTTGCGAAAGGGTTTCATCAGCGACAAGGATTGGATTATTCTGAAACTTTTAGTCCTGTTATTAAATCGACTACTATTCGCATTGTTCTTGGAATTGCAGTGACCAAATCGTGGACTCTTCGTCAATTGGATATCAATAATGCTTTTCTCCAAGGGACTCTTGACGAAGAAGTCTATGTCACACAACCACCAGGTTTTGTAGACCCGGACAGACCCGACTATGTGTGTCGATTGAAAAAGGCGTTATACGGCCTCAAACAAGCTCCACGAGCGTGGTATCAAGAACTCAAATCTTTCATCATCTCCAAGGGCTTTGTCAACTCCCATGCTGACGCTTCTCTGTTTGTTTACAACGATGGTTCTGACTGTATATACGTCCTAGTATACGTTGACGATATTCTTGTCACAGGAAGTAACAATACACTCATCGACAAATTTCTTCTTGCCTTGGCTGATCGCTTCTCTCTCAAGGATCTTGGTGAACTTAGTTACTTTCTCGGCATCGAAGTAACTCGCTCATCAGCTGGAATTCATCTAATGCAGAACAAGTATATTCATGATCTCCTACTAAAACAGAACATGATCACTTGTAAACCAGTCTCTACACCAATGGCATCATCTCCCAAGCTCTCTATACGCTCTGGTAATCGGCTCGATGACACAGAGTCTTCCGCCTATCGTACAATCGTTGGATCTCTTCAGTATTTGGCGTTTACACGTCCAGACATCGCCTACGCTGTTAACCGCTTGTCCCAATTCATGCACTCACCCACGGATGACCACCTCCAAGCAGCAAAACGTGTATTACGTTATCTCGCGGGTACACCAAAACATGGTATCTTTCTTTCTTCTAAGAACACCATTTCTCTCCATGGCTTCTCTGATGCAGATTGGGCTGGTGACATTGACGATTTTGTCTCCACCAATGCCTATGTCATGTACCTTGGTAGTCATCCCATTTCGTGGTCTTCGAAAAAGCAAAAAGGAGTAGCTCGATCATATTTGTTGCTCGATCAAAAAGGAGTATACACAAAATGTTGCTCCCCTCCAAAGGCATGAAGCTAAACTCAAAAGGACAACAAATCGAGTACTTGACATTAATAAGAAACTCTTTTTGAGTCACAAAGCAGTGAGCAAAAAGCCCCAAAAAGCTTCATGAAGAATACATGTAATCACAATAAGAAAAAAAGCAAAATCATAGATTTATACTTTAAGACATCAAAATCAGATGGAAAACATAGGGAAATACACACCAAAATCAGAAACATTAAAAAAGGAGCATAAAAAAGATACCACAAAGATTAACAATATGATTTTCCTTTTGATTCCGAGATGGTTTGGTTTTGATCTTCTTTGTAGCAACACTTGAGAGTGAATGGGTTTATCCAGAGAAACTTTGGCCATGGAGCTCTCCGGTTGGAGCCGTTGCACTTGATTTGGATTTCACCCGCATATTTGCAGCAACAGGAACGTAACTTGTGTGCATGCATATGGGTTTTGATTGGTCTTCTTCATTGGAAGACTAATATTCTTCTTCTTCCAAACCAGACTCTTCGTCTTCCTCAGCGACATGAACGTTCTTGATAATTGCGGTGGGATTCTTGGGTGCTAATCATTGGAGAGACAAGAAGCAGAAGAAAAAAAATGAGGAAACGTATTTGTGCCCATATAAATCATTGACAACTTGAGGAAAATCGGACTCGGAGGTTTGTGGTAGGAAGGAAAAGGAAAAGAAATTAGGGTGATCTTCAAACCGAAAGGTGTTTTTAAAGAAGACAAGTGCTTTTGTCGATGAGAAGCTGATGCTATCAAAATTACTTGGATCTTATATTTGGTTGAGGCTACTTTACCAAGCATCTGAAATCCGGTTGACACTATATTAAGATCACCGTCACCGTCAACTGAAGTTTCATAGTATAATAACAGTTGTTCAAGATTCGGTATTGTTGTCGACAAAAAATAAAGATTCGGTATTGTCTTCACAAAGTGCTTGATCATATTTGAAAATAGGACTTGATGATAGCCAAATAGGAATGCATCCCAAGGTTTGCACTCACACCTGTCCCTGCCCGGAAATTTGAAATATTTGTTTGTGTCTTTGAAACGACATCCTGAAGCGGAGTTGTTTGCTAGTTTTCCTATACTAGTTGAAAGTACTACATATAGTTGTACATGAAGTGTTGAACCAGGTTGATTTGTGTATTTGTTGAAGATGAGCTTGAGTAGTAAGATGCACAATCGTAGTTTGAGCAAGGAAAAGAGAAAAAATATTTACTTGAAGCTGAAGTAAAATATATTTTGAAAAATATATTCGAGAGAAAAATTAATAAAGAAACTTGTTACGGAACACAATTAACTCCGCAACAGAACAATAAATTTAAAATTAACTTCCATCCTCTCTCTCTCTGAATTTAAAATACTCTATCGGTCTGAGAAAGAGAAAAAAACCCTAGATTCCTAGATCGATTTATGGGTTATTATATTTTAATTTTAATTTTAGTTTAGTTTTTTTTTTAATCTTGAATCAGATTTATTAATGAATAAAAACACATGTTTTAATTAAAAAATAAAATAACGGCGCACATGTTTTTTTTATGCAAAGAAAGTATTTAGAGTATTAATGTAAAAATTTACTAAGGAAAAACGTCAAATTTTAGGGTTAAATGTAGAGAACCATGAATTACAGAAAATCATATTACTTGACAAGAAAGAGGTTAAGATCCGTTCTAGAACTCAAAGCAAAATTGTGTATTGGTCTACTCTTGCCACCAATCACTATGTTTAATAACCCAAGCTTTTAAACTCTCGTTTGCTTTTTATACACTAATCATGCAGTAAAGTCCAAGTTCGATTTCTTCACTAGACTTTATAACTCAACTCTTGCAGGTTATAGCACATAACTTATCCAGATTGCTTAGGCGATTTAGAAAACTTTGGGAGAGTAAATCTACCAAAGTTCAGATGTATGGTTTGCAGTCAAGTAATCAACATCAAAAACAAATCAAGATAAAGAACGGTATGTAAATCCTTGTTCTAATCAACCATTAAGTTAACAATCCATAAAAACTCTATGAATCCTTTTAACCTAACTATATGACTACTCAGACATCATAGTAAACCTCAATAAGAAGTACAAGGGTTGAAAATCTTCTCTGTTAGAGATAATAACTGAGATCTTCTCCCTTGAAACCCAACCAAAAAGCAAGAAAAGGGTCTTAACATTAATAAAAAGCATTTCCTTTGTCTAAAGTGGCTAAAACGTCTATATATCAGATCATTAGGTCATCTTGGAAAAAAAATGTTTGGAGAAATGAAATTTGCTGAAAAATGATGAAACTGTTGAAAATTGCCACATGGACTGTACAGTTAGTATTCTAGGCTATGACTGTTCGCCATAAAGACATATCTTCATGAAAAGTAGCATAACTTTTCGAACAAAACCTCTCTAAATATCTCTAACATTTTCTTCAATATCCTTCCCATAGACAACACATTCAAAACTCTTAAACTTGTAAGACAAGACTACTCTCTTTCTTTCTGCTCTGTTCAATCATTCACCAAAAAAAAGTTTCCTACTAAACTCTTAGAGCAATCAAGAACCTCACTGTTTTCTAGCAACAGAGTGCTTATGTTGTGGTTGTTTCTTTTTCGTGTTTGGAATTTATTTAACAATTAATTTCATGTGCAGCCTTTGTATCGGTATATGAATGGGCTGTTTGATTGTATCAATGCTCATATACTTTTTAAACAAGATCGAAGCATTAAAACATCCAAGAATCGAGAATCTTGAGGAACTTGTACTATTGAAACGGTATAGCGGTGCAGAGGTTAAGGAAATCACAAACTCGTTCGCTTGGGGATGTCTATGGAGGAAACCTCAGTGGATGGCCTGAAAGTCTAAAGAGATTAGAATTTAAAGTTTAACCGTGGTATTTTTGAAAAATATAATTTTTTGTTGTATATTTGGAATATAAAACGGGAAACAATAAATATTTGTAAATTAAGGTAAATTACGGCTGCGGAGACGATCCTCAAAGCCCTCCAGGATGCTCGGGAATGGACTCTTGCGCAATCGATCACTACATAGTTGAGTGATGTATCATCATCAACGAATTCAATAACCCCTGACTTAGAAAGGGAAGATTTTGTTACCTGCCACACAGATGCAGTTTGGATTGCTACATCGGAAAAGGCAAGACTCGGCTGGTTTCTTCGACTTAGCCGCAATCGGAGTTTGAAGAAGTAAATTTCAGTCCTCCATGTCTTGTCGGCCCTAGCCGCAGAAGCTATGGTGGTACGATCTGCTCTGCTTTATGCTTTATCAATGGGAATCTCCAAGATCTGCATCAAGTCAGACTCCAAACAACTAATGGATGCAATCAACAACCATGGAACGATTTCAGAAATCGATGGAATCATTTCGGACATCTCGATTTGTTCTAATTTCTTTAGATTCATTGAGTTTAAGTTTATTCCGAGAAAGGATAATATCAAGGCTGATGTGTTAGCCAAACAAGGGTTAAGTCTTGTACCAAACCAATTTTATGATTAATTGAAACTAATTGTTTGTTCAAAAAAAAAAGGGTAGATATTTGTAGAACATTTTTCGAAATTAGGGGTGAATCATCTTCTTCCTCGTGATTTAATTTTTCGGAATTCAAATTACTTAGTTTAAAATTTTAAGAACCAAAAGGAAGGATAAAAAGAGTTCTTCAATAAATAAACTCATAATAAGTAAATAATTATATCTTTAAGTGCTCATTAATTTATGTATGTACGTTTCCAAAACATATCCGTTTCAAAAATATTGTAAAAAAATGTTTCCGCTGTCATGTATCCGTTTCCTTTTCCATGCAGCATAGCTCACTAGTCATCATGATCGGAGAAATGCAATGAACTTAATATTATCAAGCTTGAAAACTGGACCAGTGCTATAACCCATAAAATCAACCGATACACCAATTACTAGATCTAAGAGATGGTCTAAGAGATGCAACAAATAATAAAGGAAAATTAGTAGACAACATCAAATAAGATAAAAGCACCATGACTCTCTAACGTGATAAAATTGGAAAATCTAATTTCTTCACAATTCCAATCGTATTTAGCAATGGTTAATGGTGGACGATGAGACACGGCGACCATAAAAAAATAACTGAGAGATTTTGAAAAGTTTTGAGACTACTACTTTGATTATGGAGAGAGTTTTGAATGGAGTGGAGAAGAGAAGTTGTTCTTCAATATTCAAACAAAGAAACACATTGACATAAGCAGAGAAGCAATGTTTAAGATAACACACAAAAATTTGTTTGAACAGTTACCATAGGTGAAGAAAGAAAGATACATTACAATAAAACACACAACACAACACATGAGATTACAACATACATATATCAAGCTTGTTTACCCACCTCTTATTCTTTTATTGCCTCCTACTCCCTCGGTTTGAACCAAACTTGGAAGTTGAACCAAACTTGGAACAAATTAAGAATAACTGGATCTGAATCCATTGTATCTTCTCCCAAAAGCAGCTCTGCGATTACCTTACCCCCTTTAATAAGGTATACCATATCCTTGGTGACCATCCCGCCTTCCTCGAATGTCGACGTCTCACACAACACAACGAGTTTCTTCTCTTCGTCAAGCAAGAAAGTTGTATAATGGGAAACTCGAATATAAGGATCGTTCAAATCCAACACTAAGATCTTGCTCCATGACACCACTTTCGTCTCATCAATCTTATTTGTCACATATATTTCAGTCAGGGAATCATCATGGTGTTGTAACAACACCGAAAGCTTCTCTTTCCTAACAACAGAAAACACTTGTATCTACATAACTAGGCCAATTACATGGAAGAGGCTGATGTGCGTTGGTGTTTCAGCTGTACCAAACACGTAAGTGTCTCCCTTCAAAGACACGCAATTATCAGAATGTGACAAGGACCATCCTGGAGCTATATCATGGTCAAGAGTCCTCCATAAATCAGAGCTAAACTCGTAGATTTCCGAGCTATTTTTGGTGTCAGAACGATCGTAACTCAGTATCTTATACCTGTTACCACCAGAATTGTTGTCTTGGTAGTATCCAAGAACAAAGGTGCGGCTTTCCTCGTGAATCACGGGACGGATCCACTTGGTTTGACCCGTGCAATGGTTCCAAACCACGATTCTTGATTCGTTTATGCAGGTGCATAACAATAAGCCCTCGCAGTTTAAGACTCGAGCCATCTCAAATGGATATGAAATGGTACCTCGGATTCGAGCTCGAGGCCCATCGAATTGGTATGGATGAGTATCATCAGGATCGAATAGTAAAAGCTCGTCTTTTACCTCAACAGTTCTATCATCAAGATCAATGCTCATTGGACAAAGCATGTTGTCCGTGGTCAATATGAGAGCTAGAAACTCCTTCTCGGCTTTCTCAAGGTGCTTCCTCGCAAAAGTTGCGTTGGTGAATACACTGTTCCAGTGTGTGCACGTTGATCTTACTCTTTTCAGTTCTGTTGCCGGAACACGACATAGAATCTCCTCTGCCAAATCTTTCGAAAGATCTACGAAGTTCGTCATGAGGAAATGGTGCTCTTGTTTTTTTTTTTTTTTTTTTCTAGAAGGGTTTCCTCTACCTCCATAATCCTGATACATACAATCTACCTCACCGATGATGGATCTGACATTCTGACTACGTACGTTGAACCCATTTCTTTCAGATTCTCTACCAAATTTAACTATAGTCAAACACAGAAAAGGTAAATTATTATGTGTTTTTTGCTTTCATATAAAATTAATTTTACATTCATTGTATAAACATTTTTTTCTTTGACTATAATTTAACATTTATTTAAAAAAAGAAAAGTATTAAAAACAACACATAAAAGTCAACTAGGTGATTTTCCCGCACCGTGTGCGGGTATGCACATTTTCTTATAAGATTTTAAGTATTATGAATAACTAAAAATTCACAGCAAGTAAAAATGATAAAAAAGAAATGTTGTATATGGCTAAGTTAATGCTGTATTTGTTAAATAATGAGAGAAGACCGGATATAAGTGTAGTTTAATTTTTTTTTTTAAAAACTAAAATCATAAAAACTAATGAAAGCTTGAAACATTTCCTTAGACGACATTCATTTTTTTTCTTTTGTCAGTGATATAGATTTTCAACCTAAATGTAGATTTATTATGAATAATGCAACATATAGTTATCTTCTTAATGTCGACCTTTGTGGTGGTGGTATTCTTTCCCTTTTGCTTTATCTTCTCGATAGGTCCAACATTCAATATTTGACCAATAACATCTGTATTTTGATTATAAAGGTCAAACTATAGTAAAGTATGAAAACTAATATACGAAGTAGGTTGATAAGTAGTGATGGCCTTACCAATCAATACATCTTTGTTTAAATGTCCATCTTTAATGTCTTGAAAGTCGGCGAAGTACTTTTCAGGAAATGATATGATAGATTCTTCAACCACTTTGATGGCGGATGTTCGAATCACCAAAATCTTGTGAAAGAGTATGTTGGTCCTATAGTCGCCACAATAGTCCTTAAGCTGAAAAGATTTGATTGTTATTGTGATACCTTGCTTAAGATCTTTTATGACATTTTGATACTTTTTAATCATATCATCTTCAATGGTTGCGTGGATCCTTGTTCCCTGTAAAAAAGAGAGTAAGAAAACGGTATGTAAATGAAAAATAAGTTATCAAAGAAGGAAAAAAACTCACCATAATAAACATGTGTAAGTGGTCGTAAAAGTATTATAACATAAATTCTTATAACATCGTAAGATATGACAAATATAACAACCAAATGTATTAAATAACTTATAAAAATATCATTGAGCTAAATGTACCGAATGTATTATAACAACCGAATGTATTGAGTAAAATATTGTAAATCATCATTGATTGACTAGACCGATAAGAATGGAAGTAAAGTATATATTTGCATGATTTGAATAACTAACCTCTTCTTCAACCAAAATCATCTCAATGGAATTGCCTGCTTTTCCTTTGGATTTCCACAACAGAATAATATGGGCTTTGATTCTTTGTTTCTCTGAAGAGGAAAGAAGATTGTTAAAAAGCACAAATTGAGAGGTTTGTTTAACTATGATAGACATTATGATAGTAGATGGGAATGGAAGTAAACTTGTTTGATCGAGTTATTAGGTAGATGATTGATTTATATAGATAATCAGAAGTTGAACGAACGTAATCTTATTAGAATATTTTATAGGAATATATTTTGGATATGCTATTTAGTTTGTGCTTTTTCATAAATTTTTTGAATATATTTTGGATATGATTTTCAAATAGTTTGAAGTATCTGAACAAACAAAATCTTTTATAGGTGAGATCTTTTAGTAGGAGGAATATGCTGAGGTGATTTGTTATCATAATGGATCCATGTATATCAACTTCTATTACGTTTTCTGTGGATTAAAAACCAACTATCTTCGTTCGTAATTTTAATTAAGTTTATGTAAACATTCATTAGTTTTGTATGTTGATTCAATTTTGTATGGTTATACAAAATTGTTATTCAATTTTGTAAGAACTTAAAAACAATAACTCAGTCAAATATATTTGTCATTGAATAAACTAAAAACTTAAATTTTTAAAAAATATATATATGATAACGACATGGCCCACACCAAGAAGCTGTGAAATCAACCACCTATGTATTTTATTATTCCACATGAGTTAGCTCAATCTCGAGCATCATGTGCGGGTTAACAAATATTGTATGTTACCGTTTACTCGAGATTATATATGTGTAAATAAAAAATTAGGGATAAATAATAAAAAAAAAATCTTTGTCAAAAAACAAAATCTAAAACACTCATAATAAGAAATTTGGTCCATCGATTATAATATTTATAATTGAAATTTTTCCAAGCTATTGCATTATCACAATTATTCTTGTAATTTTAGTTAAGGTATTGCATTATCACATTTACTTGTACGTATGTATCCATTATTTTCCATTATTCTAAATATAATTTCTATTTTGAAATTCTAACAATATGTAATTAGGGAGTTATTTAGTTGCTAAGATTTCGGAAACAAAAAGATATAATTAAATTATTTATTTAGATAATGCGGATTTTTGTAACTTTAAGTATTTGTTGTTAATTATTTAAGTAATGATATAAGAGGTTTTATTATATAGATTTGTTTAATTTAGTTATTCAATAGTTTTTGAGGATTATGTCATGTTACATTTTTACCTAAGACATGTCATCATTTTTTCAATCCATGTCATCATTTTAAACCAATCAAATTATAACAATTAATTAGGCTAACTCATTTGACTTGTCTTGTAATAGGAAGGGGGATTAATTATTAAGGTAATATCAATTTCTTTTTTATGAGTCAATTAACTAGTATGACAAGATCTCGGTGATAATTAGGTGGTTGTCCAAAGACAAATTAAGCTGAAAATCATTATTCAATTTGTTTGTGTTCTTACTCCCATTTGCACTGGCTGGTGAAAAGATTTGTTGCAGAGTATATTATGAGTCAACTAGCCATTTTTCTTATGACTAATTTTTTTATAAATCATATATAAATAAACCAGTCGAAATTAGGTAATTATTTTAAAGAAAACATAAAAGATATTGAAATAGAACTAAACATAACAAAAAAAAATGAAGAAGAAAAATGGCACAACCCTATGTTGCGTTAATAACCACAAAATCATTTTTTCTGAAAAGATACAACCCTGAATTTTAAGAAAAGTTAACTATGAGGTTAGTCTCTCTGAGGCAAGAGTAACGGCTGCATCTTTTTGAATTTTGAATGGCTTTTGTCACCGGAAAAAGTAGGCTCCGGGGCCGGAATCCTCCTGGAAGCAGGGATCGACTACCATGGGTACACAGTGTTTATCCGCTCCAAGCGTTCTTCGAAAATAATAGACGGATCAATAACCTGGACAATTGGCGGGTTGCAAGTTTTCTGACCGCTGCGCTTGCTGCGTGTTCTGGAGGAAACCAGCGGCGAGAGCCTTCCAAGGCTAAAAGTGAGGCGGGAATCCAGCTCTGGAGATTGGCAGATCAAGCAGATTGCCATGGAATCTTCGCAATGACTGCATCCAGTTTTGGAAAGAGTCAATCACGGCTCATCAAATCCTTATTACAAGGGAAACAAAAGATTGGATGGAAATCAACATTGATTACCTATAATCTCTATGATTGCGATCCCCTGGGGTATTTTAACCAGCTATTTGCGGTGTTTTCTACCTCACCTTTTTCCGCAGACTCAGAATTCCAAAGGCATAACTCAACTATCACCATGACATCATCTGGGAAGAACAACTCATCGTCCATGGACATCAAGAAACCAAAACCACTTGTGCTGCCACCAATCGACAAATCCCAAGTGTGTATGCGTTTTGAACGCACTCTGGTGGGGAGAGCTCTTCTCCGAGAGGTACAAGAACACAAGTCACAATCGCTGATCAGCTTTCTCCCCACGATCTGGAGATGTGAAGGACGAGTCCAAGGTCTGGAGATGGGCGATGGACGAGTCCATTTCAGGTTCCAGAGAGAGGAAGATCTCCAGTTGGTTCTGGATAACCGGCCTTATCATTATGATGGGTCGATGATTGCACTTGAGCGATGGGTGCCAACGGTGAGACGTGATTTCCCAAACACGATCCCGTTCTGGATCATAATCCGCGGCTTGCCAGATTACCGTCGAGAGGAGAAGACGGTCTGGAGCATTGGTGAAGATCTCGGGGAATTCCACGAGGTGGATGTGACTGAACCAATCCCGAAGGTTCGTGTTACCCTGGATTGCAATTCCCCTCTCATTCTGAGGAGGGAAACTGTTGATGTGGATACACTGTATCCTCGATCTCCAATACGAGAAGCTACACAAATATTGTACCCGCTGTCTCCGGCTAACTCATGAAGCTCCGGTGTGTCCTGAGCGTCCTCGGGAACCACAACAACATCGCGAGGTCAGAAGAGACCCTCCACGGAGGCGCGAGATGGAACAGGCGCGGACCAGACCGAGGAACCACATAGATGAACGTCGACTGCCACTCGCACCTCCAAGATTGGCTCGAGAGCTGAAGGAGAAAGTAGAGGAGGAGATTGCGTCGTCCTCGAAGCCAAAACCGGTGCGCCGTGACCTCTTGGCTGAACTCGAGACCTCTAGGAGCCTTGAGGTGGAACCTCCAATTACTAAACCATCGACGAAAGAGTGGGTACGCCGGACTTTCAGACAGGCTGACATCTCCGATGAGACACATCCGAACCGGAACAATGGTGAGGAACTTCAGACACAGCCGGAGCTCAAGCGATCTAAGGTTCGAGCTCCGTGGTATCGCACAACCGTCAAGGAAGCGGCAATTGCAAATGAGGTCTTCTCCCAGACGGCGAAGTGGCAAGCGGCGGAGGACTTGATGGCATCGGAGAAAGAGATCGAAACCTTGGAGGCAGCAGAGAGAGAGGACAAGAGGAGTCCGTCTAGGGTTTCTTCGACTGGGCTGCTGGATTTCGGTAATGGGCCGGAAATTAGGGAGGCCCAGCAGGCTGAAGCTAGTGTGGAAATAGTGGACCAGCAATCAACTACTCTTAGTATGGGCCTTTTTCCCAATTTTAGCCCAAATGACATTATCTCACCTTTGAAGGGCTTGGTGAAGACTGACCGGAAGAACACACAACGGAAACATAACTCCCTTGGTGTCCGAAAAAAGATTGCACACAGCCCGTTCCACGGCAATCGTGTTCATCAACACATAGCCTTAGCAGCTTTGGAAACTTCAAATGTTTTGGCAGATGTGTTTCAGCCGTCGTCCTCGAAGACGGATCCCGGAGATGGGGAAATTTCGAAGGAACCTCAAGGTCCGGTGGTTCAGGAGAAACCACCGGCGGACGCTTAGAATGACGCTTAGAATGATCTTGGCAGTTCGCCGATTGCGTGAATTTCGTAAGAGGTTTTTCCCGGGGATTCTCTTTCTTATGGAGACTAAACGCAATCACCAATTTATTCAAGATTTACAAGTGGAATTTGGTTATGACTTTCTTTTTACTGTAGACCCTTCGGGGCGTAGTGGAGGCCTAGCCCTTTTGGCTAAGTCTGATTTTCAAATTCAAGTACTTTTTTCAAATAAAAACATTATTGATGTAATGGCCACCTTTCATGGTAATAAAGTTTTCATGTCTTTTGTTTACGGAGACCCTGTTATAGCACATAGGGGAATTGTTTGGGAGCATTTAATGCGTATTGGCACTACTCGTTTCGCACCATGGTTTATGACAGGAGACTTTAACGAGATTACAGGTCATCACGAAAAAACCGGCAGACGCAGACGTCCGGACAACTCCTTCCTTGAGTTTAATTTGATGCGACAAACTTGTGGAATGGTCGACTTCCCGTACGTGGGTAACTGCTTATCATGGTTCGGAAGACGTGGTGCAAATGTTATCCGTTGTCGGCTCGATCGGTCCATGGGAAACGAGGATTGGCACGAGCTTTTCTCCCACTCCAAGATGGAGTATCTTCGGTTTATGGGATCCGATCACAGACCTGTGCTGACACATATTGACCACAAAAGAGTGGGCGGGACGAAAAAATTTCGTTTCGATAAACGGTGGCTTTCCAAGCCAAATTTTGAAGATGTTGTCCGGTCAGGCTGGGCTAGTCGACAACCAGGAGACGACCCAACTCTGGGTGCCAGGATAGCCAATTGCAGGAAAACTATTTCCAGATGGCGAAAACAAGACCAGGCCATCTCCGAGGAGGAGATCGAAGACTTAAAACGCCGGCTAGAGGAAGCACAGAGTGACGATACGGCCACTAGTGCAGATATTGCCGGCATCCAAGAACAATTATGTACAACCCTTCGCGATGAGGAACTTTACTGGCAGCAAAAGAGTAGAGTGACCTGGCACCAAGAAGGAGATCAGAACACCAAATTTTTCCAGGCAACTACGAAGCAACGGAGGGCCAGGAACAAGATCACTGGGATTGTCAGCGGATCAGGTGAATGGACTGAGAAGGAGGACGAAATTGAAAAAACAGCGACAGATTACTTTGCGGACTTGTTTTCCTCCTCCACGATCGCTGACCTTGAAGTATCACTACTACATCTTAACCAGTGTGTTACTACAGAGATGAATAGTACTCTCACTCGGGAAGTCTCTGTTGCGGAAGTCAAGGCGGCAGTCTTCTCAATCCACCCTGAAAAAGCCCCAGGACCTGATGGAATGACAGCCTTATTTTACCAGAAATTCTGGCATATTATTGGCCCCCAAGTGGTGGAGATGGTTCGCAGCTTCATGCAAACCGGCGTCCTGGACTCGGGAAGTAATGCGGTCAATATTTGTCTGATTCCCAAATCAGAACGCCCACGACTGATGAAGGAATTCCGCCCGATTAGTCTGTGCAACGTCAGCTATAAGATCATTTCGAAGGTTTTATGCCAGAGAATTAGGAGATTTCTCCCCCTATTGGTGTCGGATACTCAGTCCACCTTTGTGGCAGGCAGACAGATCACGGACAACATTCTGTTGGCACAGGAAGTTTTCCATGCCTTGGCGACAAATCCGGTAGGTCGACGGGAAGGTATGGCCATTAAAACGGATATGAGTAAAGCATATGATCGAGTGGAATGGGGCTTTCTGGCAGCGTTAATGAGTAAAATGGGATTTTGCGAGAAATGGATATCATGGATTATGACATGTGTCAATTCAATAACCTATAATATACTACTAAATGGGGATCCAAAAGGAGCTATCGTACCGTCGCGTGGACTACGCCAGGGGGACCCCCTATCCCCGTATTTGTTTATTCTATGTACGGAGGTGCTGATTGCTAACATTAAGGCGACAGAGGCTAGTGGATGTCTAAGCGGCCTTCGAATTGCCCCAACATCCCCACCTCTCTCCCACCTATTGTTTGCAGACGACAGTCTTTTCTTTTGTAAAGCAACGGTGGAACAATGCGATAATATACTCAAGGTGCTCGAAGTATATGGAAATGCATCTGGGCAACGCATAAACTTTGACAAATCAGCAATCACATTTGGAAAAGATGTGACTGCGGAATGTCGTACAGAACTCAAGACACGTCTCCAGATCTCGACGGAGGGAGGTACCGGGAAGTACTTAGGGATCCCGGAACAGCTACAAGGGTCAAAAGCGGAAATTTTTGCCTATGTCCAAGAACGACTAAACCAACGGATCAATGGTTGGTCGGCAAAATTTCTATCCAAAGGAGGAAAGGAAATCATGATCAAATCTGTGGCACAAGCCCTCCCAACATATGTGATGTCAACCTTCCTTCTCCCGAAGAGTTTACTGCGGAAACTCACAAGTGCGGTTTCCGATTTCTGGTGGAAAACCAAAGATCATTCCAAAGGGATGCATTGGGTAGCTTGGAAGAAGATGTGTCTTCCGAAAAACGAAGGTGGTATTGGGTTTAAGTCTTATGAAGAGTTAAATCAGGCTTTATTGGCGAAGCAACTCTGGCGACTACACCGATACCCAAATTCTTTAGTGGCAAGAGTTCTGAAAGGCAAATACTTTCGTTATTCCCACCCTTTTGAAGCTAGGAAACACCATCGGCCTTCCTATGGGTGGCGCAGTCTGCTCAGTGCGCAACCGCTACTGGGGAAAGGAATGCGACGTACCATTGGCACGGGTGCCCAATCTTGGTTTTGGACGGATACGTGGATACCGAACAGACATCCACGGCGGGTCCGTTCTCTGAATCCGACTCCTAATCGCTATGAACGGGTCTCTGACTTTATCGATCAACGATCAGGGAAATGGAAGATGGCTAAGCTTAGGGCTTCCGTCCACCTGGAGGATATCCCCATCATTTTATCCATTCACCCCTCCCGACAAGGTACTAAGGATGGGTTCTGCTGGCACTTTACCAACTCTGGCCTGTATACAGTGCGCTCCGGATATGAGGTGGCCCGCCAGAAGCTGGATGCGGATTTGGTCTATGCACAACAGTTGCCATCGGTTAATCCACTGAAGGAAAGAGTCTGGAAACAAAAAACTACGAATAAAATTAAGCATTTCATGTGGCAAGCTCTCTCTGGGGCAATGGCAGTAAACGAAAGGATGGCCCATCGCCATCTACAATGGGAGACACGATGCGATCGATGCGGGGAAAAGGAGGAAACGATTAATCATGTCCTTTTCACTTGTGCGCCAGCAATACAAGTTTGGGCATTGTCCCATATTCCGAACCCACCGACGATTTTCCCTGTTGAGAACTTATGGTGTAATATGGATTACTTGCTCTCCCGCATCCCGCACCAGGATGAAGTAGGGGACTATTCAAAATATTTCCCCTGGATACTTTGGTATATTTGGAAGGCACGCAATGACAAAGTCTTCCGCAATGTGGACCGTTTACCACAGACAACCATCGAATTGGCCCGAAAGGAGGCGCTGGAATGGTTTGTAGCTAATGATGCTCTCCCGGTGACTTCACCGCTTGAGCCGAGGAACCAGGATGAAGATAGGCAAGACGTGTTCCAATGCTTCATCGATGGTTCTTGGAAAGAAGATGAGAGAACAAGTGGAGTGGGGTGGTTGCTCCAACTCCAGGACGGGACCTCCGACATCATGGGAACCCGAGGCATACAAAGTGTGTTAACACCACTTCATGCAGAGGTGACCAGTCTCCTCTGGGCAATGTCTAGTCTCCGTAAATCTGATCGGTTCTGTTCCATGTTCCTCACTGACTCCCAAGAGCTGGTTCGTATGATAGCGGAGCCGGATGGGTGGCCGGCTTTTTGCGCTGAATTAGAAGAATTTCAGGAGTTACGTTTTTCTTTCCCGGACTTTACCCTGAAGTTTTGTCCTAGGGGAAAGAATGAAAAAGCAGACCTTCTCGCAAGGAACGCTCGTCTCCGAAACTCGGTGTTTTCCTACATTAGCACTTCGGCTCCTCATTGGTTCAATGATACTACTGTATTTGTGTAATCAATAGGACGTTGTGCGCTCGTGACAAAAAAAGAAAAAAAGAAAAAAAAAGAAAAGATACAACCCTAAGATACATTAATCAAATTAAACAAATTTTTTGAAAAATGCAACCCTCGGATGCATTAATAACCACAAACTTTTTTTTATTAAATAGATGCAACTCTGTGACGTATTTTCTCAGATTGCCATTTGAAAATAAATATTGTCGAAACTGTATATAACGATGGGTATACAATGGAAAGGTCAATCATGGAAATGTACATATTGGAGAAGTTATAATAAAAGAACGTAAATGAAGTAATATCTATAATTATTTTTTGAAAAGACACAATCTTAAGATACATTTTCACATAAAACGATAGACACAACATTATGATGCATTAAAAATTATAAAATGATATTTCGAAAAGATGCAACACTTAGATGTTTTAATTACTATGAACAGTTTGTTTCTTCTAAAACATAACTCTAAGATGTATTAATAACCATAAACAATATCTTTTCCAAAAGACGTAACCCTAAAAATGTTTAAATAACCATAAAATGGGGTTTTCCAAAACTTGTGGAAAAGTCTAGGCAAAATAATTGATTCTTTATACATAACTTTTTCTAAATTTCATAAATAGTATACCATTTTACTTTGATCGTCTATTATGATAATATCATCCACTCTATTGCGATAATCGAAATCTTTAATCAAAATTTCATATCATTTTGA
Organism: Arabis alpina; assembly: GCA_900128785.1. Classification (NCBI taxonomy): domain Eukaryota; kingdom Viridiplantae; phylum Streptophyta; class Magnoliopsida; order Brassicales; family Brassicaceae; genus Arabis; species Arabis alpina. Next base: position 29,224,968 of record LT669793.1, on the reverse strand, counting down.
CAAATAGATTTATTAAATTTCATAATATAACATCATTCGAAATAACAAATTAAGAAAAATCTTACATAAAAAGGATTTCTCTCTACAAGTTAATATATATTAATATATATTAATTTATTGATAAATTAATATCTCTTTAAAATAATAAACTTTCATGGTCCCAATATTATTAATTTATAGAGGTTTTACTGTCGTATAATATCAGTTGTTCAAGATTCGGTATTGTTGTCGACAAAAAATAAAGATTCGGTATTGTCTTCACAAAGTGCTTGATCATTTACAAAAATAGGACTTGATGATAGCCAAATAGGAATGCATCCCAAGGTTTGCACTCACACCTGTCCCTGCCCAGAATTTTGAAACATTTGTTTGTGTCTTTGAAACGACATCCTGAAGAGGAGTTGTTTGGTAGTTTTCCTATACTAGTCGAAAGTACTACATATAGTTGTATAGGAAGTGTTGAACCAGGTTGGGTTGTGTATTTGTTGAAGATGAGCTTGAGTATTAAGATGCACAATCGTAGATTCAGTAAGGGAAAGGGAAAAAAGTATTTCTTTGAAGCTAAAGTAAACTATATTTTGAAAAATATATTCGAGAGAAAAATTAATAAGGAAACTTGTGGCTATCGAACAACAAAAGTAATGGAACACAGTTAACTCCGCAAACGTTACTGTTCCGTAACAGAGTTACATGTTTTGTTACTTTTGTTGTCGGAGCAAATTCGAGGGCTAGTTTGAGAGTATTATGGGTTTGGAGGTTTAAAGTGATAGTGAAAATCCACTAAGATTTAAAGTGCTAGTAAATCTGACCTTAGAGATTAAAAATGCAACTTTCCTATTAATAATCACATTACAATTTTGTTAAATAGATGCAACTCCATGATGTATTTTCTAGGATTACCATTTGAAAACAAATATGGGTTGTTTTTTTTGATGCAAAGAAAGTATTTAGAGTATTGATGTAAAAACTTAGTAAGGAAAAACGTCAAATTTTAGGATTAAACGTACAGAACCATGCATTACAGAAAATCATATTACTTGACAAGAAAGAGGTTAAGATCCTAGAACTCAAAGCAAAATTGTATATTGGTCTACTATTGCCTCCAATCACTTTGTTTAATAACCCAAGCTTTTAAACTCTCGTTTACTTTTTATACACTAATCATGCAGTAAATTCCAAGTTCGAATTCTTCACTAGACTTTATAACTCAACTCTTGCAGGTTATAACACATAACTCATCTAGATTGCTTAGGCGATTTAGAAAACTTTGGGAGAGTAAATCTACCAAAGTTCAGATGTATGGTTTGCAGTCAAGTAATCAACATCAAAAACAAATCAAGATAAAGAACGGTATGTAAATCTTTATTCTAGTCAACCATCAAGTTAACAATCCATAAAAACTCTACGAATCCTTTTAACCTAACTATATGACTACTCAGAGACATCATAGTAAACCTCAATAAGAAGTACATCTTCTCTGTTAGAGATCATAACTGAGATCTTCTCCCTTGAAACCCAACCAAAAAGCAACAAAAGGGTCTTAAAATTAATAAAAAGCGTTTTCTTTGTCTAAAGTGGCTAAAACGTGTATACATAAAATCATTAGGTCATCTTGGAAAAAATTTGTTTGGAGAAATGAAATTTGCTGAAAAATGATGAAACTGTTGAAAATTGCCACATGGACGGTACAGTTGGTATGGTTATCTAGGCTTTGATTGTTCGCCAAAGACATATCTTCATGAAAAAGTAGCATAACTTTTCGAACAAAACCTCTCTAAATATCTCTAACATTTTGTTCAATGTCCTTCACATAGACAACACATTCAAAACTCTTAAACTTGTAAGACAAGACTACTCTCTTTCTTTCTGGTTTGTTCAATCATTCACCGAAACAAAGTTTCCTACTAAACTCTTTGAGCAATCAAGAACCTCACTGTTTTCTAGCAACAGAGTGCTTATGTTTTGGTTGTTTCTTTTGAATTTATTTAATAATTAATTTCATGTGCAGCGTTAGTACTGGTATATGAATGGGCTGTTAGATTGTATCAATGCTCATATACTTATTAAACAAGATCGAAGCATTAAAACATCCAAGAATCGAGAATCTTGAGGAACTTGTACTACTGAAACGTACGGTATAACTATGCAAAGGTTAAGGAAATCACAAACTCGCTCGCTTCAGAAAGTCTTAACCGTGGCATTTTTGGAAAATATAGTTTTATTGTGGTATCTTTGGAATATATAGCGGAAACAGTAAATATTTGTTGTTAACATTTTTCGAAATTAGGGGTGAATCAACTTCTTCCTCGTGATTTAATTTTTCGGAAATCAAATTACTTCGTTTAACATTTTAAGAACTAAAAGGAAGGATAAAAAGAGTTCTCCAATAAATAAACTCATAAAAAGTAAATAATTATATTTTTGAGTGCTCACTAATTTATGTATGTATGTTTCCAAAACGTACCCGTTTCCTAAATTTTTGAAAAAAAATTGTTTCCATATTTCGCTGTCACGTATCTGTTTCCGATTCTATGCAGCATAGCTCACTAATCACCATAAACGAAGAAATGCATGATAAATTTAATATATATATTTTTTAGAGCAAAATCAACTTAATATTCCCCAAGCAGAAAATCTTTGATGGTGTTGAAAACTGGACTAGTGTTATAACCCATAAATTCAACCGATACAACAATTGCTAGATCTAAGAGATGCCCTAAGAGATGCAACAAATAATAAAGAAAAATTAGTAGACAACATAAAATAAGATAAAAGCACCATGACTCTCTAACATGATAAAATTGGAAAATGTAATTTCTTCACAATTCTGATGGTATTTAGCAATGGTTAATAGAGGACGATGAAACACGGCGACAATAAAAAATGGCAGAGATTTCAAAAGATCTAAGACTACTACTTTGATCATCGAGAGATTTTTAAAAGGATTGGAAAAGAGAAGTTGTTCTTCAATATTCAAACAAAGAAACACATCGACATAAGCAATGTTTAAGATAACACACAACGATTTGTTTGAACAGTTACCATAGGTGAAGAAAGAAAGATACATTACAATAAAACACACAACACAACACATGAGATTACAACATACATATATCAAACTTGTTTACCCACCTCTTATTCTTTAGTTGCCTCCTACTCCCTCGGTTTGAACCAAACTTGGAAGTTGAGCCAAACTTGGAGCATAACTAAGAATAACTGGATCTGAATCCGTTGTATTTACTCCCAAATGAAGCTGTGCGGTTACCTTACCCGCTTCAATAAGGTGTACCATATCCTTGGTGATGACCATCTTGTCTTCCTCGAATGTCCACGTCTCACACAAGACAAGGAGTTTCTTTTCCTCGTCAAGCAAGAAAGTTGTATAATGGGAAACTGGAATAAAAAGATCGTTCAAATCCAACTCTAAGATCTTGCTCCATGATACCACTTTGGTCTCATCAATCTTATTTGTCACCCATATTTTAGTCATGGAAACATCTTGGTGTTGCTACATATATCAAACTCCTTCTCGGCTTTCTCAAGGTGCTTCCTCGCAAAAGTTGCGTTGGTGAATACACTGTTCCAGTGTGTGCACGTTGATCTTACTCTTTTTAGTTCTGTTGCCAGAACACGACATAAAATCTCCTCAGCCCAATCTTTTGAAAGATCTACGAAGTTCGTCATGAGGAAATGGCTAGAAATAAGCTCGGGTTTCCTCTACCTTTATAATCCTGATACATGCAATCTACGTCACCGATGATGGATCTGACATTCTGATAATTTGGTTCACCCAGTAGCGGTTGGTGGTTTTTGACATCAATCATTACATTCCTATATTTTTCTACCGCTCCAAATCTCTCAAATTTAAAAGTTACTTCTTTGCGGTTAGATGATTAAAAAAATACAAAATATTTAAAAAAATATAAAATCATTTAAAACAGATTATATATATTAATTGTATAAAATCGGGATTTAAATATTATAATTGTAAAATAGGGTAATTTAACTAGAAAATCATAACTTTATGTATAACTAGAGGATCCTCCACGCGTTGCACGGATTTGAAGTTAATACAAAAAAGATACAAAAATTAAGCAAAATATAAGTATACGTTTAGCAAAAATAAAGCAAAATATATGTAATAGTTAGTGCAAAATTTAATTGGTTATGAAACTCACTAATCACAATTTTGGTTTACAAAGTTTGATTCTTATATGATCTAATTATATAACTTCTCCGTATACAACGTTATTTATGTTTAATGGTTATTTGCATAAAACACTCTAAATTAATATTGATATAACACTTGTATTTTAAAAGAATTAATACAAAATTGATAAAATTTAGTGCTCAAATATCAAAATTAGAGTAATATAAGATGGTTAATTAAGAAATGGACAAGTGTCAACATTTAAACTGACACATGGCAACTTGTGAGGTAATACTTTAAGTATATGGTCAATGTATAATTTATGACTTATATATAAATATGATTGTAATACTTTAGGTAATGTAGGAAAATTTATTAAAACCTAATAATAACATTTTACAGATGAAATGACAAAAAAAATCTAATAGTCATGAAAACAAAAATATTTAATACATAAAATGAATGACAACATACACTTCAACTAAGCCTATAAACATTTAAATTGTTTGTTTTTGCTTACATGTAAATGCTTATGAACAAAATAATACAATATTTTGAATACTTATAAATTACATTTCATACATGAACGTAGTAATTTTGATAACTATTAAATTCCGACTCAATAAACTTTAGTTATTCAAACATTTGTAATCTTTAGATATCACTTTTTTATTTTAAAGAATTAATAAAAGAATCATAAACTTTAGAGAGGTAAATGTCATAATTAAGTAAAAAAAAGTTCTAAATATGAAAAATTGACATTAATTACCAACACTAAAAGTGACACAAAGCAGATTTTCAGAACTTTGAGATAGTGGAACCTTAAAATCTATATATATATATATAAAAACCTTTTCTCTCTTCTCATGAAGACACATCATCTTCCACCTCATTGCCACATCAAATGTTTATTAAGAATTTATTATTTTTAATTCAAAAAATTTATATACATGCAAAAACAACATTAATTATGCATTTGTTAACATAAGAATTTGAAAAGTCATTAATATAGTTATTGAAATAATAAAATGTCTTATTTTAACAAAGAAATTTAAATGTAGATAGAGGAATGGAAGACAATAAAAATTATATACAACTACATAGATCATGTAAGTTATATCATGTAAAAATTAACAATAAAAGATTAGTTAAGTTGCTCATGAAGACAATCATCAAAGAACAGACCAAAGAATATGTGAGAGGTTCATCATCTACTTCCAAACAATTTTTTCTCTTTTCTAATGGTTGTTTTCTCTTTTCTTAACCAAAAAATTTAACGCAGTTTGACAAGTACGTGATTAGAAATGTATATAAGGCCAATGGTTATCTATTTAATATAACATGTTGGGTTACATAAAATATTGTGGAAGATACTAGATCGATCAGGAGATTAAACAAGCTTGGTATGATGAGATTTGATGTTCTTTTTTCTCAAAATATGGAGCGAGCTCAAGAGATCATAAAGGTTTGGTTAGTCCATACTTCGTTGAAATTCTTCCATCAAAACTTGAGAAGCTTTGATTTTCATTTCAAATAATATTTCCTCTTTTTATGTTTTCAAGAATACATGAAGACCGGATGTTTATTAGTGCTAAGCAAAAAGGACTCAAAAAGAGCTTACCTACTTGAGGAACATTTCTCAAGATTTACCATTTTATTTCGTCCTCGATAATACATCTTTTTAGCTTTCTTCCTCATTTTGTACAAGTGTAATATAGAATAAGTTTCAAAAAGAATTATTCAGATGGTTCGTGATGAAAGCATGAAAGGATGATGATAGTTGCGCAAAGCCTAAAACTAGATGATAACTCTTCTTTTTCATGAAGATAAAATTAATTCTTCAGTAGGTTAAGAAGTTTGAGAAGAGTTTGGGGAAACGGAGAATTAGTTCTTCAGTAGGTTAAGAACTTTGAAATTCGGGGAAACAGAGAAAAAAAACCTTGAGACTAAAGGTGAGAAAGCAAAAGTAGAAAATAGACTTCAAAGCAAAAAAAAAAAGATTTCCACTATAAGCCTTTTAACGTCATAAAAAGCATCTTTTAAGTTTTTTCTCGATCTGATATAAGTTATATGGACTGTTCCATTTTTTTAGCAAAAATAAAAGATAGAGAAATCAACAACGGAATTAGTCAAACTGAATTCATTATGAAACCTTATGAGCAAGATGATAACATCGAGATATTGACATATGAAGAAAGATAATGCTTGAGAAAAATAGGCTTTAAGATGAACATCAGCTTCGTTCTTGGTAGAATCCCACCAGATACATGCTTACCTTTTCTTATTTCTTAACCAATGATTAGAAGAGTGATTTACACAAATTTCAAATAGCATGTTCCATTTTTGCTAGAAAATGAGTCTTTCATGGTGTAATGGAAGATTTGCATCAGCATTGGAAGGACATGGAGGTTGCGAAAGTGATCACGACTCAGAAGATTTAATGAACTAAAACAAAACCAACTGAAAATATAGTTAGAAATTCGGCCTGCGCGCAGGCTTTCACCTAGTATTATATAAGATTAGCTAGATGACTAAAATGTGGGGATTCCTTTGGAAAATCATATGGGGTTTTCTTCTTTTTATAGTCTTTTACCTAATTTAGCTATAGTTCATGTATTATCAATCTAAGTTTTGTAAAATATATCAATAATTTGACATTTCTAATTAATATTTAATAACGTACCATAATTTGATAATAACTTATCATAATTTTATATTTATAAAAAAATTAAATAAATATCTTTCTATCACTAATATATATATATATATATATATATATAAAAATCTAACAATCTAAAATTTAAAAAACTAATGTAATCTCTCCAAATGAAATATTTTTTCCCTTAAAATCATGAATTAATACAAAAAAAGAAATTAAAAATAAATATGTGTTCTAATCATTGTTTACCATTACTATTTATATTACATTAGTGATTTTTATATTTTATTATATGATTTTTGATGTTTTTATAATTATGTAATGTTTTTATATTGTTGATTTATTATTTAATCGCTACCGTATTTGCTAGTCAACCAACCATAAATATTCCGCAAATGCAATAATTTTTAACTTCTGCGCCAATCGTTTGAATTGCTCCATAACACTTGAAACCACTATCACCCGCTTCCACAAACTTCCACAACCGCACCTACACTCGTTGCTGCTAAACTAGCCAGACCCTAAATTACTCATAACAAAAACAATATATGCTTGCTTGGATTTTTTAGACCTTTAAGCAACTACAAAACAAAAAAAATTGTAGGCAAGACAATTCCCATCAACACTTCAACATGACTAACGAAAGAGTACATATTGAGTAGCTTAACGAACAGACACCAGACAAAATCTAGCAAAGCAATACTTTGCTAAACTTCTCCAAGATGAAGTAGGATTGGTAGTACCGAGTTTAACATTATTTACCGTACCCGACTCAAAGCTTTGGATGATATTCTAGAAAATGGGCCAGGGAGGATCCCTTGCAGACAATCCGGCCCACAAAGGTATTCAACCCGACATAGGTGCATCCAGATAAAAAAGAAAGGATTAGCCCCAAGAAAAGGAAAATAGCTTGGAATTAGGAGATAATTTTTTATTCTTTAGTTTTATTCGACTGACTTTATCATTGTATATATACTAGTTAGTGACCACTTGGCGAATAATAGGAATGAAAAAGATAAAGAATGAAAAAAATTATATAGAATAAATGTAGAAAAGAAATGGAACAAATTTTCTTGTAAATGGTGACAAACATAGGAATACGTATTTCATAATAAAATGAAAGTTTCATATTAAAAATGTATTCCTTATCAAATGAGATGGAGAACATTTTATTATATATTATCTAATATTATAAGGAATGAAGAAGAATGACCTGGAATCCTTATTACATATAATGGTAAAACATTTTTAAGAATGAATGGAAATGTGATGTTCCTTCTCATTCTTTTATTCCTTGCGGTCACCATTTAGAGACTTGATGCATTCCTTCAAAATTAGGAGAACGATTTTTAATAGCAAATGATATAAACAGCTTCTTGAGTCTTATTTTCTTGGGGATTTTACTTTTAAACCTAATTCATTTAGTCTTTGGACCGATCTTGGTAAGTTTAGGAATGTATTGTTGTTACTAGTCATTTACCTAATTTAGCTATAGTTCATGTATTATCAATCTAATTTATGTTGATTTAATTCAATGTTGATTATTTTCTCGTTCAGATTCGAATTTCTGATTTTGATTATTTTTTCAGTCTATATATCTCATCAATTTGAATTTTTATTTTCCAGTTTATTTTAAAAATTGAAATGTAATAGCATGAAAAAAATTCCTCAATTGCTTTTACTGCATACATTATTTTGTTTTCGTTTAATTATTGTCTAGTTAAATAACATTATAAAACATTTCACATGATCACCTTTAAACTTTGTTTGGATATTGCATTTTTTTTTATCGTTGCATCTGCTCCAAATTCAGTAAACGGGTTCGACTGAGAGAACGAAAGCGAGATAGTGACAATGGTGATATGTGATCTATTTTCTATTAGATATATCAAAGATTGTTTGTTGACTTGTTTTACTTTGACTAAAGGTAGTTAGAGTTAGTTAGTAAGTGGTTAAGTCTCCATTAGCTTAATCACACTAATATATATACTAAAGATGTAATCATAAAGTTAATTAATGAAACAAATATTATTTTTCCGCTTTCTATTCAATATGGTATCGAGCCTAACTGATTTTTTTTTCTGTTTTGCTTTACCGGTAAACTTCTGATCTGTTTTCCGGCGAGTCTCCGATATTGCTCTCGATGAGTACTTCTTCTTCTCATCTTCTTCGCGAATTCGTCTTCACTTTTCTATCTTTGATTGTGAAATTATCGAGTTCGTCATTGTGATTCCATTTCTTCTTTTTCTTTCTTTTGTTTGACCTCGATTTGTTGCTTTTCTCTTTTGGATCTTCAAAATCCGGCACAAATCTCTGTTACTTGAGCTTCCTATTGCTCAAAATCATCACAATCATCACAAATTTTTCACAATGACGACGAATCCATCTGATACTTCACCAGATCCTATTCGATCTACCGATCAGTACGAGAATCCGTATTTTCTTCACAGTTCTGATCATGCGGGGCTCATTCTGGTTTCTGATCGATTATCTTCGGGATCGGAGTTTCATTCTTGGCGTCGATCGATTCGCATGGCTCTGAATGTGCGAAACAAGCTTGGCTTCATCGATGGTACTATCTCTAAACCTCCTGATAATCACTGTGATGCTGGATCTTGGTCTCGTTGTAGTGACATGGTAGCAACTTGGCTAATGAATTATGTATCCAAGAAAATAGGTCAGAGTCTGCTTTTCATGTCTACTGCTGAATCGATATGGAAGAATTTGATGTCTAGGTTTAAGCAGGATGATGCACCTAGAGTTTATGAGATTGAGCAAATATTGAGTCATATTCAACAAGGTTCAATGGACGTCAATACGTATTATACTGAATTAGTCACACTTTGGGAGGAGTACAAGAACTATGTAGAGATTCCAGTGTGCACTTGTGGCAAATGTGAGTGTACTGCAGCTATTTTATGGGAGAAATTACAACAGAGGAGTCGAGTCACTAAGTTTCTTATGGGACTTAATGATTCTTATGAACCAACAAGGAGACATATTCTGGTTTTGAAGCCTATTCCGAGTATAGAAGATGTGTTTGATATGATTACACAAGATGAGAGACAGAGGTCAATCAAACCATCTCCTAAGTTGGATTCAGTGGTATTCCAAAATTCTGGAACTCTTCCAGAATCTTATGCTTCTGTTGGTGATAACCAAGTGTTTGCAGCTACTCATGGCAACAATTTTCGTCCTAAACAACGCCCCTTATGCACATATTGTGGTCAACTAGGTCACATTGTTCAGAAGTGCTTCAAGATTCATGGATATCCTCCAGGGCATAAGCTTTCACAGCAATCTAAAGGAAATTCTAATACTGCTCTTGCTCCTCGTGGTCAGAGTAACTATAACTCTAGATCCTTTGTGCCATAACAACAGCCGTTTAATGCAGTGGCTAATGTGACATATGGTTCTCCTGCTACACATGCTGTGAATCTTGACTTGAGTAAGTTGAATCAAGATCAGATGAATTCTATCCTACAACAGCTCCAAATTCATGCTAGATCTTCAGAACATGGGGTTCCTCTTCCGCCAGCAAGTATCACTGAGAATGGTTTCATGGCTCCACAATCATCTGCTGGTAATATCACATTTCCTTTTCCTTCTACTAGTCTACGTTATCAAAACCATTGCCTCACTTTCCAACATCAAACCCTTTCTACTTTACAAAACTTTATTCCTAATGATGCTTGGATAATTGACAGTGGTGCGACTACACATGTGTGCTCTGATTTAGCAATGTTTAGTCAACTTCTACCAGTGTCTAATGTTACAGTCTCTCTTTCTGATGGAGCTAGGGCACCTATCACACACATTGGCACTGTGCATATTTATGCTACACTCATATTATATGATGTTTTACATGTTCCTTCATTTCACTTTAACCTCATAAGTGTTAGTAGCTTGCTTAAAAATAATCAATGTTCTGCTCATTTTTACACTGATTCTTGCTTCATTCAGGAGCATACTCAGGGGTCGATGATTGGTAGAGGAATTCTCATGCACGATTTGTATATTCTAGAGTCTGACACCATCATTGCAACCACTCACTTCTCTGGATCCTTACTAGTAGATGGAGCTCTTTGGCATCAACGCCTTGGACATCCATCTCATGCCAAGTTAGTTCAATTGTCTACGGTCTTACCTCTTAATAAGTCTAGTTTGTCTCATAGTAATAACCCACATTGTTCAGTTTGTCCTTTAGCTAAACAGAAAAGACCTTCTTTTGTTTCTAATAATCACATGTCATCTTCTCCATTTGACTTAGTTCACATGGATATATGGGGTCCTTTTTCTATTGAGTCCATAGAAGGTTATAGGTATATTTTGACACTTGTTGATGATTGTACCCGTGTTACTTGGATTTACATGTTAAGAAATAAAAGTGATGTTTCTGCGCTATTCCCTGCTTTTCTTGCACACATTCATACTCAATATAATTCCAAGATTAAAGCCATTCGTAGTGACAATGCTCCAGAACTAGGATTTAGACAACTTATCCAACAGCATGGCATGATTCATTACTTTTCTTGTGCTTACACTCCACAACAAAACTCTGTTGTCGAACGTAAGCATCAACATATCTTGAATGTTGCTAGAGCACTGTTATTTCAGTCTAATATACCATTGATTTACTGGAGTGATTGCATTCTTACAGCTGTGTTTCTCACTAATAGGATTCCATCAGTCCTCCTTGATAACAAGTCTCCATATGAATTGCTTATGAAGAAACTTCCTGATTATAGTTTTCTTCGTTCATTTGGATGTCTTTGTTATGCATCTACCTTACAGAAGGATAAAAATAAGTTTACTCCTAGAGATTTTAAGAGCGTTTTTCTTGGCTATCCATCAGGTGTGAAAGGATACAAAGTTCTTAATATGGAGACTAATGAGATTTCTATATCTCGGAATGTTGTCTTTCATGAATCAATATTTCCATTCACTCATATCTCATCTTCTCCTAATGTTGACTTGTTTTCAGAATCTATTTTACCTTTACCAATTCATATTGTTTTAGATCCACTATTGCACATTCCTGCTGCATCATCTAGTCCAAATACCTCTATTCCTGTTGCATCATCTAGGTCTAACATTTCTGCACCTGTTAATACTCCATCTAATCATGCTGATACTACGGATACTTTAGCTAATCAGGATGCATCACTTGCATCTCATTCTAGTACATCTCCAGATACTAGAGAGACTGTTCCAATAGCTACTGGTCAAGCAAGACTACTCAAAGCTAGACCAGCTCGCATTGCTAAAACACCAGGTTACTTATCTGCGTATCATTGTGGTCTAATAGCACATTCTCCACCAAATTCTACTTCCTCTTTTTACCCTTTATCTTCAGTTCTTACATATTCTCATCTAACACCTCTTTATCAGTCCTATGCCCTTTCTTACTCTCTTGACACTGAACCAAATACATTCAAACAAGCCATGAAATCAGCTCATTGGGTTACTGCTATGAATGAGGAACTTCAGGCTATGGAATCTAATCGAACTTGGTTTGTTGTATCATTACCTCCTGGTAAGAATGTTGTTGGGTGTAAATGGGTTTACACGTTGAAGTATAAAGCTGATGGTGCTCTTCAGAGATATAAAGCCCGGTTGGTGGCTAAGGGTTTTACCCAACAAGAAGGAGTTGATTATACTGATACCTTTTCTCATGTGGCTAAATTGGCTAGTGTAAGGCTTCTCCTTAGTCTTGCAGCCATACAAGGATGGAGCCTTACTCAAATGGATGTATCAAATGCATTCTTACATAGTGACTTAGACGAAGAGATTTATATGAGTCTTCCACAGGGTTACACTCCTGCTTCTGGAACTCTTCCTCCTAATCATGTGTGCCTTCTTCCCAAATCCTTATATGGTTTAAAGCAGGCTTCCCGCCAATGGTATAACTGTTTCTCCAATGTGCTTCTTTCTGCTGGTTTTACTCAATCCAAGGCAGATAATACCCTCTTTGTTAGACAAGTTGGACCTCAGTTTGTGGCTGTATTGGTGTATGTGGATGATATCATCATTGCTAGCAATTCTCCTTCTGAAGTTAGTTCTCTCAAAACTATTCTTCATTCGCAGTTCAAAATCAAGGACTTGGGAGATTTACGTTTCTTTCTTGGATTGGAGAAGCACGAAACTCTTCGGGTATTTCAGTATCTCAGAGAAAGTATGCTCTGAATCTTTTGTCTGATACTAGTCTTTTAGGTTGTAAACCTAGTCCAATTCATATGGATCCCCAAGTCAAGCTAAGTAGGGCAACTGGTACACCTTTGGAAGATGTTACATCTTATAGGGCATTGGTTGGTAGACTTTTATATCTCACGATTACTCGGCCTGACATTACCTTTGCTGTTCATTGCCTGAGTCAGTTTATGTCTGCCCCTACTGATGTTCATCTTCAGGCTGCACACCGCATATTGAAGTACATAAAGAATGATCATGGTCAAGGCTTGTTCTACTCTGCATCTTCAGAACTCTGCCTCAATGCTTTTGCAGATGCAGACTATGCGACTTGCCCTGATACAAGACGATCAATCACTGGATATTGTGTTTACCTTGGTCAATCTTTAGTTACATGAAAGTCTAAGAAGCAGGATATTGTAAGTAGAAGTAGCACTGAAGCTGGATACAGGAGTATGGCTCATGCTACTTGTGAATTACTTTGGCTTAATCAGCTGCTGAAGGATTTGAAGATCCAAGTACAAACTAATGCCAAGTTGTTTTGTGATAACAAGTCAGCCATGAATATAGCCACAAACCCGGTGTTTCACGAGAGAACAAAACACATGGAGGTGGATTGTCATACTATTCGTGATCAGGTGAAGCATGGCTTTCTCACACTGATACATGTATCTAGTGAAAATCAACATGCCGACATCTTGACAAAGCCTCTTCACTATGGTCCGTTCTATACACTTCTTCGACGATTATCAATATCAAGTCTCTTCTCTCCGAGTAAGACTTGAGGGGGGTGTATTAGATATATCAAAGATTGTTTGTTGACTTGTTTTACTTTGACTAAAGGTAGTTAGAGTTAGTTAGTAAGTGGTTAAGTCTCCATTAGCTTAATCACACTAATATATATACTAAAGATGTAATCATAAAGTTAATTAATGAAACAGATATTATTTTTCCGCTTTCTGTTCAATATTTTCAGAGGTTGACCAGAGTTTTTACTTGTATGGTTAGTGCCTCCATAACCAAAATTCAAAGATGATATATCAAATGCTCTCTTCTCTTATATATCTCTTATAAAGATGATATATCAAATGCTTCTCTTATGGTTAGTGCCTCCAATCGAACATAGTACAAAGAAATAATAACAAAAATCATATTCTTTCAATTAAATTGTAGACCAATTGACCAAAAAATGAAATTGTGAACCTATCATGTTATGTCAGCTGGATTTGGCACCTAAATCCGGTCCATGGAAAGCCTGAAGATAAATCTCCCAACCTCAGTGATATTGGCTATGAAGGCCATAACTAGGGATGTATCAAGCTAGAGAAAGGTGCTCTAATGATCTCAATTTGTTCTTTAGGGCGTTTGAAAGGCAACAATGAAGCTCCATAAAGCTTCAAATGGTCTTGAGAAAATGCACTCTATGTAACAAAGGTTTAATGGAAGTGTAGAATTTTAAAGAAGATCACAGTGACTTCTCCGGCAAGTATTGTCTCATGTTTTAGTTTCTTCTCCACTCAACTAAGCAACAACATTTTAACAAAGCACACATCTTCAGTTTCATTCATTAAACTTAGATCCTGAGCAAAGTACATACGACATAAACAAATAGAAATCTGAATTGCTCTTGAGTTTAGACCAAAGCATTGAGAAACCAGGAATATTCTTCATTTGGGAGCAGAGCATTTCTTTGATAAGGCAAAGTAAATACAAAACTAAGATTAACAGAGATTACTTGGATCTTGCACTTTCTTGAAGCTATTCTTGGAATGCTCTGAAGCTTATCGGATAATTCAAACACAGCAGGGTCATATGACATATTGTATTGTACTATTAACTGTTCAAGACGCGGCATTTTCTCCAAGAAATGCTTGATCTGCTCCTTTTGTGGGAAGGAAAGACAAGATGTGGGAAATCAAAGGATTTGCAGCAACAGGAACATAACTTGTCTGCATGCATATGGGTTTTGAATGGTCTTATTAATTGGAAGACTCAGATTCTTCTTCTTCCAAACCGGACTCTTCGTCTTCCTCAGCGACAAGGAACGTTTTTGATCGTCTCGGTGGGATTCTTGGGTGCTAATCACAGGAGAGACAAGAATCAGAAGAAGAAGTGAGGAAACTTACTTATGCCCATATAAAATCATTGACAACTTCACGAAAATCGGAGTCGGAGGTTTGTGTCAATTAAGATAGCAAAGTGGCGTGACGGATGAATTAGCAAAAACCATTCTTCCCTAATTTTGGTTCTGAATTTTATTATATTAGTCCTAACAAAAAGAACAAGAGAAGCTTGCTTGGAGTTTTTAAGACCTTTAAGCAATTAAAAAAAAAATGGTAGGCAAGACAATTCCCATCAACACCTTCAACATGAATAACCAGAGAGTACATATTGAGTAGTTTAAAGAGCAGAGACCTAACAAAAACTAGCAAACCAATACTTTGCTAAACTTCTCCAAGATGAAGCAAAGTGATCTTCAAACCGAGAAGGAAGAAGACAAGTCCATTTGTCAATGAGAAGCTGATGCTATCAGAAATTACTTGGATCTTATATTTGGTTGAGGCTACTTTACTAAGCATCTGAAATCCGGTTGACACTATATTAAGATCACCGTCACGGTCAACTGAAGTTTCATAGTATAATAACAGTTGTTTAAGATTCGGTATTGTTGTCGACAAAAAATAAAGATTCGGTATTGTCTTCACAAAGTGCTTGATCATATTTGAAAAAAGGACTTGATGATAGCCAAATAGGAATGCATCCCAAGGTTTGCACTCACACCTGTCCCTGCCCGGAAATTTGAAACATTTGTTTGTGTCTTTGAAACGACATCCTGAAAAGGAGTTGTTTGGTAGTTTTCCTATACTAGTCGAAAGTACTACATATAGTTGTACATGAAGTGTTGAACCAGGTTGAGTTGTGTATTTGTTGAAGATGAGCTTGAGTATTAAGATGCACAATCGTAGATACAACAAAGAAAAGGGAAAAAATATTTAATTGAAGCTAACGTAAAATATATTTTGAAAAGTATATTCGAGAGAAAAATTAATAAGGAAACTTGTAGCTATCGAACAACAAAAGTAATGGAACACAGTTAACTCCGCAACGGAACAGTAAATTTAAAATGAACTTCCACCCTCTCTGTCTAAATTTAAAATACTCTATCGGTAAGAAAAAGAGGAAGAAACCCTAGATCCCTAAATCGATTTGGGAATTATTATATTTTAATTTTAATTTTAGTTTTGTTTTTTTATCTTGAATCAAATTTATTAATGAATAAAAACACATGTTTTAATTAAAAACTAAAATAACGGCGCACTTGTTTATTTACAGAACGAATGTTACTGTTTCGTTACAGAGTTACATGTTCTGTTACTTTTGTTGTCAGAGCAAACTTGAGAGCTAGTTTAGAACTAAACTCTTGCAGGTTATAGCGCATAACTCATCTAGATTGCTTAGGCAATTTAGAAAACTTTGGGAGAGTAAATCTACCAAAGTACAGATGTATGGTTTGCAGTCAGGTAATCAACATCAAAAACAAATCAAGATAAAGAACGGTATGTAAATCCTTGTTCTAATCAACCATCAAGTTAACAATCCATAAAAACTCTATGAATCCTTTTAACCTAACTATATGACTACTCAGACATCATAGTAAACCTCAATATGAAGTACAAGGGTTGAAAATCTTCTCTGTTAGAGATAATAACTGAGATCTTCTCCCTTGAAACCCAACCAGAAAGCAATAAAAGGGTCTTAAAATTAATAAAAAGCGTTTCCTTTGTCTAAAGTGGCTAAAACGTGTATATATCAGATCATTAGGTCATCTTGGAAAAAAATTGTTTGGAGAAATGAATTTTGCTGAAAAATGATGAAACTGTTGAAAATTGCCACATGGACGGTACAGTTGGTATGGTTATCTAGGCTTTGATTGTTCGCCAAAGACATATCTTCATGAAAGGTAGCATAACTTTTCGAACAAAACCTCTCTAAATATCTCTAACATTTTGTTCAATGTCCTTCACATAGACAACACATTCAAAACTCTTAAACTTGTAAGACAAGACTACTCTCTTTCTTTCTGCTCTGTTCAATCATTCACCAAAACAAAGTTTCCTACTAAACTCTTTGAGCAATCAAGAACCTCACTGTTTTCTAGCAACAGAGTGCTTATGTTGTGGTTGTTTCTTTTTTCGTGTTCGGAATTTATTTAATAATTAATTTCATGTGCAGCGTTAGTACTGGTATATGAATGGGCTGTTTGATTGTATCAATGCTCATATACTTTTTTTAAAAGATCGAAGCATTAAAACATCCAAGAATCGAGAATCTTGAGGAACTTGTACTACTGAAACGTACGGTATAGCTATGCAGAGGTTAAGGAAATCACAAACTCGCTCGCTTCGGGATGTCTATGGCCTGAAAGTCTTAAAGGGTTTAGAATTTTATTTTGAAAATTTAAAGTTTAACTGTGGCATTTTTGGAAAATATAGTTTTTTTGTGGTATCTTTGGAATATAAAGCGGAAACAGTAAATATTTGTTGTTAACATTTTTCGAAATTAGGGGTGAACCATTTTCTTCCTCGTGATTTAATTTTTCGGAAATCAAATTACTTAGTTTAATATTTTAAGAACTAAAAGGAAGGATAAAAAGAGTTTTCCATTAAATAAACTCATAAAAAGTAAATAATTATATTTTTGAGTGTTCACTAATTTATGTATGTACGTTTCCAAAACGTACCCATTTCCTAAATTTTTGAAAAAAAATTGTTTCCATATTTCGCTGTTACGTATCTGTTTTCGATTCTATGCAGCATAGCTCACTAATCACTATAAACGAAGAAATGCATGATAAATTTAATATATTTTTTTTTGAGCAAAATGAACTTAATATTCCCCAAGCAGAAAATCTTTGATGGTGTTAAAAACTGGACTAGTGCTATAACCCATAAAATCAACCGATACAACAATTGCTAGATCTAAGAGATGCAACAAATAATAAAGAAAAATTAGTAGACAACATAAAATAAGATAAAAGCACTATGACTCTCTAACATGATAAAATTGGAAAATGTAATTTCTTCACAATTCTGATGGTATTTAGCAATGCTTAATAGAGGACGATGAGACACGGCGACAATAAAAAATGACAGAGATTTCAAAAGATCTAAGACTACTACTTTGATCATCGAGAGATTTTTAAAAGGATTGGAAAAGAGAAGTTGTTCTTCAATATTCAAACAAAGAAACACATTGACATAAGCAGAGAAGCAATGTTTAAGATAACACACAAAGATTTGTTTGAACAGTTACCATAGGTGAAGAAAGAAAGATACATTACAATAAAGCACACAACACAACACATGAGATTACAACATACATATATCAAGCTTGTTTACCCACATGTTATTCTTTAGTTGCCTCCTACTCCCTCGGTTTGAACCAAACTTGGAAGTTGAGCCAAACTTGGAGCATAACTAAGAATAACTGGATCTGAATCCGTTGTATTTCCTCCCAAAAAAAGTTGCGCGGTTACCTTACCCGCTTCAATAAGGTATACCATATCCTTGGTGAAGACCATCCCGTCTTCCTCGAATGTCCACGTCTCACACAACACAACGAGTTTCTTCTCCTCGTCAAGCAAGAACGTTGTGTAATGGGAAACTGGAATATAAAGATCGTTCAATTCCAACTCTAAGATCTTGCTCCATGACACCACTTTGGTCTCATCAATCTTATTTGTCACCCATATTTCAGTCATGGAAACATCACAGCGTTGTAACAACACCGAAAGCTTCTCTTCCCTAACAACAGAAACACCTGTACCTACATAACTAGGCCAATTACATGGAAGAGGCACAGCTACAAATTTCTCAGTTGAAAAATCAAACCTGAGCAAGGATAGGTTGATGTGCGTTGGGGTTTCAGCTGTACCAAACACGTAAGTGTCTCCCTTCAAAGACACACAATTATCAGAATGTGACAAGGACCATCCTGGAGCTATATCACGGTCAAGAGTCCTCCATGAATCAGAGCTAAACTCGTAGATTTCCGAGTTACTTTTGGTGTCAGAACGATCGTAGCTCAGTATCTTATACCTCTTACCACCAGAATTATTGTCTTGGTAGTATCCAAGAACAAAGATGCGGCTTTCCTCGTGAATCACGGGACTGATCCACTTGGTTTGACCAGTGCAAGGGTTCCAAACAACGATTCTTGATTCGTCTATGTAGGTGCATAACAATAAGCCCTCGCAGTTTAAGACTCGAGCCATCTCGAATGGATATGAAATGGTACCTCGAATTCGAGCTCGAGGCCCATTGTATTGGTATGGATGAGTATCATCAGGATCGAATAGTAAAAGCTCGTCTTTTACCTCAACATTTCTATCATCAGGCTCGATGCTCATTGGACAAAGCATGTTGTCTGTGGTCAACATGAGAGCTAGAAACTCCTTCTCGGCTTTCTCAAGGTGCTTCCTCGTGAAAGTTGTGTTGGTGAATACACTGTTCCAGTGTGTGCACGTTGATCTTACTCTTTTCAGTTCTGTTGCCGGAACACGACATAAAATCTCTTCTGCCAAATCTTTTGGAAGATCTACAAAGTTCGTCATGAGGAAACGGTGCTCTAGTGTTTTTTTTTTTTTTTCTAGAAATAAGATAGAGTTTCCTCTACCTTTATAATCCTGATACATGCAATCTACGTCACCGACATCTGGCAATTTCTTCCAGATTCTCTACCAAATTTAACTATAGTCAAACACAGAAAAGGTAAATTATTATGTTTTTTTTTTCTTATAAAAATAATGTTACATTTATTGTATAAACATTTTTTTGGTTTGAATATAATTTAACATTTATTTCAAAAAAAGTATTAAAAACCCCACATAAAAGTCAATTAATAATTAAGGTAATATCATTTTCTTTTTTATGAGTCAATTAACTAGTATTTGACAAATCTCGGTGATAATTAGGTGGTTGTCCAAAGAAAAATTAAGCTAAAAAATCATTATTCATTACTAAAAATCTTTGCATTGGCAGGTGAAAAGATTTGTTGCAGAGTATATTATGAGTCAACTAGCTATTTTTCTTATGAGTAGTTTTTCTCTTGATTTTGTTTTTTCAACAAGACAACCAAATATACAATTTACTTTAACACACATGTAAACATAAATATATATATATTTATCTCTAATGATCTTAAATCAAGGTTATTATCAATTCTCAAATCGAGATAACCCAAATCGAGACTTATGAAAACTATTTAATAAAAAAATTAAACATATTTATCTATATGAAATCATATAGAAATAAACCCGTCGAAATTAGGTAATTATTTTAAAGAAAACATAAAATATATTGAAATAGAACTAAACATAACAAACAAAATGAAGAAGAAAAATGGCACAACCCTAAGTTGCGTTAATAACCACAAAATCATTTTTTCCGAAAAGATACAACCCTAAGATACATTAATCAAATTAAACAAATTTTCTGAAAAATGCGTTAATAACCCTAAGTATGCGTTAATAACCACAATTTTTTTTATTAAATAGATGCAACTCTATGACGTGTTTTCTAAGATTGCCTTTGAAAATAAATATTATCGAAACTGTATGTAACGATGGGTATACAATGGCAAAGGTAAAGCATGGAAATGTACATATTGGAGAAGTTATAATAAAAGAACGTAAATGAAGTAATATCCAAAATTATTTTTTGAAAAGACACAATCTTAAGATATATTTTCACATAAAATGATAGACACAACATTATGATGCATTAAAAATAGTTTTTTTTTGTTTTAATGAAACGCAACCCTTAGATGCATTATCCATAAACCATAGTTTTTTAAAGACGCATCATATGATGCATTAATAATCATAAAATGATACTTCGAAAAGATGCAACACTTAGATGTTTTAATAACTATGAAAAGTTTGTTTCTTCTAAAAAATAACTCTAAGATGTATTAATAACCATATAAAAAAATCTTTTCCAAAAGACGCAAACCTAAAATGTTTAAATAACCATAAAATGAGTTTTTCCAAAAAACGCAACCCTAAAACATGTATATCTTAGAGTTTATTGATTAGTTGATTTAATTCTCATATACGAGTTTATATTGCTATAACTGTTAGATTTTCAAATACTAGAAAAATCAGGTTTCTTTAAAATACTTTCCGCTCTTACCATTATTAGTTAAGGTTGATGAATATCCTACACGCATATTTATAAACATATATTAAAATTATAGAATATAACTGTAAAAGATAATTCGGAATTCTAGTGGAATTGTAAATCTTATGTCATCTATATGAAACACATTTTTAACTGTAAAAGATAATTCGGTTCTGTCATGTTTTACAAAGGAATCCTATATTTTGTTTATAGAAGAATAGAACATTTATCCATTTATAACCGAATATTATAAATAGAATAAATGAATATTAATATTTAATATATATATATGTACGTCATTTCAAAAGGTTATTTAAAAAAAATGCAAACCTACAAATTCAAAAAGATACAACCTTTCAAAATAAACATAAAACAATTTTTCTAAAAAAGCGCGACTGTACGAAATATTTTCGAACAATTGTGACCTTACGAATTTGAAAAGACACAATTTTTAAAAATAACTATAAAATATTTTTTTCGAAAAGACGCGATTCTACAAATTTGTTTTTAAACATGTGACCGTAAAGTATATATAACTAGATTAGGACCCGCATAATATGAAAGTATTAGATATTAAAATTAGTAATTTGTCCAGTTATACCCGTATAGTTATATTCTAAATTAAAACCCCGTCAATATAGTCATAAATTACGTTTTGTTAACCGTGAGCAAGAAAGTCAATAATGAGTTTAAATATTCAAAAAAATAATTCATCTAAATGAATGATAAGGTTTTAAATTATATTTAAAATCTTATATACTTTGAAACTGAATCTATTTGATAAATAAACATCATTTCTTTTTTAAATATAATTTTTTAATGAATTTCCTTACATATTTGATAATTTTTAAATAAATCTCTAGTTACAAAAATTTAAACTTGAATCTTTACGTTACAACATGAATTTCAAAAAATACAATATCATACACTTACAAATTAATCTGAAAATAGATAACATAAATAAAATTAGTACATTAACTCTATCATAAAATGTTGATATTTAGATATTTTGTTCCTAAATAGTCACAAAAAATGAGAAAAGGTGTGTATATGTTATTTTTCTTTTATTTTCTTATAGTTTTGTGACTATTTTATAGTTTTCATTTTATAATATTTTTTTTTACTTTTTGATTTAATAGTTTTTTTTTTACTTCCAATATAGGTTGTGTGTACTATAAAGTTAGCAAATAATCAATTTCAACATCTAAATTTATTTTGCTTGATTACTTTCTTTTTTTACTTGATGAAAATATCATACTCGACTAATATATATTTGATTGGAATATTTTATATGTTTTGCGTCTATTGCATCCTTTTTATCGTTTGATATTCTAACTTGTAAATATCAATACGATATACGGTAAAAAATAATTGTTATTCAATTTCTTTTTTACTCTTTAAACTTTTCCTTCTTCTTTTTCATGTGACATATAATCTTTACATTTTCAATCTTATTGTTTACACAAAAATAGAAATTACGAACGGTAAAAATAAAATTGTAATATATTACTACTATATTTTGTAAATTTTCCTTTTTTATGTTAGGTTTATAAATTTTCTTTTTACAACGGGAAGAAGGTATGGTAAGCGTTGGATAAGTCGAAGAATTTAAAATTTGATATAATTGATATATATACTAACCTTTTCATCAAGTAGAAGAACTTCCATTCCCATAAGTATGTTGTTTGCTTTAAGATTTATACCCTCCCACTTTCGAAGAATACATGAAGTAGTTCGATGGTAAACACGATTTCCATCTACTTGATCAAAAATTAAATAGTTTTAACTAATTTGGGGGACGGTAGTATTCATTATTTGCAAAGAAAATTAAATATTTGGGGTGTACGTTAAATTGTGGGAGGTGTGTGTTATTATATAGTTTTGGATTTGTCTTTTCTGAAGTAATAATATTTTTGGAAGGTTGAATGTCTAAGGTAATATAATGTATTATTGTATTGATCTCTTAGAGGTGAATGTACACAGATTTATATAAGCTAATGACAAACTAATAAGGAAGGAAACTAATTACAATCAATCGAATCAATCAAATCAATTATGATTGTTGACTTAACATATATGGCTAATACGCCCCCTCAAGATGGAGGTTTCTGGAAAACACCAATCTTGGAACATGCGAGATGAAAACGAGACCGAGGTAATGGTTTGGTAAGAGTATCCGCAAGCTGATCATGTGTAGAGACATGTGAGACACGTAACATTCCTGCTTGAATGTGATTACGTACAAAATGATAGTCAAGTGCGATGTGTTTCATCCTCGAGTGAAAGACCGGATTCGCGCAAAGATAGGTGGCTCCAACATTATCACAATATATAACCGGAATCTGCAGCAGATCAACTTGAAGTTCTGTGAGAAGGGAACATATCCAACGTACCTCTGCGGCCGTGTTCGCGACAGCTCGATACTCAGCTTCTGTAGAAGAACGAGCTACTCCATTCTGTTTCTTTGAGGACCAAGCTATCGGGTTAGAGCCCATGTAGAGGATGAAGCCATTGGTTGATACATAGTCGTCTGTGTCGCCTGCCCAATCAGCATCCGAGAAGGCGTGAAGGGATCGTGGAGATGATTTGTGAATGGTAATACCATGACTTTGAGTCCCTGCTAAGTACCGAAGTAGTCGTTTGGCAGCACCCCAATGCAAGTCACTCGGTTTTTGCATGAATTGCGAGAGTCGATTCACCGCATATGACAAGTCAGGACGTGTGAAAGCAAGGTATTGGAAACTCCCTACAAGAGAACGATATTGTGTGGGATCAAGTAAAGGAATACCATCATGAAGAGACAACTTAGGTGTAGTCGGAAGTGGTGTGGTAACGGGTTTGGAGTCAGCCATGTTGTATTTGTTCAACAAATCAGCCACATACTTCCGTTGATTAAGATGAAGACCGGAGGAAGAGCGAGTGACTTCGACACCGAGAAAGTAATGCAGGTATGTGGGGTCTTTGATGGAGAAGCGGTCAGCAAGATTAGCAAGAACTTGAGAGATACGGTCATTATTGTTACCGGTAACGATAATGTCGTCGACATAGACAAGAACATAAGTAAGTGTGGAACCAACCGAGCTGATGAAGAGAGACGTATCTGCGAGTGACGCAATAAATCCCGAGTCTATTAGGTGTTGCTTGAGAGAGATATACCAAGCACGGGGAGCTTGTTTAAGACCGTAAATTGGTTTGCGAAGGCGACATACATGAGATGGTCGATCACGATCAATGAAACCCGGCGGCTGCGACATATAAATTTCTTCTGTAAGCTCACCCTGAAGAAATGCATTATTGACATCAAGTTGTTTGAGAGACCACGATTTTGTAGTAGCAATATCGAGTACGAGGCGGATCGTTGTTGTCTTGATAACGGGACTAAATGTTTCAGCATAGTCAAGACCATATTGTTGTGTATACCCTTTGGCAACAAGGCGAGCCTTATATCGTTCGAGAACTCCATTAGCAAAGAACTTGGTGGTAAACACCCAACGACAACCAACGAGATTCTGATGTGGACTTGAGGGTACAAGATCCCACGTCTGATTACCTATGTGCGCATCGAATTCCGTTGAACAAGCACGTCTCCAATTCTCATCTTTCATAGCCTGAATGATTGTTGTTGGCTCAGGAACAAGTGGGGACGGACCAGCAAGAGACATGGATTGTTTTGTGTTTGGTTTAAATATTTTATTTTTGGCCCTGGTTCTCATTTTGTGGTTATTTTGAGCTGGTGGTTTAGTGGGTTTTGGTGGTTTGGATTTCGGAGGAGGACGGTGGTTTGTGGTGGTGAGTATTGGTCTGGCTTGGTGTGGAGAGGGGTTATTCTCGAGTGACTCGTTCTCAGTTGTGGGTAGCAACTGATTCTGGGTAGGAGCAGTGGGCTCAGGAGGAATTGGGTTTGACTGGGCCTTGGGATTAGACCCATTTTCAGCAGTGGGCTCAGGAATAATTGAAGAGGAAGATGGCGAAGAGAAAAAGGAGGAAGATGATACCTGTGTGTTGTCGGGGACTGTTGGCGGAGACGACGGAGCGTCGGGGTAAAGGATCGAGTCCCGGGGTACCGCTGGAGTTGCCATGGTGTCAAGTTCTAAAGGTATTGTAGTTGATGGCTCGGTGACAAGCTCTTCTTCTTCGTCTTCTAGATTAGATTCGGTAATGGCGGAGGCAAAGGGAAAACGCGACTCATCAAAGAGAACATGGCGTGAAGTATAAATCCGGCCAGTGGGTTTGTGTAAACAGTGATACGCACTTTGAGATTGAGAATATCCAAGGAAGACACATTCCATGGATCGATCATCAAGCTTATGGCGTGTATAAGGTCTTAACCATGGGAAGCACATACAACCAAAAATCCTCAATTTGTCGTAGTTGGGCGTCTGATTGAATAGCTTCTGGAATGGTGATACATTAGACAACACTTGAGTGGGCATTCGATTGATAAGATAAACCGAGGTGGCGAAGGCGTATGGCCAATAAGTTTTTGGAATCGATGCCGTAGACAAGAGCGTGAGACCCGTTTCCACAATATGACGATGCTTTCTCTCGGAAAGACCGTTGTGCTCCGGTGTGTGTGGTGGTGAGGTAAGATGAGTAATGCCATAAGTCGAAAGGAACTCCCGTAACGCGATAAACTCACCTCCATTATCTGAAAATAGTGTGCCAATTCTTGCTTGGAATTTGTTTTCAACGAGAGATGTGAACTTAATAAATGTATCTTTGACATCAGACTTTCGCTTCAACGGAAATAGCCAAGTGTAGCGCGTGAAATGATCGACCAAAACCAGATAGTATTTGTAATGATCAATGGAGAGTATTGGGGAACTCCAAACATCTGTGAAGATGTATTCAAGTGGTCGAACAGATCGAATAGAAGAATGCGTAAATGGAAGCTTGTGGCTTTTATTAATAAGACAATCTGAGCAAGATAGGAGTTTTTGGTTTGTCGATGAAACGGGAATTGAGAAAGCAGAAACAATTGACTGTAAGATAGCGGATGAGGGGTGACCCAATCGCGAGTGCCATGACCGAAGACTTGTTTTAGGACCGGATGCAGATAGAAATGCCTTGGCTTGAGAACTTGACACGGGCCACTCATATAACTGGTTTCTAGTTTGGCCTTGGAGTAACGGGACCCCCGAACTGAGATCCTTCACCTGAAATGAAGCAGGGAAGAATTCAACAGAAACATTATTAGAGTTGCAGAGACGGTAAACCGAGATCAAGTTCTTGTTTATATCAGGAACACACAATATATTGTCCAAAGCCAAAGGTCGAGTAAGAGAAGGAAGAGATTTAGAACCAGTATGTGAGAGGGACAGAGATGAACCATCGGCAAGTAAGACATCATCACCTTCCTGATACGGCTGATGGAGAGACATATTGTTCAGATCGGAAGTGATATGATGCGTGGCGCCGGAGTCAACAAGCCAATTGTTGGCTGTGTAAGGCTGATTGGAGACGTGATTCGCCCGAGGTTGCCAAGGACGGAAGGGGTGTGATTGCGTCGGAGTCGCAGCCTGCAACGATTGCAGTTGAGGACACCTTCGAGCGCTATGACCCTGAGTGTAGCAAAACTGACATTTTCCAAGGTACGGTTTCGAAGAACGTGGGTTACCACCATTGTAAGATGATTGTTGAGATGAGTTAGAACCACCATTGTTAGACTGAGTGGAGGAGAAACGAGGGCCTTGGTTTCGATTGATGTAGGTGTTGGAGTTGGAGTTGGAGTTGTGATTGTTGTTGTTGTTGTTGGAGAAGCGATAACCGCGTTGAACATTGTTTGCGGTTACCGGAAACGCAGAGCGTGAGGCTAAGTCAGCAGCACGAGAAAGCAATTTGGCTTCATGATTGAGGAGACGTTCATGGATCTCTGTGAGAGAAGGCGATGTGTCCTTACCCTCAATTTGATCAATAACGGTTTTGTAATCTTCCGGTAATCCTTCAAGAATTTTATCAACAATTTCGTCATGGTCATACGGCTTACCGAGAAGTGCGAGTTGGTCAAGGCAGATTGTGAAGCTTTGAAAATACTCATCGATGGATTTTGTTCCCTTGTGGAGATGCTTTAGTTGTGTCCGCAATTGTTGAGTATGACCACGACTCGGGTTGGCGTAGGTGGATTCAAGTTTTGACCAAATCTGAGATGATGTAGTAGCTCTAGAGACAAGAGGTTGGAGAGCAATGGAAATCGCACCGATTAATGCACTGTAGATGAGCTGGTCTTGACGACGCCACTTGATGTAGGCTGGATTCGGAGTGGTGATGGTGCCGACGGTAGCAGCAGGAACGACGGTGGATCCATCAATGTGACCAACAAGGCCATGGCCATCAAGAAAGGAGCGCACTTGTAAGCTCCACATGAGGTAATTGTTGCTAGTAAGTTTTGTAACATGGGCCATATTAACATTAAGAACTGTGTCGGAGGCAATTGGAATTGGATCAGTGTTTGTGGTTACGGTAGCCATTGTCGACGGCTAGAGGTTTAGGAGAAGAGAAAAATTTAGGTTTTGGTTGGATCGATTGCTCTGTATACCATCTAAGGTAATATAATGTATTATTGTATTGATCTCTTAGAGGTGAATGTACACAGATTTATATAAGCTAATGACAAACTAATAAGGAAGGAAACTAATTACAATCAATCGAATCAATCAAATCAATTATGATTGTTGACTTAACATATATGCCTAATAGAATGTATGTTTACTTTTCCTTTTTAAATAATTTATGGTTTAACATTTATAAGGTTGAACGTATGTTTATTTTGCCTTTTAAAATAATCTATGGTTTAACATTTTGTTTTTATATATAAAGTTTCTTTTTTGTGATGTGACATTTATTTTGTTTAACATAATGATATTTATATTTTACTTTTTTTTAACGACTTACATAAAATTTAGTTTGGTTTAAGAAATATGTTAATGAAACAATAAGAAAAATGTTATTGTGTCTTTATTTTATTGGTTTAATAACATAATGATATCTTTATTTTTATAATTGCTTGATTTTAAATAGAGTATTTTAACACGTGTCATCATCTCGATCGATAATAGACACATGTCGCCATCTTCTTATAGTTTAGACAAAAAAGACCATTTTCTTGAAAAGATATAACTCTGCGATGAATTTTTCAAGATACTTATTATTAATAGATTTTATTTTTATGAGTAAACTAGCTATTTGACAAGATCCCGGTGATAGTTATGTGGTTGTCAAAAAAAAAAAATTAAACGAAAATCATTATTCCATTTGTGTGTATTTTATGTTCTTATTTCCATTTACATTGGCCGACGCAAAAAAATTGTCTATGAAAGATTTGCTTGCAGATCATTGAGATAAAAAGTTTTATTGTAGAGTTAAATCAGAGAAACTATTCATAACCAAATGGTGGTACCGGATTTAGCATCATTTACCAAGACCCGACTAAGATCTGACCGACCCGGAACTCCAAAAGTAGTGTTCAGAAATGGGCCAGCAAGAGCCTATTGAGAAGAACTTGGTCCATTAATGAAAAATGAAAAATCATTTAGAATTAAGAGATTTTCTTATTTTTTTATGGTTTATCCGACCGATTCTTACTTTGTATAAATACTTCATGTCTTCATATAGATATGTGGTTGTAACCATGTATGTATAGGTAACTAAGGTTGCTTATCAAGTATATACTGATCTATCGTGTGTTTGGAGAATTTTTAATGAGTCTTATTAAAACAACTATAAGGATCGACGTTTGAAAACTACTATCTTCGATCTAATGTTAACTCATGTCGTCAATCAATCAGTATACATAATCGTTCGTAGGATAAACATGGTTGTGATTAAGCAAAAGGTATATTCGGCATAAATGTTGTGTTTATTTTTGTCTATAGTTCATTCAATTTTTGTTTTATTTTGAGCCTTTAATACCACCATTAATGGCTTCCTTGTACACATAGTATTTCATGAGTTATTGCTACAATTCCTATTAAAGATAAATGACTTTTTATAAATTAAAAAGTTCCATACTTAAATTGGTGTTACATCATTTCGTACACCTACTGTCCCTATTAAAGAGATGATTTTTTATAAATTAAAAAGTTCACACCAAACCTGGTGTTTCACCATTTCTTACACCATTTTTGGTGTTGGATTTAGTGTTGGGTTAGAAAAGATTTTACACCCAAATGAGATTTATTAAAATAAGAAACAATTAATAAATAAATTTTAGACAAATTACTTCAAACTATATGAATTGTGGTTGGATTCCTAACATTCCGAGTTTTTACATAAGTTAACTCTTGAAAACAACCTCAATACATATCTCATATAATAATTATACGCATAATGTGGAAGGTCCACACGCAGCCGAATATATTGCCTATTAAACCCCTTTAGAAACCTTGATTAGAAGCCCAATGCAAGAGAAGTATCATCAGTTCATAACACCGAAGCCCAATGAAGAAGAAAACATATCCTAATGGAGTCGTAGAATTTCACCTTGCTACCAAATGATTTTGATATGTATAGAAATGTAAAAGCATGAAAACAAATTCCTCAAATGCTTTAGTGGGTAAGCTTTTTTTGTTTGAAGTGAATGTTAAATAAAGTATATTCAAACAAAAAAAAATACGTTTTTTACAATGACTGTACAACACCAAATTTTATTCAAGCACAATAGTAAATGGAAATCACGATCTTAGTGGGTAAGCTTCACTGCATAGCTTATCATGATTTTGTTTAATTATTGTCTAGTTAAATAACATTATAAAACATTTCACATGATCACCTTCAAACTTTGTTTGGATAATGCATTTTTTTTATCGTTCCATAAGCTCTAAAATCAGTAAACGGGTTCGACTACGAGAACGAAAGCGAGACTGTGGCACTGGTGACATGTGATCTTTATTCAGAGCTTGACCAAAGTTTTTACTTCTATGGTTAGTGCCTCCATAACCAAAGTTCAAAGATGATATATCCAATGCTCTCTTCTCTTATTTACTGTACCTTTATTTGTGCGTATGCTAGTTTTCAGCTCAAGTTACCAATCGAACATAGAACAAATAAATAATAACAAAAGTCATATTTTCTCAATTAAATTGTAGACCTATGGAACAAAAAATGAAATTGTGAATCTATCATAGCTGGATTGGCACCCAAATCCAGTCCATGGACAGCCCGTAGATAAATGTCCCAACCTCAGTGACAGCGATATTGCCTATGGATGAGGCCATAGACTAGGGATGTATCAAGCTAGAGAAAGGTGCTCTAATGACATCAAGTTGTTCTTTAGGACGTTTGAAAGGCAACAATCAAGCTCCATAAAGCTTAGATGGTATTGGGAGAATGCACTATATGTAACAAAGAAGATGCTCAAGGTTTAATGGAAGTGTAGCATTTAAAAGAAGATCACAGTGACTTCTCCGGCAAGTATTGTCTCATGTTTTAGTGTCTTCTCTACTCAACTAAGCAACAACATTTTAACAAAGCACACAGATTATAGCATCTTCAGTTTCATTAAAACCAGTCATTAAACTTAGATCCTGAGCAAAGTACAGACGACATAAAAAGAAAAGAAAATTTTAATACAGTAAAACCTCGATAAATTAATAATATTAGGACTATGAAAATTTATTATTTTAAAGAGATATTAATTTAATTTATAGAGAGAAATCCTTTTTAGGTAAGATTTTTCTGAATTTATTTTTCCGAATGATGTTATATTATGAAATTTAATGAATCTATTTGTCAACTTGATATGAAATTTTGATTAAAAATTTGATTATCGCAATAGAGTGGATGATATTATCATAATAGACGATCAAGTTAAAATGGTATACTATGTATAAAATTTAGAAGATAACATGGTTATTATCCCTAATGTCGATACATTTAGAAAGAGTTATGTATAAATAATCAATTATTTTGCCTAGAATTTTCCACAAATTTATGGTAAAGACTGAGAAAACAATTATAAAGTTTTTGATGTAATACGTAAACTTAAAGATAAGATCTAATAAGATTTTCATTTTTAAGTAAAAAAAATCATTAAAACCATGTTTAATACAATATCATATATATATATATATTCATATACATAATTATATATAATTATTAATTTATATTATTATTGGGACTATATTTTACATAAGAGTTTCAAAAAAAATTATTATCTTATCATTTTATCGAATTTCGCTAATTTTTACATTGGCCCGAGTCGGAACCGGAAAATTTTATTAATTCATGGTGATTATTAATTTATCGAGGTTCTACTGAAGCTTTTGAGTTTAGACCAAAGCATTGAGAAACGAGGAATATTCTTCATTTGGAGGAGCAGAGCATTTCTTTGATAAGGTAAGTAAATGACAAACTAAAATTAACAGAGATTACTTGGATCTTGCACTTTCTTGAAGCTATTCTTGGAAGCTTGTCATATAATTCAAACACAGCAGGGTCATATGACATATTGTAGTGTACTATCAACTGTTCAAGACGCGGCATTTTCTCCAAGAAATGCTTGATCTGCTCTGTTTCCATCCCTTCGTCATCGATGTCTACATACATAAACACCTTAAGCACCTTCAAAGGAGAAGATGAAAGGTAAGAAGGATTCTTTGGACTTGTACAAATAATTCCTTGAGCACGGGACAGCCAGGAAGAAGCTTTACAATCCCAACACCTTCCTCTTCAAACACAATTGAATCAAGATCACGAGTCTTAAGCTTTGGAAGAAAAACACCTCCCACACCAATGCTAAAACTAATATCAAGCTCCGGTCCTAACTTCACCTTAACCAGTGTCATGCTCACAAAGATCTTGAAAGGTAAGCGATATTCCCAACACATTGAATATCCAACCATTAACATGAACTAAATCAGGATAACCAGTACAGTCTATAGAGAATCTATTTACGGTAACATTCCCTTGCAAAGTTAACATCAAGATAGAGATCCACAAATTCGATAAAACTTGTACTAGCTTCAATGCTTTTAAAATCAAGATTTGTTACAACCCAAACGAAAAACGCCACCTTTTAGACATAACCAATGTGGAAGCTGCTACTTTTGTGGGAAGGAAAACCAAGATGTGGGAAATCAAAGGATTTGGTAAAAAAAATGATCCATGGCACCCAAGAATCCCATCCAAATGACTATCTTCGATTGAAAAGGAAGACGAAGAGTCTGGTTTGGAAGAAAAAGAATTTGAGTCTTCAGATGAAGAAGACCAACCAAATACCAAATTTCATCTGCATACAAACAAGTGCTGTTCCTGTTGCTGCCAATAAGAAATCCTTTTGAGTCACAAAGCAATGACCAAAACTCCCCAAAAACCTTCACTTGTGAGCATGCATATGGGTTTTGATTGGTCTTCTTCATCGGAAGACTCAGATTCTTCTTCTTCTTCCGAACTAGACTCTTCGTCTCATTTCGGTGAGATTCTTGGGTGCTAATCACTGGAGAATAATTAAAAGCAGAGTGAGAGACAAGAATCAGAAGAAGAAATGAGGAAACTTACTTGTCTCGTATAAATCATTGACAACTTCAGAAAATCGGACTCGGAGGTTTTGTGGTAGGAAGGAAATGGAAAAGAAATTAGGGTTTATGTCAATTAAGATAGGAAAGCGGCGAGATGGGTGAATATGCTAAACGACGTCGAATTAGCAAAAACCATTCTTCCCTAACTTGGTTGATTGGTTCATCCCGTAGAGGGCTAGTGTTTGACACCAATCATTTGCAAACGCTTCCTATTTTTTTCTACCGTTCAAAATCTTTCAAAATTATAAATTGCTTCTTCGAGTGTTTGCGGTTGCGGCCTGTTACGGTTGGATGATTAAAAAGATTTAAAAATAAAAAGTCATTTAAAACAAATTATATATATTAATTTTACAAAATCAGGATTTAAATATTATAATTATAAAATATATCAATAATTTGACATTTCTAATTAATATTTAATAACATATCATAATTCGATAATAACTTATCATAATTTTGATATTTATAAAAAATTTAAATAAATATCTGTCTATCACTAATATATATATATATATATATATATATAGGAGTGTCAAAATCGATGACCATATCCAACTCAATCCATAACCAACCTATATGGTTTAAGTTTTAATGGTTTATGGATCAATCCAATCCATTTAATAATTGGGTTGGATCAACCCATGAACCCATCAAATTTTGTCACAAACACACTTTTCCTATTGACTACAAAAATACAGAAGCATCATTGAACCAATGCGGAAAGAAGTGCTAATATAGGAAAACACTGAATTACGACTACGAGCCTTCTTCGCTATAAAGTCTGCTTTTTCATTTTTCCCCTATGACGATAGGTAAAAGTAAAGTATGAGAAATAAATACGTAACTCTTGAAGTTCTTCAAGTTCTGAACGGAAACGGAGCCAACTCTCTGGATCGTCTACCATGCTCACCAACTCTTGTGAATCCGTGAAAAACACCGAACAATAGCGTCCATTCTTGCTCAGACTTGACATAGCCCATATAAGGCAATACAATTCTGCATGCAGTGGGGATAATACTCGCTGCATCCCTCTTGTTCCCAATAAATCAAATGTCCCATCTTGAAGCTGTAGAATCCATCCCACACCACTCGTGGCATCCTCTTCTTTACAAGAACCATCAACAAAACACCGGAACACCGCCTGCGAGTGGGAGTCCTCCTCTGCTAGACTCTGCCCATGGGGATGGAAAGGCCTCTCCATAGAATCCTTTGCCAAAAACCATTCACTTGCCTCCTTTGTGGCCAATTCCACGATCGCTTGTGGTGTCCTGAAACGACCCGACCCGTTTTTTTTTTTTTTAAACAAAAGCTCTTAGTCTCAGACTAGCATTCCCATAAATGCTTGTCCTCCACAACCAAGCCACACAAACAAGCAACCAGCGGATAACACGCTAAAACCAACATGCAAATTCCATTAAAACTAAACCAGTTCAATTCAAACTCCACTACGATAAACCAACAACCTAGCGAAGTTCTAAAACAGAAATACAGCAATAAACCACACGACACGAAACCGAGACCCTAGA
This sequence comes from Arabis alpina, assembly GCA_900128785.1. Taxonomy (NCBI): domain Eukaryota; kingdom Viridiplantae; phylum Streptophyta; class Magnoliopsida; order Brassicales; family Brassicaceae; genus Arabis; species Arabis alpina. Next base: position 29,190,751 of record LT669793.1, on the reverse strand, counting down.
TCATCTCCCTCTTCGTTGCCATGATTCCACGATCACAATTTGCCTTTACCTGCACCACATGGTTAAAAGAGATGCGTGAGTATTATCACAAATACCCAGTGAGACGGTCCTCCCATCTACGACTGCGCACACAGACGCGATGGATCCGCTCAGGCAAACACGCATCAAACAATACACAAAGCAAACACAACAACACGGCTCAACCACAGCCCAACAGGCAGCCTGTCGATCGACACTACCACTAGGTGTCGATCGACAGCCCTGTTCACACCTGTCGATCGACACACCCACGGTGCCTGTCGATCGACAGCTCAACTGGACCCTGTCGATCGACACAACCTCTAGGTGTCGATCGACAGCTCCTCGATCACCTGTCGATCGACACAACCTCTAGGTGTCGATCGACAGCCTCGTGTGACCCTGTCGATCGACACACCCTAGGGCTGTCGATCGACAGGTCGTCGCAGATTCATAGGAGATCGATCAATTATCCTCTCGGATCGATTCCTCCTCTGCGATAACACGAAACCTGCACAACAAACACAATCCAACAATCCATACACCACAAAACACACAGAAACAACATCAATCATCACAATCACTCAGTTTTAACCTACCACCATACAACCCTAACGAATCCACCGGCCCAGAAGCCATGGTCACGCACTCACCTTAGATTTTCGGATAGAATTTGCTGGATTATGAGGCTAGAAACAGATTCAGCTACAATCACCACGAAATTCCTCTTCAAATCGATCAAGAACGAAACCCTAATCACAAACTATCAGGAACAAGAGAAACTCCTCTCAAACTCTCTGTTTCTGATTTTTGGGACTTTGGTTCGCTCAAATGCGGCCAAAAACTCTTAAATACGAAGCCCTAGGGTTTACCCAAACCGGCCCGGTCCAATCGAACAACTTAAATCGAACCAGAAAACCAGCCCATTCGAGCACCTGTCGATCGACAACCACTAGGTGTGTCGATCGACAGCCCTTAAGAGCCCTGTCGATCGACAGACACTACGTGTGTCGATCGACAGCCCCTCCATTTTCCTAAAAAAATGGTTCACGGGCGTCACAATTCTCCCCCACTAACACTGGATTCGTCCTCGAATCCTCTAACACTACCCACCAATCTACCCTGGCCTAACCCGCCAGCAACACCGGAGACTACATCTCCCAGACCTTCCCGAGGTTCACATCCGTCCTATGCATATAGACCCGTCTCAGACATTGATTGCCCATAGCTCATAACCACCATCTAGCTTCGGGATCGTCACCCCTCAGCTCTAGGTGTCTAGTATCAACCCACCTCAGTCCGCGCAGTCCTGACGGTGTTCGATACTCAACCATCTCCACACACCTCAATCCATCAAGACACACAGTCTATCAAGCTCTCGGTATGCAAAGATCTGCCAGAGGTCGCAACCTCCAAAACCATCCCCATACCCTCACGATCTCAGTCCGCGCAGTCCTGACGATCGATCGGTATGCAGGGAACCCACTGTCCCCCGGAGAGACGCATCTCTCAAGATCTGCCAAGAAAGACCGAGGTCTAACTCTGAGCTACGCAATCAATTCCTAACGTCTATAATGCACCTCTGACCGGAACTACCTCCTAAGGTCTCACATGATATTCCCCTCCCGGAATACCATCACAAACGTGATCCTCACAGATCACCCGGACCATCCCTCAACCCGGATGTCCCCGCAGAGTCTCTCCGGAACTAGACAGTCATAACCTCCGTAAAACTTCTATTCCGAGACTCTACACACACACACACACAACCCGTTAGAGTCCCCACCGAAACTGGCAAGTCCTATCCGCAATAAAACTTCCATTTCGGGGTTCTCTAACCACAAACACATGACTCTCAAAGTCAAACACATAAGAAAAACACTTTCTTATTCACTGGAAAAATGTCATAATCATTACACTTTAATGAAAATACAAAAATCCACTACCAAAACCTCACCACACACGGTGAACACAACACAAAACTGAAACTGGAAACCACAAAGAAAAACGAATTCACTCTTCTGCTTGCTTCTCGAACCACTTCTTGAACTTCGTTTTCATCTTTGCCTCTGGTTCCCAAGTCTCCTCCTGAATACCGTCACAGTCCCACAAGACTCTCAACAACGGCACTCTCTTCCGGCGCAGAACCTTGATACTTCTCTCAAGAATCCTCACCGGCCTCATCCCAACAGTCAGATTTGGCTGAAGATCTGCGGGAATCGTCACTGCTACCTCCTCAGAAGCATGCAAGCATCTCCTGAGTTTCGAAACGTGAAACACATCATGGAATTTCTCCATAATCGGAGGCAGCTCCAACCGATAAGCAACTGGTCCCACACGTTCCACAACCCGGAACGGACCCATGTACCTCGTACTCAGCTTATCCTCGGATATGGACCTGTTCAGACCCCGCATCATCGCCATCTTGAGATACACTCGATCTCCGACTGCAAACTCCAACTCTTTCCTTCTCCTATCGGCGTAACTCTTCTGCCGATCCTGAGCTTCTTTCATGTTCAGCTTCACAACACGGATCTTCTCCGTCGTCTCCTGAACAAAATCAGCCCCAAAGATGCTCCTCTCCCCCACTTGGGTAAAACATAGCGGAGTACGACATGGCCTCCCATACAACGCCTCAAAAGGAGCCATTCCGATACTCGCCTGAAAACTGTTGTTATATGCGAACTCCACCAAACTCAAGTGATCCGCCCAATGACCACCCCAATCTAGCACGCACATCCTCAACAGATCTTCCAGTGTCTGAATCGTCCTTTCGGACTGCCCATCCGTCTGCGGATGATTAGCTGTACTCATGTGCACCTTAGTGCCCATCTCAGCCTGAAAAGCTCTCCAGAACACTGAAGCAAACCTCGGATCTCGATCCGACACAATACTCGCTGGCACTCCATGCAACCTCACAATTTCCTTCACATACTTCTTGGCCAAGACCTCCGCTCCGTCTGTCTTCTTAATGGCCAGAAAATGTGCTGACTTAGTCAGACGATCCACAATCACCCAAATCGCGTCATAGGTCCGAGAAACCGGCAACCCTACCACGAAATCCATAGTGATCATGTCCCACTTCCATTCTGGAATGGGTAGACTCTGCAATAAGCCACTAGGAACTTGGTGCTCAGCCTTCACCAACTGACACACATTGCAAGCTGCAACCCAATCTGCCACATCTCTCTTCATCCCGACCCAATGATAGTACCTCTTCAGATCCCTATACATCTTAGTCGCTCCCGGATGAATCGAAAACTTACTCGCATGAGCTTCTCTCAGAATTTCCTGCCTCAAGTCCTCATCCTTAGGAACACAGACTCGTCCATGCACTAAGATAGTCCCGTTAGCAGAAACCTGATATTCGGAACCAGTAGCCTTGGAGAGATCTAACAACACCGGATCCTGCTCCTGAGCTACTCGGATCCTGCTCAATAGATCCGCCTGATCTGCCGCCGCTAACCCTAACGGTTCCTCTGAAGTAACACATAACCTCAAAGTACTAAGCACACTCACCAGATTCTCCACATCCCGCTCCTGAGATGAATCATACCTTCTCCGACTAAGAGCATCTGCTACAGTGTTAGCCTTACCCGGATGGTAAACAATGTCCAAGTCGTAATCAGCCAAAAACTCTTAAATACGAAGCCCTAGGGTTTACCCAAACCGGCCCGGTCCAATCGAACAACTTAAATCGAACCAGAAAACCAGCCCATTCGAGCACCTGTCGATCGACAACCACTAGGTGTGTCGATCGACAGCCCTTAAGAGCCCTGTCGATCGACAGACACTACGTGTGTCGATCGACAGCCCCTCCATTTTCCTAAAAAAATGGTTCACGGGCGTCACATGTCCGATCCACATTATTAAATACTTTGGCATTACGAGCCTTTCAAAGGTACCAAATAATCCAAGGAAAACACTGGGCATGTTCCTCTAAGTCTGTACGATGTGGGATCCGTGAAAACAAATAGTCCATGTTGCCTTATAGATTTTTCGAGGGAAAAATTGCCGGGGGATTTAGAATATTTGACAATGCCCAAACTTGTATAGCCGGCGAACATGTAAACAATACATGATTAATTGTCTCGTCAGAGTCCCCGCATCTAGGGCATTGTCTTTCTTGTTGGATGTCTATGCGCAAGTCTCTCGTTAACCATTACTGCCCTATAGATATCCTGCCAAAGGAAATTGCGGATCTTGTTAGATGTCTTCTGCTTCCACACTTACTCCTTTAGTGGATTTACCGACGGTAATTGTTGGGCATACACTAAGTCAGCATCCAACTGTTTTCAGGCAATGTCATATATAGAACGCACTGTATACATGCCCGAATTTGTAAAATGCCAACAATAGCCATCTTTAGCTCCTCTCAAGGAGGGTTTTATGGTAGAATTAGTTGGATATCCTCTACATTGACACATGCTTGGAGCCTAGCCAGCTTCCACTATCCTGACCGAGGGTCAATAAATAAAAAAATTATATATATATTTATATAAATTGTAAATCATGTTTCTCAAATCATAATTTTGTTCAACTTATAAAAACACATTTGATTAAAAAAAGATTACAAAATCATATTTTCGGCAGAAAATTTTACGGGATCATATTATTGGCGGAAAATTTTCCGAATCTCAATTTTGACAAATACGTTTTTCCTGGGATCACGTTTTTGGTGGGAAAACTTTGCGGGATCATATTTTTGGCGAGAAATTTCCCGAATCTCGATTGGAAGGGAAATTTTTAGCGGATCGTAATTTTGGCGGGAATTTTCTTGAATCTCGATTTTGGTGAAAATGTTTGCGTGGGATCACGTTTTTGGCAGGAAATTTTTTGCAGGATCGCCTTTTTGGCGGGAAATTTCCCGAATCTCGATTTTGGCAAAAATGTGTTTGTGGGATCATGTTTTTGGCGGGAAAATTTTGTGAATCGTATTTTTGCAAGAAAATTTTGTGGGATCGCATTTTTGGCGGGAAATTTTCTGAATCTCGATTTTGGCGAAAATATTTTCGTGAGATCACTTTTTTGGCTGAAAAATTTTGCGGGATCGTATTTTTTACGGAAAATGTCCCGAATATCGGTTTTGTGAAAATGTTTTCGAGTGATCGTGGTTTTTTTGGTGGGAAATTTTCTGAATCTTGAGTTTCGCATAAATGTTTTCGTGTGATCACTTTTTTGGTGGGAAAATTTTCCGAAACTTGATTTTGGCGGAAAATATTTTCCTAGATTGCGTTTTGGCAAACATGTTTTTGGATAATCTTTTTTTTGGCGGGACATTTATCGCGGGATCATTTTTGATGGGAAATTTCCGAATCACATATTTTGCTAGAAAATTTTAAAATTGTCAGAAAACATTTTTCGCGTGAAATTTTGTGGAATAGCATTTTTGGTAACAAAATAAAAAATTGTGAAATCATGTCTTTTATTTTATAAAAAAAAGTTCATGGATTAACCATTTTCAACTCATTTTATTTAACTCATTTTAACTCAATCAATTTGACTCATCAAACCATTTAACCCATCAACTCATTGTGATCCAAATATTCAATCCATTAAGGTTAATTGGTTGGGTTGGGTTGGATCAACCCATGAGTTTTGACCCATTTTGACACCCTTATATATATATATATCTAACAACCAAAAATTTAAAATAATTTCTCCAAATGAAATAATTTTTCTCTTAAAATCATGAATTAATACAAACAAAATAAATTAAAAATAAACATGTGTTCTAATCATTGTTTACCATTACTATTTATATTAAATTAGTGATTTTTATATTTTATTATATGATTTTTGATTTATAATTATGTAATGTTTTTGTATTGTTGATATATTATTTAGTCGCTACCGTATTTATTAGTCAACCAATCATAAAATATTCTGCAAACGCAACAATTTTGAACTTGCCAATCGTCTGAATTGCTCAATAACACTTGAAACCGCTATCACACCCTTCCACAAACTTCCGCAACCGCACCTACACCCGTTGCAGCTAAACGTGTCAGGCTCTAAATTACTCATAACAAAAACAAGAGATGCTTTCTTGGAGTTTTTAGACCTTTAAGCAATTACAAAAAAAAATTGTAGGGAAGACAATTCCGTCAACACTTCAACATGACTAACCAAAGAGTACATATTGAGTAGCTTAACGAACAGAGACCAGACAAAAACTAGCACAGCAATACTTTGCTAAACTTCTCCTAGATGAAGCAGGATTGGTAGTACCAAGTTTAACATTACTTACCATACCCGACTCAGAGCTGTGGATGATATTCCAGAAAATGGACCAGCGAGGATCCATTGCAGACAATCCAGCCCACAAGCGTATTCAGCCCACAAGCGTATTCAGCCCGACATAGGTGCATCCAAATAAAAAAGAAATGATTAGCCCGAAGATAAGGAAAATGGCTTAGAATTAGGAGTTATTTTTTTATTCTTTAGGTTTATTCGACCGACTTTATCATTGTATATATACTAATTAGGGACCACTTGGCGAATAATAGGAATGAAGAGGAAAAAGAATGAAAAAAATTATAAGGAACAAAATAAAATGAATAAATGTAGAAAGAAAATGGAAATTTTTTTTGTAGTAAATTGTGACAAACATAGGAATACGTATTTCATAATAAAAAGAAAGTTTCATATTGAGGATGTATTCTTTATCAAATTAGATGGAGAACAATTTTGTTCTATATACCCTAAAATTATAAGGAATGAAGAAGAATGACATGGAATCCTTGTTACATATAATGGTAAAAAATTTTAAGAATGAATGAAAATGTGATATTCCTCCTCATTCTTTTATTCCTTATGGTCACCATTTAGAGACTTGATGTATTCTTCTAAAACAAGGAGAACGATTTTTAATAGCAAATTATATACCCAGCTTCTTGAGTCTTATTGATTTTACTTTTAAACCTAATTCATTTAGTCTTTGGACCGATCTTGGTAAGTTTAGGAATGTATTGTTGTATTAACATTGTAAAACATTTCACATGATCACCTTCAAATTTAGTTTGGATAATGCATTTTATAGTTCATGTATTGTCAATCTAATTTCTGTTGATTTAATTCAATGTTTATTATTTTCTTGTCCAGATTCGAATTTATGATTTTGATTATTTTTTCAGTCTATATATCTCATCAATTTGAATTTTATTTTCCAGTTTATTTTAAAAATTGAAATGTAACAGCATGAAAAAAATTCCTCAATTGCTTTTATTGCATACATTATTTTGTTTCGTTTAATTATTGTCTAGTTAAATAACATTGTAAAACATTTCACATGATCACCTTCAAACTTTGTTTGGATAATGCATTTTTTTATCGTTGCATCTGCTCCAAATTCAGTTAACGGGTTCGACTGAGAGAACGAAAGCGAGATTGTGACAATGGTGACATGTAATCTATATTCAGAGCTTTACTTGTATGGGTAGTGCCTCCATTACCAAAATTCAAAGATGATATATCAAATGCTCTCTTCTCTTATATATCTTTTATTTTTGTTTTTGTATGCTAGTTTTTCAGCTGTTGTTACCAATCGAACATATAACAAAGAAATAATAACAAAAAGCATATTCTCTCAATTAAATTGTAGACCTATGGAACAAAAAATGAAATTGTGAACCTATCATGTTATGTGTTGGAGCTGGATTTGGCAGCCAAATCCGGTCCATGGATAGCCCGAAGATAAATGTCCCAACCTCAGTGATATTGGATATGAATGAGACCATAACTAGGGAGGTATCAAGCTAGAGAAAGGTGCTCTAATGATCTCAAGTTGTTCTTTAGGACGTTTGAAAGGCAACAATCAAGCTCCATGAAGCTTCAAATGGTCTTGGGAAAATGCACTAAATGTAACAAAGAAGATGCTCATGGTTTAATTAAAGTGTAGAATTTTAAAGAAGATCACAGTGACTTCTCCGGCAAGTATTGTCTCATGGTTTAGTTTCTTCTCCACTCAACTAAGCAACAACATTTTAACAAAGCACACAGATTATAGCATCTTCAATTTCATTAAAACCAGTCATTAAACTTAGATCCTGAGCAAAGTACATATGACATATACAAAAAGAAATCTGAATTGCTCTTGAGTTTAAACCAAAGCATTGAGAAACCAGGAATATTCTTCATTTGGAGGAGCAGAGCATTTCTTTGATAAGGTAGAAGGCAGAGTAAATAACAAACTAAGATTAACAGAGATTACTTGGATCTTGGACTTTCTTGAAGCCTATTCTTGGAATGTTCTGAAGCTTATCGGATAAATCAAACACAGCAGGGTCATATGACATATTGTAGTGTACTATCAACTGTTCAAGACGCGGCATTTTCTCCAATAAATGCTTGATCTGCTCCTTTTGTGGGAAGGAAAGACAAGATGTGGGAAATCAAAAGAGTTGGTAAACCGAAATGATCTATGGCACCAATACCACCAAAATGATCAAGAACGTTCCGCTTTTTCGACTGAAGAGGAAGAAGGAGAGTCTGGTTCGGAAGGAGAGTATGTCGATGAAGACGACCAATCAAAATCCATATGCATGCAACAAGTGTTGTTCCTGTTGCTGCAAATATGCCAGTGAAATCCAAATCAAGTGATATGGCTCCACCTCGAGAGCTCCACGGCCAAGGTTTCTCTGGATAAACCCATTCAGTCAAGTGTTGCTACAAAGAAGGTCACAACCAAACCATCTCCGTATCAAAAGGCAAATCTGATTCGGTTGCCAATGACCATACACAGAATGTTGCTCCTCTCAAAAGGCATGAAAGCTGACTCAAAAGGTAAATCAGATTCCGAGCCTGCCAAGAAGAAGAAGCCTGGCAAGAATCATACGTTGGGATATGATTCCGGAAGGACCAAAGAAGAGACGCGCGGAGATACAAGTTAAGAAGATGAAGGCATTCCAAGAAGAACTATGTGTGAGGAGGTCCGAAATAGTGGCCGATGCCGCAAAGATAGCGCTCAAAGATCATGCTTCCTCTTCCAGTGGTACCTATATGAAGACAAAAGTGATGCCGAGCCTGCCAAGAAGAAGAAGCCTGACAATAAATCGAGTACTTTACAACAATAAGAAAATCTTTTTGAGTCACAAAGCAGGGACCAAAAATCCCCAAAAAGCTTCATGAAGAGTACCTGTAATCACAATAAGACAAAAGCAAAATCAGAGACTTATACTATAAGACATCTAATACACTATAAGACATCAACATCAGATGCAAAACCCAGTAAAATCATAGGGAAACACACACCAAAATCATAAACATTAAAAAAAAAGAGCATAAAAAAGATATCACAAAGACTAACAATACGATCCGTGAGTTTCACAAAGACTAAAAGTGCATAATATTCTAAAGAATAAAGGACATACCCCAACCACCAAATAGGACTCAAAATCACATTTGTCTTCATCTAGGTACCACGGGAAGAGAAAGTAGGATCATTGAACGGCATCAGCCACTATTTCGGACCTCCTCACACATAGTTCTTCTTGGAATGCCTTCATCTTCTTAACTTGTACCTCCACACGTCTCTTCTTTGCTCCTTCCGGAATCATATCCAAACATGCATGATATCTTGTGAGGTGTCTTCTTCTTCTTGGCAGGCTGGGAATCAGATTTACCTTTTGAGTGAGCTTTATGCCTCTTGAGAGGAGAAACATTCTATGTATGGTCATCAAATTTTCCTTTTGATTCCGAGATGGTTTGGTTTTTACCTTCTTTGTAGCAACACTTGACTGAATGGGTTTATCCAGAGAAACCTTCACCGTGGAGCTCTCCGGTCGGAGCCATGTCACTTGATTTGGATTTCACCCGCAGATTTGCAGCAACAGGAACATAACTTGTGTGCATGCATATGGGTTTTGAATGGTCTTCTTCATTGGAAGACTCTAATTCTTCTTCTTCCAAACCGGGCTCTTTGTCTTCCTCAGCGACAAGGAACGTTTTTGATCATCTCGGTGGGATTCTTGGGTGCTAATCATTGGAGAGACAAGAATCAGAAGAAGAAGAAGTGAGGAAACTTACTTATGCCCATATAAAATCATTGACAACTTCACGAAAATCGGACTCGGAGGTTTGTGTCAATTAAGATAGCAAAGTGGCGTGACGGAAATGGAAAAGAAATTAGGGTTTATGTCAATTAAGATAGCAAAGTGGCGTGACGGACGAATTCCAATGCTAAACGACGTCGAATTGGCAAAAACCATTCTTCCCTAATTTTGGTTCTGAATTTATTAAATTACTCCTAACAAAAAAAACAAGAGAAATTTGTAGGCAAGACAATTCCCATCAACACTTTCAACATGAATAACCAGAAGGTACATATTGAGTAGTTTAAAACGACATCCTGAAGAGGAGTTGTTTGGTAGTTTTTCTATACTAGTCGAAAGTACTACTTATACTTGTACATGAAGTGTTGAACCAGGTTGAGTTGTGTATTTGTTGAAGATGAGCTTGAGTATTAAGATGCACAATCGTAGATTGAGCAAGGAAAAGGGAAAGAATGTTTATTTGAAGCTAAATTAAAATATATTTTGAACTCGAGAGAAAAATTAATAAGGAAACTCGTGGCTATCGAACAACAAAAGTAACAGAACGCAATTAACTCCGCAACAGAACAGTAAATTTAAAATGAACTTCCATCCTCTCTCTATAAATTTAAAATACTCTATCGGTATGAGAAAGAGGAAGAAACCCTAGATCCCTAAATCGATTTGGGAGTTATTATATTTTAATTTTAATTTTAGTTTTGTTTTTTTTTTATCTTGAATCAGATTTATTAATGAATAAAAACACATGTTTAGTTAAAAAAAAAATAACGGCGCACGTGTTTATTTACAGAACGAACGTTACTGTTCCGTTACAGAGTAACCTGTTGTTGTCGGAGAAAACTCGAGAGCTAGTTTGGGAGTTTAAGGTGTAAGTATTCTGGGTTTGGAGGTTTAAAGTGCTAGTGAAAATTCACTAAGGTTTAAAGTGCTAGTAAATTTGGTCTTGGAGGTTAAAAATGCAATTTTCCCATTAATAATCACATTACAATTTTGTTAAATAGATGCAACGCCATGATGTATTTTCTAGGATTACCATTTGTAAACAAATATGGGTTGTTTATTTTGATGCAAAGAAAGTATTTAGAGTATTAATGTAAAAAATTAGTAAGGTAAAACGTCAAAGTTTAGGGTTAAACGTAGAGAACCATGAATTACAGAAAATCATATTACTTGACAAGAAAGAGGTTAAGATCCGTTCTAGAACTCAAAGCAAAATTGTATATTGGTCTACTCTTGCCACCAATCACTATGTTTAACAACCCAAGCTTTTAAACTCTCGTTTGCTTTTTATACACTAAACATGCAGTAAAGTCCAAGTTCGATTTCTTCACTAGACTTTATAACTCAACTCTTGCAGGTTATAGCACATAACTTATCTAGATTGCTTAGGCGATTTAGAAAACTTTGGGAGAGTAAATCTACCAAAGTTCAGATGTATGGTTTGCAGTCAAGTAATCAACATCAAAAACAAATCAAGATAAAGAACGGTATGTAAATCCTTGTTCTAGTCAACCATCAAGTTAACAATCCATAAAAACTCTATGAATCCTTTTAACCTAACTATATGACTACTCAGACATCATAGTAAACCTCAATAAGAAGTACAAGGGTTGAAAATCTTCTCTGTTAGAGATAATAACTGAGATCTTCTCCCTTGAAACCCAACCAAAAAGCAAGAAAAGGGTCTTAACATTAATAAAAAGCATTTCCTTTGTCTAAAGTGGCTAAAACGTGTATACATAATATCATTAGGTCATCTTGGAATTTTTTTTTTGGAGAAATGAAATTTGCTGAAAAATGATGAAACTGTTGAAAATTGCCACATGGTCATCTATATGGTACAGTTGGTATGGTTATCTAGGCTATGATTGTTCGCCATAAAGACATATCTTCATGAAAAGTAGCATAACTTTTCGAACAAAACCTCTCTAAATATCTCTAACATTTTGTTCAATATCCTTCACATAGACAACACATTCAAACTCTTAAACTTGTAAGACAAGACTACTCTCTTTCTTTCTGCTCTGTTCAATCATTCACCAAAACAAAGTTTCCTACTAAACTCTTTGAGCAATCAAGAACCTCACTGTTTTCTAGCAACAGAGTGCTTATGTTGTGGTTGTTTCTTTTTCGTGTTCGGAATTTATTTAACAATTAATTTCATGTGCAACGTTAGTACTGGTATATGAATGGGCTGTTAGATTGTATCAATGCTCATATACTTTTTAAACAAGATCGAAGCATTAAAACATCCAAGAATCGAGAATCTTGAGGAACTTGTACTACTGAAACGGTATAGCTATGCAGAGGTTAAGGAAATCACAAACTCGCTCGCTTCGGGATGTCTATGGAGGAAACCTCAGTGGATGGCCTTAGAATTTTATTTTGAAAATTTAAAGTTTAACCGTGGTATTTTTGGAAAATATAATTTTTTGTTGTATATTTGGAATATTAAACAGGAAACAGTAAATATTTGTAAATTAAGATAGATATTTGTAGAACATTTTTGAAATTAGGGGTGAATCATCTTCTTCCTCGTGATTTTTCAGAAATCAAATTATTTAGTTTAATTTCTTAAGAACCAAAAGGAGTGAGCCAAATTCTCTGAGAGTCTTCAAATTATTTTATCAAACCGAATGATAAAAAGAGTTCTCCAAATAAATAAACTCATAATAAGTAAATAATTATATCTTTAAGTGCTCATTAATTTATTATGTATGTTTCCAAAACCTACTCGTTTCCGCTGTCACGTATCCGTTTTCGTTTCCATGCAGCATAGCTCACTAGTCACCATAATTGGAAAAATGCAATGAACTTAATATTCCCAAAGCTTGAAAACTGGACCAGTGCTATAACCCATAAAATCAATCGATACAACAATTACTAGATCTAAGAGATGGTCTAAGAGATGCAACAAATAATAAAGGAAAATTAGTAGACAACATGAAGAATGCAACCCTCGGATGCATTAATAACCACAAACTTTCTTTTATTAAATAGATGCAACTCTATGACGTATTTTCTCAGATTGCCATTTGAAAATAAATATTGTCGAAACTGTATATAACGATGGGTATACAATGGAAAGGTAAATCATGGAAATGTACATATTGGAGAAGTTATAATAAAAGAACGTATATGAAGTAATATCTATAATTATTTTTTGAAAAGACACAATCTTAAGATACATTTTCACATAAAACGATAGACACAACATTATGATGCATTAAAAATCATAAAATGATATTTCGAAAAGATGCAACACTTAGATGTTTTAATTACTATGAAAAGTTTGTTTCTTCTAAAACATAACTCTAAGATGTATTAATAACCATAAACAATATCTTTTCCAAAAGACGCAACCCTAAAAATGTTTAAATAACCATAAAATGGGGTTTTCCAAAACTTGTGGAAAACTCTAGGCAAAATAATTGATTATTTATACATAACTCTTTCTAAATTTTATAAATAGTATACCATTTTAATTTGATCGTCTATTATGATAATATCATCCACTCTATTGCGATAATCGAAATCTTTAATCAAAATTTCATATCATTTTGACAAATAGATTTATTAAATTTCATAATATAACATCATTCGAAAAAACAAATTAAGAAAAATCTTACCTAAAAAGGATTTCTCTCTATAAGTTAATAAATATTAATTTATCGATAAATTAATATCTCTTTAAAATCATAAAATTTCGTGGTCCCAATATTATTAATTTATAGAGGTTTTACTGTAGTATAATATCAGTTGTTCAAGATTCGGTATTGTTATCGACAAAAAAAAAAGATTCGGTATTGTCTTCAAAAAGTGCTTGATCATTTTCAAAAATAGGACTTGATGATAGCCAAATAGGAATGCATCTCAAGGTTTGCACTCACACCTGTCCTTGCCCGGAAATTTGAAACATTTGTTTGTGTCTTTGAAACGACATCCTGAAGAGGAGTTGTTTGGTAGTTTTCCTATACTAGTCGAAAGTACTACATATAGTCGTACAAGAAGTGTTGAACCAGGTTGAGTTGTGTATTTGTTGAAGATGAGCTTGAGTATTAAGATGCACAATCGTAGATTCAGTAAGGAAAAGGGGAAAAAGTATTTATTTGAAGCTAAAGTAAAATATATTCGAGAGAAAAATTAATAAGGAAACTTGTGGCTATCGAACAACAAAAGTAATGGAACACAGTTAATTCCGCAATGGAACATTATAATTTAAAATGAACTTCCATCCTCTTTCTCTAAATTTAAAATTATCTATCTGTATGAGAAAGAGGAAGAAACCCTAGATCCCTAAATCGATTTGGGGATTATTTTATTTTAATTTTAATTTTAGCTTTGTTTTTTTATCTGGAATCAAATTTATTAATGAATAAAAATACATGTTTTAATTAAAAAAATAAAATAAAGGTACAGTTGTTTATTTACAGAACGAACGTTACTGTTCCGTAACAGAGTTACATGTTCTGTTACTTTTGTTGTCGGAGCAAACTTGAGGGCTAGTTTGGGAGTATTCTGGGTTTGGAGGTTTAAAATGCTAGTGAAAATCCACTAAGATTTAAAGTGCTAGTAAATCTGACCTTAGAGATTAAAAATGCAAATTTCCCATTAATAATCACATTACAATTTTGTTAAATAGATGCAACTCCATGATGTATTTTCTAGGATTACCATTTGAAAACAAATATGGGTTGTTTATTTTGATGCAAAGAAAGTATTTAGAGTATTAATGTAAAAATTTAGTAAGGAAAAACGTCAAATTTTAGGATTAAACGTAGAGAACCATGAATTACAGAAAATCATATTACTTGACAAGAAAGAGGTTAAGATCCGTTCTAGAACTCAAAGCAAAATTGTATATTGGTCTACTCTTGCCACCAATCACTATGTTTAACAACCCAAGCTTTTAAACTCTCGTTTGCTTTTTATACACTAAACATGCAGTAAAGTCCAAGTTCGATTTCTTCACTAGACTTTATAACTCAACTCTTGCAGGTTATAGCACATAACTTATCTAGATTGCTTAGGCGATTTAGAAAACTTTGGGAGAGTAAATCTACCAAAGTTCAGATGTATGGTTTGCAGTCAAGTAATCAACATCAAAAACAAATCAAGATAAAGAACGGTATGTAAATCCTTGTTCTAATCAACCATCAAGTTAACAATCCATAAAAACTCTATGAATCATTTTAACCTAACTATATGACTACTCAGACATCATAGTAAACCTCAATAAGAAGTACAAGGGTTGAAAATCTTCTCTGTCAGAGATAATAACTGAGATCTTCTCCCTTGAAACCCAACCAAAAAGCAATAAAAGGGTCTTAAAATTAATAAAAAGCGTTTCGTTTGTCTAAAGTGGCTAAAACGTGTATATATCAGATCATTAGGTCATCTTGGAAAAAAATTGTTTGGAGAAATGAAATTTGCTGAAAATGAACTGTTGAAAATTGCCACATGGACGGTACAATTGGTATGGTTATCTAGGCTTTGATTGTTCGCCTAAGACATATCTTCATGAAAAGTAGCATAACTTTTCGAACAAAACCTCTCTAAATATCTCTAACATTTTGTTCAATGTCCTTCGTATAGACAACACATTCAAAACTCTTAAGCTTGTAAGACAAGATGATATGCTCAAATTTACCCTGAGCTACTCTATCAAATTAAGAGGTCAATTGTAGTAGGGGTCGAATCACTAGGAGTCAAATTAAACGATAGGAATATTGACTTCAAATTCGGCTAAGTAAAATAATATGAAATAAATAGCAAATTCAATTGGTAACAGAAAAGATGGTTGATTTCAAATTCAATTAAACAAAGAGCTAGGCTTTTGGGTAATTCTCAGGGTGAATCAGAATTGCAGGTTAAACAGAATCAGGATTTAATTAAGAACCGTTCTAGAACTTGGAACACTAATGTATAATTAACCAACTGTCGTTGCAAAAACTAACTATGCTTAAACCCTAGAAAACCAAATTTCTTTGCGAATTCAATCAATTTAAACAAGCTTTAAATTCAAGTCCAATTTGTTTACAAAATCCCTAAACCAAATTTATTTGCGAATAAGTAATTTTGCTCACCTAAGATCTAGTTCTGGCTATTCAATTACACTTTCGTGTCAATCTATCAACCTAAGATATCCAAATTCCGGGTCGCGAATCCTAAACCAGAGTTAAAGCAATCTAGGTGAAGAACCTAACAGATAACCCTAACAATTCATCATCATTCCATTCGAACTACCCTAAACCTAACAAGCAAACTACTCAGACATGGCAGCAAAGCAAATCATAGCTGAATAATAATGCATAAAGAAAGAGTAAAAGAAGAATTACAATAGGATTCGAAGAATCTCAAAGAACAAAGTAACAAAGTAAACTTGTCTCCCTAAAAACCCTAAAAATCTCTCTCTAAACTTTGTTAAGTAAAATCTGAAGTAATGATCTAAAAACCTAAAATAAACTATTTATAGAGGTAAAACTCGTAGTGGGCTTTTATGATGGTTTATTGGTAACTTCTGGCCCGAAAAAGAACAATTTTCCTTCTTCAAAACGTATTAGGTCGGCCTCTGCGAGTACCTGTCGATCGATCGACATAAGGTGTGTCGATCGACAGGCTTTAACGTTGCTGTCGATCGATCACCACCATGTATGTCGATCGACAGGCTGCTTCATATCAGCTTCTATTCTTGCAAATCCGACTCCAACCTCGTTTACGTTCCAAAATGCACCGTTTTCACCAAATAAACTCCTCACGTGCAATAACCTGTTAAGATACTAAAAAGACTCAAAATACAACAAAAAGACTCGATAAAAGGACTTATATCATGGTCGAAAACCGGTAAAAACCATGATATATCAACTCCCCCAGACTTAGCTTTTGCTTGCCCTCAAGCAAACTAGAGACTAAAACTGAAGTCGAGGTTTGAAAATCGCGAGAACTTACTTATCTTCGGGAACATTGCTTTCGCTTTCTTGACTCTTTCGCTGCATATAAACAAAATACCTTTGGCGGTCACGAATCTCAACCATCATAGGTTGGGCCTCAAATCTTAACCTGCAAACCCATCAGTTTCACATCCTCCTAACTGTCGCACACTTAATCGAAGTGATGATGGAATTCTCTCCAATGATATCAACCAAGTAAAAGGCTAGGTGTGATGTTAAAGGCTTTTGTGTTTAAGTGGAGCTAAAGAGTGTTTAGGGTTACCGTATTTTATTTGGTGGATGCAGACATTATGCATAATCACAAGAGAGAGTCGGGTCCAGTTGATGCCCAAAGTTTCTCATTCACATTGCACTCCCTCCTCCAAAACGTTATCAGGAACCAAACACCTTCATATAATCACGTTCCACTTTCCACATCCAACTCTTCATTCCTTGGGATTTTTCTTTTGAAGCTAGAGACTTATTTAAATAATCATTTCCCTTTCCCTTACTTATTTTTCGAAATAATTTTTTTTTTTTTTTCAAGACTTTAAGGGGGGAAATAATTTTACAAAGATATTAGTCTCGAAAATTACCATTGTTGTGTATTAAGTCCCAAGGAATGTTTAGCATTGCTGCTCTCTTTCAAGTACTCCTACCAATTCTTTTTTTGCTGTGCAATTTTTGTGAATGAAAAACTGCGTCGGACCTCTTTCTCTCCGGAGTTTATACACATGCCTGCACATAAAACTAAGGAAAAGAGACTGCATGAGGTTTGAACAAAAGGTTAAGGTTAGGGGTTGGGTACCAACTAAAAATGAGCTGGTCATTCAGGATCAACAAAGAGTGGTAAAGAAAATAAGGAGTCCTGAATGTTTTACTGTCATGATATCATCAAAGAGAATATAGCGAAATGGAGATCAAGTGTGCTAGTCTGGAATTTGATCTACTTCGTTCTGCAAATCACGATAAGAGGGGAACCTGTACTATCATCTGATTTCGAATTCGTTCCATCCAAAGGCTTCATCGCAACAGCTAAAAGTTTCAAAAACTAAGCTTTATTCCTACGAAAGATCATTATTCCCTACATTTTGACTCAATAAAAACAATTTTTTGACTCCAAAATAGAAAACTATGTTAGTACTTACCTCCCCCAGACTTAAACAACACTATCCCCAGTGTTATTAAATCTGAGATTGGTGAAAAGAAAAAGAAAAAGTCAGAAAATTTGTGAAAAGAACGAAATTCGGACCTGTTATGCTGGCTTGTCGATCGACAACAATTAGGTGTGTCGATCGACAGGGCTTCATGGGGCTGTCGATCGACAACCACTAGGTCTGTCGATCGACAACCACTAGGTCTGTCGATCGACAGGCTCTTCGAAATTCTGAAAATCTGGCTTTGACGACTTATGTTGTTGGAGAAATCTAAAGAAAAACTGAAGATCACTGAAACAAAATTCCATCAAATACTGCAGCAAAGAGTCGCAAACAACAAGGTTCACAAATCTTGAGAAATATAAAGGAAACAAAGAACAAACTGACTCAAAGAAAGAAAAATGACTGAAAGAAAAAGAAAAACTTATGGGTGGGTTGCCTCCCACCAAGCGCTTGTTTTCAGTCTTTAGCTTGACTGTAGATGATGTTCAGGCTGGAGGTGGATCACTGAAATGCACTCCCCCAGACTTGCAAGGAACAATACCAGGACAGAGCTTCATAGTATTGTTTAGCATCTCTTGGACAACTATCTCTCCCTTGTCCCTCAACTCCAAAGGAATGACAATTCTAAACTTGGAGAATGCTTTAGAGGTCTTTCTGCGCTTCACCTTAGGGGACTCTTTGCACTTGAGACTTGCTGGAATGTTGATGTCATGACGTGGAGAGGGGCCAACTTGAGAATGTTTCGAACCTTCTTCGTCTCATCTTCAAAACCCAGCGTAACTCCAACATTGACACTCATACAGGAAGCTGATGTGACAAGAACCGAAGGATAGAAGACACTCTTGTTGATGTTCGAGAAGGAGATTCGCTTATTAGCAAAATCCACTATTGCTCCCACTGTTGCAAGGAACTGTGCACCAAGAACCAATGGTTTACATATATTATCCTTTCTCTCAATGATGTAGAAGTCCGTAGGAACAAGACAATCTCCTATTTGAATCAACACGTCAGGAATGAAACCTTTAGAAATTGTAAACGATCTATCTATGAGTTCGATATAAGTCCTTGAAGGTTGTAACTCCAAAATTCCTAGTTTCTTTGCAACAGCCTCACACATAACATTCACATTAGCTCCTGTGTCACATAGAGAATCCTTCAATTCTACACCATTGATTGAACACGGAACCACAAACATCCCCGGATTCAACAACTTTGGTATCTTCCTCAACGATGTTGGAGCTTGTTTCCCTTTCCCCCGAGGTGCTTTGTCACTGCCTTGGTTGATGCATGAAGGGTACAGATTCTTTGGGTACGGAACCTTGGGCTTGTAGACACGTTCAATGGCGGTTTCAGACTGACATTCAAATTTTTCTGCATTTTTTGGGGCTGTTGATCGACACTCATCAGGTGTGTCGATCGACAGTGCTGCTGAAATCGTGCTCATACAGAAATTTCATGTAGATGTCGATCGACACTCACTGTGTGTGTCGATCGACAGTGTCTGTTTTTCGATTGCCGTCAGATCTTGGTGTCGATCGACAGCAGGAGGCCTGTCGATCGACAGGCCCTCTGTAATCTCAAAATTCAGGTTTTCTTCAAGAACCACGAGCAAAGCTTCATCCTCGCACTTCTCAATAGTTGGAAATAGTTGTTCTTCATTCTTCAACGTGATAGAATTGGAGAAGTGCTTTGGGTTCATGTCCGTTTTCCCTGGAAGACAACCTTCTTGTCTTCTCATACTTTCTGCAGTCTAGGCTACCTGAGTGTCTTCATGTGAATATTGAGGGCTTCAATCTTCCCATTGAGATCAGTGTAGAGCCGTCAATCTTCCCATTGAAGTTCACTGTCTTATTTTGTTTCCCCTCAAGAAGCTGTTCAAGCATACCCTTCATGTCGTTTTTTGAAGACTTAGCGGGAATCGGTTGATACGATGAAGATCCGTAGTTCCTCTGATTGCTGCTGCTGCCAAATGGTTTCTGAAACTGCGACTTTTGAGCATAGCTTGGAGAACCTGGAGTCCCAGAGAATGAGCTCCTCTGATTGTAATTGTTGTATCCCTTGTTCTCTGGCTGATTCCCATACCGCTGATTTTGGTAGCCATTCTGGTTGATGTAATTAACATCCTCCTGCTCATCATTTTGATAGAAAGTGTCAACTTCCTATGCAAAATTAACTGACTGTTCACCAGAAGGTTATGCACGGAATCTATCTTAGCCTTAACCTCAGCAATCTCAGCTCCATTTGTTTGACCAGCTTCTCGTCTCCTTTCCTCATCAATCTTCTTTGTACTATTGCTAGTAGACACGTTCTTGATGAGCTCAAGGCAATCAGCGGGAAACCTGGTTTTGAAATTCCCATTACTTGAAGCATCTAGAGTCATCTGATTTCTCCAATCCATTCCTCTGTAGAATATACCCAGCAACTGAACCTCCGTAAACCCGTGATGAGGACAATCTCTCTGATATCCCTTGAACCTTTCCCACGTAGCTTTGAAAGATTATGTCAGATTCTGAACGAATGTTGAGATCTTAGCTCGCAGATCCTCTGAGCGCGACTCATCGTAGAAGTGACTCAGGAAAGCACTCTTGGTATCTCTCCAAGTAGTCAGTGAGCCTGGCTCCAACTGCTTCAGCCAAGAGGCTGCTTCTCTAGCAAGAGAAAATGGGAAGAGCTTACACATAATGTAGTTTTCCGACACGTTGTTAGCCTTGATGCTCGACGCAAGATCCTCAAACATCTCAAGATGATCCATGGGGTGCTCTGATGGGTGCCCATGGAACTGATGTTGAGCCACAAGAGAGAAGTACGCAGGCTTCAACTCAAAATCCCTACGCTCAAATCTAGGGGGTCGAATCGCTGCCCTGTTGGCATAATGTTCTTCAGGACGGTAGTAGTCTCCCAAAGTGCGTTGGTTAACCACTATCTCCTGAGGTCCACGATTCGCCTGAGCCAAACGCTCAAGCTCAGCGCGCTGGCACTCCCATTCAGCCCGTTGACGATCGAACTCAGCACGTTCTACTGCAACCGGATCCTCAACCTCGATGATGTTACCAGCTTCATCAATGGGGTCTCCCTGATTGTTGTATCGATTACCATCGCGATCAACATTCTCTCCTTCAGCATTCCGAAAAATTATTACAGCTCGATTAACCATCTTAGCTAACTTTGCTTGTCGTCTGTTTTCCCTTTCCAAAATTCCCAACTCTGGAACAAAATCTGCTAACTCTTTATCCTTGTTGCTTCTGGTTCTGCTAGAAGGCATAAACCTGAAACACCAAAAATAAAAGAAAAGAAATCAAAAATAAAAAGAAAACTTAGTCAGAATTCTAGAATCAAAATCCTATGGAAGATTTTGACTCCCCGGCAACGGCGCCAAAATTTGATATGCTCAAATTTACCATGAGCTACTCTCTCAAATTAAGAGGTCAATTGTAGTAGGGGTCGAATCACTGGGAGTCAAATCAAACGATAGGAATATTGACTTCAAATGCAGCTAAGTAAAATAATATGAAATAAATAGCAAATTCAATTGGTAACAGGAAAGATGGTTGATTTCAAATTCAATTAAACAAAGAGCTAGGATTTTGGGTAATTCTCAGGATGAATCAGAATTACAGGTTAAACAGAATCATGATTTAATTAAGAACCGTTCTAGAACTTGGAACACTAATGTATAATTAACCAACTGTCGTTGCGAAAACTAACTATGCTTAAACCCTAGAAAACCAAATTTCTTTGCGAATTCAATCAATTTAAACAAGCTTTAAATTCAAGTCCAATTTGTTCACAAAATCCCTAAACCAAATTTCTTTACGAATAAGTAATTTTGCTCACCTAAGATCTAGTTCTGACTAATCAATTACACTTTCGTGTCAATCTATCAACCTAAGATATCCAAATTCAGGGTCGCGAATCCTAAACCAGAGTTAAAGCAATCTAGGTGAAGAACCTAACAGATAATCCTAACAAGTGAGTTTACCCTAACAATTCATCATCATTCCATTCGAACTACCCTAAACCTAACAAGCAAACTACTCAGACATGGCAGCAAAGCAAATCATAGCTGAATAATAATGCATAAAGAAAGAGTAAAAGAAGAATTACAATAGGGTTCGAAGAATCTTAAAGAACAAAGTAAACTTGTCTCCCTAAAAACCCTAAAAATCTCTCTCTAAACTTTGTTAAGTAAAATATGAAATAATGATCTAAAAACCTAAAATAAACTATTTATAGAGGTAAAACTCGTAGTGGGCTTTTATGATGGTTTATTGGTAACTTCTGGCCCGAAAAGGAACAATTTTCCTTCTATAAAATGTATTAGGTCGGCCTCTGCGAGTACCTGTCGATCGATCAACATAAGGTGTGTCGATCGACAGGCTTTAACGTTGCTGTCGATCGATCACCACCATGTATGTCGATCGACAGGCTGCTTCATATCAGCTTCTATTCTTGCAAATCCGACTCCAACCTCGTTTACGTTTCAAAATGCACCGTTTTCACCAAATAAACTCATCACGTGCAATAACCTGTTAAGATACTAAAAAGACTCGAAATACAACGAAAAGACTCGATAAAAGGACTTATATCATGGTCGAAAACCGGTAAAAACCATGATATATCACAAGACTACTCTCTTTCTTTTTGCTCTGTTCAATCATTCACCAAAACAAAGTTTCCTACTAAACTCTTTGAGCAATCAAGAACCTCACTGTTTTCTAGCAACACAATGCTTTTGTGGTTGTTTCCTTTTCGTGTTCGGAATTTATTTAACAATTAATTTCATGTGCAGTGTTAGTACTGGTATATGAATGGGCTGTTTGATTGTATCAATGCTCATATACTTTTTAAACAAGATCGAAGCATTAAAACATCCAATAATCGAGAATCTTGAGGAACTTGTATTACTGAAACGGTATAGCTATGCAGAGGTTAAGGAAACCACAAACTCGGTTGCTTCGGGATTTCTGTGGAGGAAACCTCAGTGGATGGCCTGAAAGTCTTCAAGGGTTTAGAATTTTATTTTGAAAATTTAAAGTTTAACAGTGGCATTTTTGGAAAATATAGTTTTTTCTGGTATCTTTGGAATATAAAGCGTAAACAGTAAATATTTGTAGATTAGATATTAGTTAACATTTTTCGAAATTAGGGGTGAATCATCTTCTTCCTCGTGATTTATTTTTTCGGGAATCAAATTACTTAGTTTAATATTTTAAGAATCAAAAGGAAGGATAAAAAGAGTTCTCCAATAAATAAACTCATAAAAAGTAAGTAATTATATTTATGTATGTATGTTTTCAAAACGTACCCATTTCCTAAATTTTGAAAAAAAATTGTTAATATATTTCACTGCCACGTATCTATTTCCGATATTATGCAGCATAGCTCACTAATCACCATAAACGAAGAAATGCATGATAAATTTAAAATAGGAAAATAAACTTAATATTCCCCAAGCAGAAAATCTTTGATGGTGTTGAAAACTGGACCAGTGCTATAACCCATAAGACCGATACAACAATTGCTAGATCTAAGAGATGCAACAAATAATAATGAAAAATTAGTAGACAACACTAAAATAAGATAAAAGCACCATGACTCTCTAACATGATAAAATTGGAAAATGTAATTTCTTCACAATTCCTATGGTATTTAGCAATGGTTAATAGAGGACGATGAGACACGGCAACAATAAAAAATGACAGAGATTTCAAAAGATCTAAGACTACTACTTTGATCATCGAGAGATTTTTAAAAGGATTGGAAAAGAGAAGTTGTTCTTCAATATTCAAACAAAGATTCACATTGACATAAGCAGATAATACACAAATATTTGTTTGAACAATTACTATAGGTGAAGAAAGAAAGATACACATTACAATAAAACACACAACACAACACATGAGATTACAACATACATACATCAAGCTTGTTTACCCACCTCTTATTCTTTAGTTGCCTCCTACTCCCTCGGTTTGAACCAAACTTGGAAGTTGAGCCAAACTTGGAGTATAACTAAAAATAACTGGATTTGAATCCGTTGTATTTACTCCCAAAAAAAGCCGTGCGGTTACCTTACCCGCTTCAATAAGGTATACCATATCCCTGGTGATGACCATCTCGTCTTCCTCGAATGTCCACGTCTCACACAACACAACGAGTTTCTTCTCTTCGTCAAGCAAGAAAGTTGTATAATGGGAAACTGGAATATAAAGATCGTTCAAATCCAACTCTAAGATCCTGCTCCACGACACCATTTTTGTCTCATCAATCTTATTTGTCACCCATATTTCAGTCATGTAAACATCATGGCGTTGTAACAACACTCAAAGCTTCTCTTCCCTAACAACAGAAACACTTGTACCTACATAACTAGGTCAGTTACATGGAAGAGGCACAGCTACAAATTTCTCAGTTGAAAAATCAAACCTGAGCAAGGATAGGTTGATGTGCGTTGGTGTTTCAGCTAAACCAAACACGTAAGTGTCTCCCTTCCAAGACACGCAATTATCAGAATGTGACAAAGACCATCCTGGAGCTATATCATGGTCAAGAGTCCTTCATGAATCAGCGCTAAACTCGTAGATTTCCGAGCTATTTTTGGTGTCAGAACGATCGTAACTCAGTATCTTATACCTCTTACCACCAGAATTTTTGTCTTGGTAGTATCCAAGAACAAAGGTGCGGCTTTCCTCGTGAATCACGGGACGGATCCACTTGGTTTGACCAGTGCAAGGGTTCCAAACCACGATTCTTGATTCGTCTATGCAGGTGCATAACAATAAGCCCTCGCAGTTTAAGACTCGAGCCATCTCGAATGGATATGAAATGGTACCTCGGATTCGAGCTCGAGGCCCATCGAATTGGTATGGATGAGTATCATCAGGATCGAATAGGAAAAGCTCGTCTTTTACCTCAACATTTCTATCATCAGCCTCGATGCTCATTGGTCAAAGCATGTTGTCTATGGTCAACATGAAAGCTAGAAACTCTTTCTCGGCTTTCTCAAGGTGCTTCCTCACGAAAGTTGCGTTGGTGAATACACTGTTCTAGTGTGTACACGTTGATCTTACTCTTTTCAGTTTTGTTGCCGGAACACGACATAGAATCTCTTCCACCAAATCTTTCGAAAGATCTACGAAGTTCGTCATGAGGAAACTACGTTGATCTTACTCTTTTCAGTTGCTCTAGTGTTTTTTGTTTTTGTTTTTGTTTCTAGAAGGGTTTCCTCTACCTTTATAATCCTGATACATGCAATCTACGTCACCGATGATTGATCTGACATTCTTAATACAAGACATTTGGCAATTTCTTCCACATTCTCTACCAAATTTCAACATAGTCAAACACAGAAAAGGTAAACTATTATGTGTTTTATTTTTTTCTTATAAAAATAATGTTACATTCATTGTATAACCATCTTTTTGGTTTGAATATAATTTAACATTTATTTCAACAAAAAGTATTAAAAACCACACATAAAAGTCAAATAATAATTAAGGTAAAATCATTATTCAATTCGTATATGTTCTTACTCCCATTTGCACTGGCTGGTGAAAAGATTTGTTGCAGAGTATATTATGAGTCAACTAGCGATTTTTCTTATGAGTAGTTTTTCTCTTAATTTTTTTTTTCAACAAGACAACCAAATATACAATTTACTTTAATACACATGTAAACATAAATATATAATTATCTCTAATGATCTTAAATCATGGTTATTATCAATTCTCAAATCGAGGTAACCCAAATCAAGACTTATGAATACGATTTAATAAAAAAATGAAACATATTTATATATATGAAATAATATAGAAATAAACCAGTCGAAATTAGGTAATTATTTTAAAGAAAACATAAAAGATATTGAAATAGAACTAAACATAACAAAAGAAATGAAGAAGAAAAATGGCACAACCCTAAGTTGCATTAATACGCACAAAACCTTTTTTTCCCCAAAAGATACAGCCCTAAGATACATTAATCAAATTAAACAAATTTTCTGTAAAATGCAACCCTCGGATGCATTAATAACCACAAACTTTTTTACTAAATAGATGCAACTCTATGATGTATTTTCTAAGATTGCCATTTGAAAATAAATATTATCGAAACTGTATAAAACGATGGGTATACAATGGCAAAGCTAAATCATGGAAATGTACATATTGGAGAAGTTATAATAAAAGAACGTAAAAATGAAGTAATATCCATATTTTTTTTTTTGAAAAGACACAATCTTAGGATACATTTTCACATAAAACGACAGACACAACATTATGATGCATTAAAAATAGTTTTTTTGTTTTAAAGAAACGCAACCCTTAGATGCATTATCCATAAAACATAGTTTTTTAAAGACGCATCCTATGATGTATTAATAATCACAAAATGATATTTCGAAAAGATGCATCACTTAGATGTTTTAATAACTATGAAAAGTTTGTTTCTTCTAAAACATAACTCTAAGATGTATTAATAACCATAAAACAATATCTTTTCCAAAAAACGCAAACCTAAAATGTTAAAATAACCATAAAATGAGTTTTTCCAAAAAAAACGCAACCCTAAAACATGTATATCTTAGAGTTTAGTGATTAGTTGATTTAATTCTCATATGCGAGTTTATATTGCTATAACTATTAATTTTTCAAATACTAGAAAAATCAGGTTTCCAATTAAAATACTTTCCGCTCTTACCATTATTAGTTATGGTTGATGAATATCCTACACGCATATTTATAAACATAAAAAAATTAGCGAATACAACTGTAAAAGATAATTCGGAATTCTAGTGGAATTGTAGATCTTATGTCATCTGTGTGAAACATTTTTAACTGTAAAAGATAATTCGGTTCTGTCATGTTTTACAAATGAATCCTATATTTTATTTTATAGAAGAATATAACATTTATCCATTTATAACCGAATATTATAAATAAAATAAATGAATATTAATAATTTAATATATATACGTCGTTTCAAATGTATATTTTAAAAAAAAAAGCAAACATACAAATTCAAAAATAGACAACCCTTCAAAATAAACATAAAACAAAATTTCTAAAAAAGTGCGACCGTACGAAATATTTTTGAACAAATGCGACCTTACGAATTTGAAAAGACCCAATTTTTAAAAATAACTATAAAATAGTTTTTTCGAAAAGACGCGATTCTACATATTTGTTTTAAACCTGTGACCGTAAACTATATATAACTAGATTAGGACCCGCATAATATGAAGGTATTAGATATTCAAATTAATAATTTGTATAGTTATACCCGTATAGTTATATTCTAAATTAAAACCTCATTAATATAGTCATAATTTACGTTTTGTTAACCGTGAGTAACAAAGTTAATAATGAGTTTAAATCTTCAAAAAAACAATTCTGTAAATGAATGATAAGGTTTTGAATTATATTTAAAATCTTATATACTTTGAAACTGAATCTATTTTATAAATAAACATCAATTACTTTTTAAATATAGTTTTTAATGAATTTCTTTGCATATTTGACAATCTATTAATAAAGCTCTAGTTACGAAAATTTAAACTTGAATATTTACATTACAACATGAATTTTAGAAAATACAATTACATACATTTTCAAATTATTCTGAAAATAGATAACATAAATAAAATTAGTTACATTAACTCTATCATAAAATGTTAATATTTAGATATTTTGTTCCTAAATAGTCACAAAAAATGAGAAAATGTGTGTATATGTTACTTTTCTTTTATTTTCTTACATTTTAAATTTTATCTAGATTTTATAGTTTTCATTTTGTAATATTCTTTTTTACTTTTTGATTTAATAATTTTATTTTTTTACTTCCAATATAGGCTGTGTTTGTACTATAAAGTTAGCAAATAATCAATTTCAATTTCAATATATAAATTTATTTTGCTCGACTACTTTCTTTTTTGACTTGATGAAAATATCATACTCGACTATTGCATCTTTTTATGGTTTAATATATGTTTGATTGAAATATTTTATATGTTTTGCGTCTATTGCATCTTTTTATCGTTTAATATTATAACTTGTAAATATCAATACGATATAGGGTAAAAAAATAAATGTTATTCAATTTCTTTTTTACTCTTTATAGTTTTCCTTCTTCTTTTTCCTGTGACATATAATCTTTACATTTTCAATCTTATAGTTTACACAAAAATAGAAATTACGAATGGTAAAAAATAAAATTGTAATATATTACTACTATATTTTGTAAATTTTCCTTTTTTATGTTAGGTTTATAAATTGTCTTTATACAACACCAAGAAGGTATGTTAAGTGTTGGATAAGTCGAAAATTTTAAAATTTGATATAATTAATATATACAAACCTTTTCATCAAGTAGAAGAACTTCCACTCCCATAACTATGTTTTTTGCTTTAAGATTTCTAGCCTCCCACTTTCAAATAATACATGCAGTAATTCGATGGTAAACACGATTTCGATCTAATTGATCAAAAATTAAATAGTTTAACTAATTTGTAGGACGGTGGTATTCATGATTTGCAAAGAAAATTAAAGATTTGGGGTGTAACGTTAAATTGTGGGAGGTGTGTGTTATTATATAGTTTTTGGATTTGTCTTTTCTGAAGTAATAATATTTTTGGAAGGTTGAATGTATGTTTACTTTTTCTTTTTAAATAATTTATTGTTTAACATTTATAAGGTTGATCATATCTTTATTTTTCCTTTTAAAATAATTTATGGTTTAACATTTTGTTTTGATATATAAAATTTCATTTTTGTGATGTAACATTTTCTTTGTTTAACATAATGGTATTTATATTTTACTTTTTTTAACGACTTACATAAAATTTAGTTTGGTTTAAGAAATATGTTAATGAAACAATAAGAAAAATGTTATTGTGTCTTTATTTTACTAGTTTACATAATAATATCTTTATTTATATAATTGCTTTATTTTAAATAGAGTATTTTAACACGTGTCATCATCTCGATCGATAATAGACACATGTCGTCATACCGTGAGTTACAATTTAGTCAAACTCTCCTTTATATAATAAGATAGTCAAAAAACCATTTTCTTGAAAAGATATAACTCTGCGATGAATTTTTCAAGATACTTATTATTAATAGATTTTGTTTTTAGGAGTAAACTAGCTATTTGACAAGATCCCAGTGATAATTATGTGGTTGTTCAAAAAAAAATATAAACGAAAATCATTATTCAATTTGTGTGTATTTTATGTTCTTATTTCCATTTACATTGGCCGCAAAAAAATTGTCTATGAAAGATTTGCTACAAACCATTGAGAGAAAAAGTTTTACTATAGAGTTAAATCAGGGAAACTATTCGTAACCAAATGGTAGTACCGGATTTAGCATCCTTTACCATGACCCGACTAAGATCTGACCGACCCGGAACTCCAAACGTAATGTTGAGAAATGGGACAGTAAGAGCCTATTGAAAAGAACTTGGTCCATTAAAACGTTCAGCCGGCCTTGGCGTACGTATCCAAAAAAAATGCTCAGCTCGAATAATGAAAAATCATTTAAAATTAAGAGATTTTCTTATTTTTTCCGATTTATTCGACCGATTCTTACTTTGTATAAATACTTCATGTCTTCATATATATATATATGTGGTTGTAACCATGTATGTATAGGTAATTAAGGTTGCTTATCGAGTATATACTGATCTATCGTGTGTTTGGAAATTTTTTAATGAGTCTTATTAAGAAAACTATAAGGATTGACGCTTAAAAACTATTATCTTCGATCTAATGTTGACTCATGTCGTCAATCAATCAGTATACATAATCGTTTGTCGGATAAACATGGTTGTGATTAAGCAAAAGGTGTGTTCGACATAAATGTTGTGCTTATTTTTGTCTTTAGTTTATTCAATTTTTGTTTTATTTTGAGCCTTTAATACCACCAAGTTGTTCTTTAGGATGTTTGAGAGGCAACAATCAAGCTCCATAAAGCTTAGATGGTATTGGGAGAATTCACTATATGTAACAAAGAAGATGCTCAAGGTTTAATGGAATTGTAGCATTTAAAAGAAGATCACAGTGACTTCTCCCGCAAGTATTGTCTCATGTTTTAGTGTCTTCTCCACTCAACTAAGCAACAAAATTTTAACAAAGCACACAGATTATAGCATCTTCAGTTTCATTAAAACCAGTCATTAAACTTAGATCATGAGCAAAGTACATACGACATAAACAAAAAGAAATCTGAATTGCTCTTGAGTTTAGACCACAACATTGAGAAACCAGGAATATTCTTCATTTGGAGGAGCAGAGCATTTCTTTGATAAGTAATATGCTCAAATTTACCCTGAGCTATTCTCTCAAATTAAGAGATCAATTGTAGTAGGGGTCGAATCACTGGGAGTCAAATCAAACGATAGAAATATTGACTTCGAATTGAGGTAAGTAAAATAATGTAAAATAAATAACAAAAGCAATAGGTAATAGGAAAGATTGTTGATTTAAAATTCAATAAACAAAGTGCTAGACTTTTGGGTAATTCTCAGGAAGAATCATAATTGCAGTTTAAACAAAATTAGGATTTAATTAAGAACCGTTGTAGAACTTTGAACACTAAAATATAATTAACCAACTGTCGTTGCGAAAACTAACTATGCCTAAACCCTAGAAAACCAAATTTCTTTGCGAATTCAATCAATTTAAATAAGCTTTAAATTCAAGTCCAATTTGTTCACAAAATCTCTAAACCAAATTTCTTTGCGAATAAGTAATTTTGATCACCTAAGATCTAATTCTGGTTAATCAATTACACTTTCGTGTCAATCTATCAACCTAAGATATCCAAATTCAGGTTCGCGAATCCTAAACCAGAGTTCAAGCAATCTAGGTGAAGAACCTAACAGAAAATCCTAACAATTCATCTTCTATCCGTTCGAATCACCCTAAACCTAACAAGCAAACTACCCAGACATGGAAGCAAAGCAATTCATAGCTGAATAATAATGCATATAAAAAGAGAATATGAATAAGTACAATAGGTTGAAAGAATCTTACGGCAATTGAAAATCCGTTCTAGCGACTTCACCTCCTCTTTCCACAATGCTCCAAAACGTTCCATAATCACCAATTAAGCTCCACACGTACACAAACCTGAAAAGACTCTAAAACACAGAAAAAACTCGATAAAACCGGATTAAATCATGATAAAAAAGGGTAAAAACCATGATATATCAATAAGGTAGAAGGCAAAGTAAATAACAAACTAAGATTAACAGAGATTACTTGGATCTTGCACTTTCTTGAAGCTATTCTTGGAATACTCTGAAGCTTATCAGATAATTCAAACACAGCAGTAGGCTGGGCATTCGGATATCCGATCGGGTTCGGGTCGGGTATTTCAGTTTTTCGGATACTTCGATAATGGGGTTTAGTATCCTATCGGGTATTTTATAAATTCGGGCCGGGTTCGGATATAATGACTTCGGGTTCGGTTATATCCGATGTGCAATCTATTTAAAAATATACTTCAAATATGAATTTGATCATAACTCAAATTGACCAAAAATTTCAAAACAAAAATTCAAATGAACATAGATATCAAAAAAGAAATTCAATTTTATTAGTTTTTACATGAATTATTCAAAAATATCCGAAAAAATATCAAAAACAAAATTTTAAAAATTCAAATAGCGTTGATAAATTAGTTATTTTTATTCGAATATAATCCGTACTATTCAAATTAACCAAAAGTTATAGAAATTATCTAAAATACATGAACATATCTAA
This sequence comes from Arabis alpina, assembly GCA_900128785.1. Taxonomy (NCBI): domain Eukaryota; kingdom Viridiplantae; phylum Streptophyta; class Magnoliopsida; order Brassicales; family Brassicaceae; genus Arabis; species Arabis alpina. The sequence goes on along the minus strand of LT669793.1, from coordinate 29,158,827 downwards.
TCTTACATCCAATTATCTTTGGATTAATTTATATTTGTGTTAGTTCGGATACCCGTTCGGTTATCGGTTCGGTCCGGGTTATGATTCGGGTTTTCGGGTTTAGGAACATAGAACCCGATCGGGTATTTTATAATTTCGGGTCGGGTTCGGAACGGGTAATTTCGGTCGCGTTCGGTTCGGTAATTCGGTTTCGGATTTTTTGCCCACTGTTGTGATAGCAGGGTCATATGACATATTGTAGTGTACTATCATATGTTCAAGACGCGGCATTTTCTCCAAGAAATGCTTGATCTGCTCCTTTTGTGGGAAGGAAATATAAGATGTGGGAAATCAAAGGATTTGGTAAACCGAAATGATCCATGGCACCAATCCCACCAAAATGATCCATGGCACCAATCCCACCAAAATGAGCAAGAACGTTCCGCTTCTTCGACTGAAGAGGAAGAAGGAGAGTCTGGTTCGGAAGGAGAGTATGTCGATGAAGACGACCAATCAAAATCCATATGCATACAGACAAGTGTTGTTCCTGTTGCTGCAAATCTGCCGGTGAAATCCAAATCAAGTGACATGGGCTCCACCTCGAGAGCTCCACGGCCAAGGTTTCTCTGGATAAACTCATTCAGTCAAGTGTTGCTACAAAGAAGGTCAAAACCAAACCATCTCCGTATCAAAAGGCAAATCTGATTTGGTTGCCAATGACCATACACAGAATGTTGCTCCTCTTAAGAGACATGAAGCTGACTCAAAAGGTAAATCTGATTTCGAGCCTGCCAAGAAGAAGAAGCCTGACAAGATATCATACGTTGGGATATGATTCCGGAAGGACCAAAGAAGAGACGTGCCGAGATACAAGTTAAGAAGATGAAGGCATTCCAAGAAGAATTATGTGTGAGGAGGCCCGAAATAGTGGCCTATGCCGTAAAGATAGCGTTCAAAGATCATGCTTCCTCTTCTCGAGTACCTATATGAAGACAAAAGTGATTATGAGCCTGCCAAGAAGAAGAAAAAGAAGCCTGGCAACAAATCGAGTACTTTACAACAATAAGAAAATCTCTTTGAGTCACAAAGCAGGACCAAAAATCCCCAAAAAGCTTCATGAAGAGTACCTGTAATCACAATAAGAAAAAAGCAAAATCAGAGATTTATACTATAAGCAGGGCCGGCCCTGAGAGCAAGCGGGCCAAACACTCGTTTGCGGCCCAAATTTTTTGATGTTCTGCTTATATATATTATCGGCCCTGGAAAAAGTTTTTTCAGTTCAGTTGGTTATATGCTTCATAGAATTAAAGAGAGGTGGAGGGTTCAATTCACTAAGATTACTTGGTTTTTATTATTTTTCTTTTAATGATAAGTGACCTAAATATTTTTTTAGCTTGCGCCCTATAAAATTTCAGGGCCGACCTTGACTATAAGACATCAACATCATATGCAAAATCCAGTAAAATCATAGGGAAACACACACCAAAATTATAAACATTAAAAAAGAGCATAAAAAAGATATCACAAAGACTAACAATACGATCCATGAGTTTCACAAAGACTAAAAGTGCATAATATTCTTCTTGGAAGTGCATAACATTCATTGCACCTTTGGTCTATGTGAATATGTGTCATGTGTGCATATGAGTTGTACTCCATTTTTTTTTTTGGTAAGGTTAAATGGGCCAGCGGGCAGGGACAAACCTACATTGCATGGGAGTCGGACCAGACTAAATTTTTGTAAATGTTTTTATTTAACTCATCACTTTTGGTTGAGTCCTCTTTAAATTATTTACAACCTAAAGTTCGACTAAGCTATTGCCCCCCATGTTCTAACAAAGGATTGTACTCTGACCCTTACTCATCGTCGTGAGTCCTTCACTTTTATACTGAAACTTTAATATCCAAATATTTGAAACAAATAATGGCAGATCTTGGCCTAGGGCCCACTCGAAATTTCTGAATTTTATTAAGAAAAATGGGCCCAAAAATGTAAAATAACAAAAAAATTACACTAACAAAGGCACAAAAAAAAAAAAAAAAATTATATGTATCCTTTTTAGCCTAGGGCCCCAAACAATATTGAGACGGGACTGATCTTGGCATAAGACCAAATGAGCCTAACACAAAGACCTTGCATATAACGACATTAGCTAATGAATCAATTATAATATATTTTATGAATTTAGTTGTTGTTTTTAAGTGTCACACATTTTTCATAGCCAAATACTTCAGATTTAACCATAATTTTATAATTATGTGATACGCTGCTAATTTCCATGAAGCATTATGTCTTGATCATTATCCTAAAATCTCAAATAATCTTGTGTGTTGCTCGAAAACTTAATTTATCGAATATTGTATTGGCATTATATTTTGAAGTATGGGAATTCAACTTTAATTATGTTATAGCAAAAGAGTGAGATCATTCACAAATATCGAAGATAGATCATGTTTGGACGTAAAAGTCAAGTTTATGAAGAATAGAGAGAAGCTTAGAGATAGTAAGAGGTTTCTCCTGAAAGTCATTAAGGCCAGCTTCGATAAACTCTGTCTTCTCTCCTTCGTCTGATCGAGTCGTTACTCCTGCTATCTTGCTCTCAATCCCCATCTCCCTTAGTCTCTTTGTTGCCTAAATAAATTTCATTCAACGAACAAAACATTAAATTATTTGGATATAGTTGTCCCTTTAAAAATAAACTTCATAAACAAATCTTCAATCTAAAGTTTCTAGCCAAACCGTATCAAGTAATAACATTTTACAAGTTATTTTTTTTTCTTAAAAAACAAAATTAGTGAAAGCATGCCTCAGTAAGAGAAACTTTGTTAATTGGTTAGACAATATGAAACCTTTATATTTTTCGATTATATAGACCCAAAACTAATCAGAACTATTACCTGAATACCATTCATGGTAGGCATGTCCATGTCCATGAGAATGAGATCGTAGTTTCTGCCAGAACAATGAACATCGACAACTACTTTGCCATTACAAACAACGTCATTTTTAATCCCTAGACGATCCAACATTTTATGATGTATGCTTTGGTTTACGAAACTATCATCGACCACCAAAGCAGTTAACTTTGAGTCTGCTAAATTTGGAACTTCATCAACTATTTTTCTCGTCATCTTTTTTTCTTTTGGTGAGGATATTAAAATTCTAGAAAAAATTGTTTGATGAAAACACAAAAAATTGCCGTCTCTATTTAAAGAGGTAACACTGTAAAAGAATCATCAATTATGGAACCTAAATAAACATTACTATCATATGGATTGTGTTTTGGATTCGGAGAGAGATTTCATAGTTTTTTGTACTTTTCTATTTTTGATAATAAATCAGTCGTTGCTTTAAATTTAGATTTTCATGAGATCGGCCGAGATCCTTTAATTCATCATCATTTATTGGTTAGATTTAGATCAATCATTGTTGATCTCTTGAGATTTTAATTAGCCATATCAGACATATAACACCATGTAAACAAGATATGAATAACAAATAATGATATGAAATTATGATATCTTTTAGTCTTTATGAAGCCACTATTTCGGACCTCCTCACACATATATCTTCTTGGAATGCCTTCATCTTCTTAACTTGTACCTCCACACGTCTCTTCTTTGCTCCTTCTGAAATCATATCCAAACATGCATGATACCTTGTGAGGTTTCTTCTTCTTCTTGGCAGGCTGGGAATCAGATTTACCTTTTGAGTGAGCTTTTTGCCTCTTGAGAGGAGAATTATTCTGTGTATGGTCATCAACAGATTTGCCTTTTGATTCTGAGATGGTTTCGTTTTGACCGTAGCAACACTGAATGGGTTTATCCAGAAAAACCTTCACCGTGGAGCTCTCCGGTTGGAGCCATGTCACTTGATATGGATTTCACCCGCAGATTTGCAGCAACAGGAACATAACTTGTGTGCATGCATATGGGTTTTGATTGGTCTTCTTCATTGGAAGACTCAGATTCTTCTTCTTCCAAACCAGACTCTTCGTCTTCCTCAGCGACAAGGAACGTTTTTGATCATCTCGGTGGGATTCTTGGGTGCTAATCAAGGGACAAGAATCAGAAGAAGAAGTGAAGAAACTTACTTGTGCCCATATAAAATCATTGACAACTTCACGAAAATCGGACTCGGAGGTTTGTGTCAATTAAAAGAGAAAATTGGATTGTATACCCTAAAACTTGTTGAATATTGGAAAAGTATACCAAATTTTATAAAATTGGAAAACTACCTTTAATATTGAATAAATTATCATATAAAATATGTTGATAATTAAAAATTGTTTAGTGTAAATTTTAAAATTAAGTTCAATTTATTAATAACTCATATTTATTTTTTAAAACAAAAAAAACTATATGGTTAATTAATCATAATTTTTCCAACTAAAATTATAATTAAGTAAGTTGATTTATTTTACATAGTTGATTTATATTTTCTTCGTTGATTGTTTTCTGTATTGATTTATTTAAACTACTGACTTATTTTTTTTTATGTTCGTCGACTTAATTTTCAGCTTGGTCGACTTATTTTCAACTATGGATTTATATTTGTATTGGTTGATTTTTTTCTTTGTCGACTTATATAATCATTGACTTATTTTTGTATGTTCGTCGACATAATCATCAGATTCGTCGATTTATTTTCAACTATAGATTTATATTTGTATTTTGGTTGACTTTTTCCTTTGTCGACTTATATAACCATTGACTTATTGTTTTTGTGTTCGTCGACTTAATTTTTAGATTCGTCGACGTCTTTTCAACTGTTGATTTATATTTGTTTTGGTTGACTTTTTTATTTGTCGACTTATATAACTATTGACTTATTGTTTTTATGTTCGTCGACTTAATTTTCTTATATTCATCGTTTTATTTTACACTATCGATTTATTTTACACTATCGATTTATTTTAAATATTTATTAATTTTATGAATTATTTTAATTTTTATTTAAAACTGAAAAAACAAATTATTTTGTTTTAAAAAAATTAGATAGATTAATGATTAACTAATAGCCTAATAGTAAAAATATCATTTCAAACTAAAAATAGGGTAGTTTTCAAATATTAACAAATTTGGTATAGTTTTCAAATTTTCAAACAAATTTAGGGTATTTATCCAACTCTCCCCAATTAAAATAGCAAAGTGGCGTGACGGAAATGGAAAAGAAATTAGGGTTTATGTCAACTCTCCCTAATTTTGGTTTTGAATTTTATTAAATTACTCCTAACAAAAAAAAAACAAGAGACCTTGCTTGGAGTTTTTAGACCTTTAAGCAATTAAAAAAAAATTGTAGGCAAGACAATTCCCATCAACACTTTCAACATGAATAACCAGAGGGTACATATTGAGCAGTTTAAAGAGCAGAGACCAAACAAAAAAACCAATACTTAGCTAAACTTCTCCAAGATGAAGCAAAGTGATCTTCAAACCGGAAAGGTGCGTTTAAAGAAGACAAGTCCCATTTGTCAATGAGAAGTTGATGCTATCAGAAATTACTTGGATCTTATATTTGGTTGAGGCTACTTTGAGCTGTTTGTTGAAGATGAGGTTGAGTATTGAGATATTCAGCAAGAAACCAGAAAAATATACAGTATTTACTTGAAGCTAAAATAAAATATATTTTGACTCAAGTAAATATATTTTGAAAAATATACTTAAAGAGAAAAATAAGGAAACTTGTGGCTATAAAAAAACAAGAAATTGCTTAGAGTTAAGTATTGGACTCTACGAATATATATATAGAGAGAGAAGAATTTTTCCCCGCGAATGGTGAGGATTCATGTGACGAACCTCATACTGGTGGATAAAATTCTCTTCTTAGTTTTTGTATTACTTTTCATATTCAAATTCTGAGGTAATATGAATTGCATTTGAAGTTGACATTTAGTGACTGTACGTTTTCCTACAACTAGAATCTGATTTTCCAGAGAGCTAACTTTGGAGACGATTCATGTGGATACCGAAGGTTAACCTTTGCAAATTTTAAGACTGGATAGATGGAAAAAGAAAAAGTAAAAAATGCAACAACTGAATGAAAAGAGCTCGAGTTTCTTTAAGAATATATTACGCAAGCTATCTCCAAACTTGTTCTTTTAAATCGATTAGCATTAGAACTTGGGACAAATTTTGAATTGTATATTTATTTGTGTTTTATTCTATATGTTTTAAAATACTTAATTTAATTTTAATTATTATGAATCAAATATTTAAAATGTAATTTTGAATTTCAATATTTTTGAATAAAAAAAGTTTTTTTTTTTTTTTTTTTGTCAACCTAATTATTAATCAAAAAATTCCTTCCGCATTGGCAATCCAAAACGGAGGGTAAATGTTTCCATAAGAAAAATTTAAAGCACGGAATCTAGCTGAACGAGCCAAACAATCCGCCTTCAGATTAATAGAACGTGGAATTAGTGATATGGAGAAGTTGGGTATCCGATCTTGTAAGCTTCGAAGCTTGCCACTAAGAATCGAGAATGCCGGCCACTCCTCAGGGTTCTGGACAATGTCCACTAGGTCAGAGCAATCCGTCTCAAACAAATGACAATCCACACCTCTCTCTAGCATACAAGACATCGCCCATACCAGAGCTTCGACCTCCGAGTGCAAAGAGGATCTTCGGTGGCTTAGTCCTTGCGCTCCTAGAAGAATCATATGGCCTTGTTGGCCACACACCCAGCCCAGCCCTGAAGTGGTATCTGTATCCTTCCAAGACCCATCTACCTGACATCGAATCTCGGTCGATGACGATGGCAGTGGTTGAACACGTTCCCTTAGATGGAATAAAAAAATTATTTATAATTTTAATTTGGTCAAAAATTGGTTGTAATATATGGTCGAAAGTTGGTCAAACATAATTTCCACCATTTTTATTAGTCAAAATATTTCGACCATTTTATTGGCCACAACCAAATTTCACCATTTTAATGGCCAAGACCAAATTTCGACCAATTTTATTGGTTAAGGAATGTCGACTATTTTTTGACCAAAATTTATAATCGACCACCCGTGTTTGACGAATTTATTTTGGTCAAAAGCTAGTTGGAGAAGGCTGTTTTCGATCAATTTTAAATCAACTTGGTGGTCAAAATTCAATTATTTTCTTGTAGTAAATATTAGGGAAATTTTCATTTTAGGTTCCTTCCGTTTCTTCTGCTAAGACTCTTTCTTCATGCTCTCAAGTTAGCTGTGTAGTATCATCCTTCTAGGTGGTTAAGGTTAAATTTCCATTAATTTAGGCAGAAAATTCTTCTTCCTATCCAAGTGAGGCAAGGAAGCTTCTACCTTTGTTGCTTTGTTTTCACTGCTTTTTCCACCTTGAAGATTAATTGAATCTTGTTCTTCTTCATTGGTTCTTTTGACTAATTCAACCATCTTTTGTTCTTTTTTGTCTTCTAAGTTTCTTCTCTCTTCTATCTATCTATGCAGACCTTTCTTGTGTTTTTTGACTTCATTTCCTTTTGTAGAGTTTTGTTTATTATTTTCGTCTTCGTATCAATTTCTTCAAGAAACAAAAAGGAAATATACTTAGAAAAACGAGTGAGGGATTCTCCAGCACTAGAGTTTAGTTTTGGGATAGTACTGGCCTTGATCATGTTTCATAAACTTTCTTGAACTCTAATAAGTAACCCAGCTCTTTTGTCATGCGACTCTCACTTTACTTGTAACTTGGTTTACAAATTACTTTACAATGAAAAATGTAACGAAATTAAAGTAATTGGGACTTCCACTCAAAGACAAAACGCTAAAACCCATAAAAGGTCAACTGAAGTAGTTGTTTAGACAAATTAAATCATGTATATTACAAATGATCTTGCATCTAAAAACTCAATCTGAAGAATCAGTAAAACTCAGGTAAGTGAAAGGTAGTGATTTGAGGTAGTTTTCCCTCTGATAACTGTCTCAATCTGAATCCGATGCTTATCTTCCAGCTTGGACCATATAATAGCCCATGTCTTTGGGAAATTTACATTAAGTAAAATGAAAATTGTCATTTTTTTCGGTGCATGTTTTCTTCCTTTGCACTCAATACACCTAGCAGTTTTGAGACTCAACATCACTCTACGAAAACTCAGTTCCTCGGGCGGAATGGTACTGGCCATGGGTCCCCACAAACAAAAGCAAGGGGAATCTCCATCATATATAACAATAGGGCATTTTTCAGTGCATTTACCACAAAGCTCTACGTAAGCAACATCATCCTGTTTCCAAAGATAACACCATCGTTTTGACAAAACACTCGTCGACACTGCTTCTTGTGTCGAAAGCGTTGACAAAATCTTTACCAATAATTCGTCAGGCAACTCGCTGATATTTGTACACTAAAACATCAAATAAAAATTACCGACAAATTCAATCTAAATGGAAAGGAAGAAAGAAACCTATAAAACAAATCAAGTTTTGTATTAACAAATACGATCACATAAAGTGTAGAGAAAGGCCAAACCTTTTTATGTTTCTTCTGTGTCATGGCCATGTAAAAAATAACCCCTAATACAAAGGGACGCTTCCTTTTCTTAAATATCTAACAGTTATTTTGTGTTTGCTTAATTATGTGATCTATATGATGATGATTTACTTCAATCCGTAAGGTGGAAAAACAAGATACGTTATTATCTTTCTTTCTTTTTTAAACATTTATCCATTTTAAAAAATATCCTTAATATAATTATAAGTTTTTTTTTTTCCTTAATATAATTGATTTTTTTATATAATTGATTTTTTTTCCTTAATATAATTGATTTTTTTATATTAAGGATCAAAGCCAATGAGATACCTCCGAACCATGGACTAGGACGGGAACATGTTAAAGGCATCCACCGAAATCTTCACGAGACATGCAAGCCTGAGTTACCGAACTTGGAGAACTAGATTCGAGATTGGCTACGCTTTGAAGACAAAATCGCCGACTAAGCTGTCTGCTTGAGCTAGGTGGAGGCAATGAAAGTGTAGCAAAACCGCTGCTACATGTGGTGAGAAAATTAGAAGGCCCGATGGCCCGGATCGAGTCATTGCTTCAAAGAGGGAGAAATGGAGCCGGAAAATAATAGAAAGAGAGAACAAGAGAGAAATTTCTAGAACAGATTTTCTTATTATCTCATTAATTACAAACTAACTCATTTACATGTATTATATACTTTTGACATAATCGAGTATTTTCACAGTTACACTCTAGTAAACCAAAACTGATTCCTAATTAATTGGTTTAGCTAAAGGAGACTAAACCAGTGGTTAATATCCCCCTTCAAGATTGAGGTAGGAAGATATTACTATTAATTCCAACCTTGATGATAAGACTATTAAAGAGAGAAGGATACAAAAACTTTAATAAGAAGATCGGCTACCTGATTGAGTGTAGTAACATGCATAGTTTTGATGAGACCATCATCAATATTCCCTAGTTGTATAACAATCTTAATCCACATGCTTTGTCGGCTCATGGAACATCGAATTATCGGCTTGTGAAGTTACTTGACGGTTTTCCAGAGAAGTGGTTCAACAAAGTGATGAAGAAATTCAACAGACTTTTTGGAAAGAAATGGTACTTTTGGTTTGATTATGGGCACATCGTATATTAGAATCTGTTGGTATAACTTTTTTTTTAAAAATGTTACGTATCATTTTCTCTACTATTTGCTTACTAAAGCTTTTTTTAGAAGGTGCTAATTAGCACAAGAAAATCTAGTGTCATTATAGGACACTGAAGTCTTTTCTTGTATCGGTTGGTTTCACGCTTGACTTTGCTCCTTGAACATATCTACCTGCTTCTTTGTTTGTTTATGTTTAAACGCTTATCTACTCAACACAGACCAACCCCCATCAAAGAAACTATTCTCAGATCAATCATCTCATCTCTGGTACCCAATTATTGTCTGATCTTGCTTCTCTTCTTGTCCTTCCATCTTCCTTGTGCTCTAAGTCAACGAGAAGTTAGGTTATGTGATACTCTGTTCCAGTGTGGAAATCTCACCGCCGGTTTCCCGTTCTGGGGAGACGGTCGACCAGAATCTTGTGGTCATCCTTCGTTATGGCTTCACTGTGATGAATCTGATACGAGTGGAAGGGACATACCGGTTATCATTCATCAATACCGCAGGAAGAAGAACTTGAGGAGGAAGGCAACAGACGTGGGTTCTAAGGCTGGGAATAATGACCTAACTGCAGAAGGATCCAGAAGCTAGTGACTCATCAGACACGTCACAGGTGTTTCAATAAGAAGGGATACAATGCATAAAGTCAGTAACGGTTTAGGTGATGAGCTGGCTCTGCACATGGGAAGCTTGACTCACCAACCATCTTTGCTTTTGCTTTAGTACTATAAGGACGTTGGAGTCCAAGGGTGTTTTTTATCTTGAATCATCTTTGTTTTCAATTGTGTTAAGGAGAGTAAGGAACTCCATAATTTTCCTATGTATCTTGCATTCTCGGATTATCAATAATAAAGGGTATTATTCATTGGTAGTTTTGAGAGATTACAAGTTACAACCTATCAATTGGTATCAGATTCGTGTTCGATCACTAAAATGGCACCAAAACCCGACCCCAAGATTGCAGAAATGAATAAACTAATGCAAGAAATGCAACTCGAGATGACTAGAATGAGAGAAGCTCACTCACAGGAGAAGATCAAGCACCTGAATGATATCGAGAGGTTGGAGAGGCGAATCGTGTCAGTAGCGGTGGCGCAGGAGCGTGACACAACACCGATTCCGATCCACTCCAGCCCGAGTCAGGTGACCCCAGTGTTTGTGCAACGTGAAGGAAAAGGCATTCCTGTGGATTCAGGAGAGTTACCTGGTAATACTGTACCAGAGAAAGCAGTAGGTGATATCCACACAACGTCCTTAACGGAGCAAGTTTGGAGACCGCCTGAACAACCGAGCGAACCTGTAACAAGGAAGCTCGAGTTACCGGTGTTTAACGGAGACAAAGTAGAGAAATGGCTCAATCGTGTCGAGCAATACTTTGACCTTGGCGACTACACAGAACTACAAAAACTCAACGCTGTCAAGGTCTGTTTCGACGACGACGCAATGGATTGGTACCTCTGGGAGAAAGACCGGAATCCTTTCCACGATTGGGAACAGATGAAACGGAGATTGTTGGGTCGTTTTGTTACTGACGGATCTAGCAGTGCAGGTGACAGGCTCCTGACACTGCGCCAGTAAGGTTCTGTCAAAGACTACTGCCGCGAGTTCGTCGCACTAGCGTCCAACGCGCCGGAGTTACCGGACGCTGCTCTCAAAATAGCTTTTATGGTCGGCTTGAAACCATCAATTCGAGCACGGGTAAAGTCTTTTGGACCACGTCACCTGGAGAAAATGATGAGCGTAGCTAAGACGGTGGGTGATTGGGATATGCCAGAGGATGATTTTCCGGCGAATCCTTATGGAGGAGCCAAAGGATCTCACTCTGGGCCTCAGCGAAACAACTACAGTATTGGGCCGAACGATTCTAGGCCCACTAACTACCCTTCCCAGAATACGATGGCGTTTAGGGGTCAGGATAAGAAAATCCCTCCTTCGCACAACCGCGTGAAGCCTCCTTACCGGAAGCTCACACCAGCTGAAGTTGCTTACCGGAAAGCTCATAATCTATGTTTCCGGTGTGACGAACACTGGCACGCCCGTCATCTTTGCCCAAAACGTGAGTTCACTGTGTTGATTGTTCAACCAGACGGCAGTGAAGTAGAAATGGAAGAAGAAGGCTACGTTTCTGACGAGCCAGAGCAAGAGACTACGACCATGGCAGAACTCTCACTAAACTCCATGGTCGGTATTTCTTCACCTCGCACCATGAAGTTGAAAGGCAGGATTGGGAATGAGGAAGTGGTGGTTATGATTGATAGCGGAGCCTCTCACAACTTCATCTCTGAGGAGTTGGTGAGGCGTCTCGGGTTACAATCTGATTCTACAACTGGGTATGGAGTCATGACAGGGACCGGTATAATAGTTCAAGGTCAAGAGAAGTGTAAGAATCTGCGGTTGTTGTTACAAGATGTGGCAGTGATTAGCAGTTTCCTACCATTGAAGTTGGGTACGGCGGATGTAATTCTGGGTATGCAGTGGCTGGTTTCTTTGGGAGAGATGAAGTGTAACTGGAAACTACAAGAGCTTCGATTTCAAATTGCTGGGAGATGGGTTTGTCTAAAGGGTGATCCAGGTCTTTGTTGTACACCGGTTTCCCTTAAATCGTTGTGGAAATCGTTGGAACATCAAGGTGAAGGTATGGTTGTGGAATTCGGTGGGATGCAGGTTTCAGAACAGGAAGCGAGGGATAGAACACCAGTCGAATTGCGGAGTGTGTTGGCAGAATATCAGGATGTGTTTGCAGAGCCTCGAGGGTTACCACCATCCCGTGGCAGAGAACACGCAATTTGCTTGGATACAGGGTCCAAACCAGTAAGCGTGAGACCCTTCAGGTATCCTCAGGTGCAGAAAGAAGAAATTGAGAGGCAAGTGGCTTCGATGTTGGGAGCAGGCATCATTAAGGACAGTAGGAGTCCATTCTCCAGTCCAGTTCTCTTGGTAAAAAAGAAGGATGGCAGTTGGCGTTTTTGTGTAGATTATCGTGCACTCAACAAGGTCACCATTGGGGATAGCTACCCAATTCCAATGATTGACCAGTTGTTAGATGAATTACACAGGGCTGCCTACTTTTCGAAATTGGATTTACGCTCCGGTTACCATCAAATCCTGGTCAAAGCTGAAGATGTTCATAAGACCGCATTTCGAACCCATGATGGGCATTACGAATTCCTTGTGATGCCCTTTGGCTTGACTAATGCCCCGGCTACTTTCCAGGCTCTTATGAATGATTTGTTCAGGCACTGTTTGCGGAAGTATGTGCTGGTTTTCTTTGATGATATCTTGGTCTACAGCAAGAACAAGGGAGAACATGAGAAGCATCTCTTTGAAGTGTTGCAGATATTGAGGGATAACAAGCTATTTGCAAACCCTAAGAAGTGTCAGTTCGGCCTCAAGGAAGTCGAGTACTTGGGACATGTAATCTCAGTCCAAGGTGTAGCAGCCGATCAAGAGAAGATTAGGGCCATGGTTGACTGGCCAGAGCCCAAGACCATCAGAGCCCTCAGAGGATTCCTTGGACTTACGGGCTATTATCGAAAGTTCGTCAGTGGCTATGGAGATATAGCAAGACCTTTGACAGCGCTGCTCAAGAAGGACAAGTTCCAGTGGAGTACTGAGGCGAGCGTAGCTTTTGGTAAGCTCAAGACAGCAATGACTACAGTGCCTGTGCTAGCCTTAGTCGATTTCACACAGTTGTTTGTGGTGGAATCTGATGCATCAGGGACAGGGCTAGGAGCGGTCCTCATGCAGAATCACAAACCTTTAGCCTTCTACAGTCAGGCGTTGACAGAGAGACAGCAATTGAAATCGGTTTATGAGAGAGAACTTGAAACGACCCGACCCGTTTTTTTTTTTTTTAAAACAATAAGCTCTTAGTCTCAGACTAGCATTCCCATAAATGCTTGTCCTCCACAACCAAGCCACACGAACAAGCAACCAGCGGATAACACAGTAAAACCAAACATGCAAATTCCATTAAATTACTAACCAGTTCAACCACAAATTCCAATCAATCCAGCAACCTAGCGGAGTTCTAAAACAGAAAGGAAACAATACAAAATCACACAGCAACACCCAACACGAGACCCTAGATCATCTCCCTCTTCGTTGCCATGATTCCACGATCACAATTTGCCTTTACCTGCACCACATGGTTAAAAGAGATGCGTGAGTATTATCACAAATACCCAGTGAGACGGTCCTCCCATCTACGACTGCGCACACAGACGCGATGGATCCGCTCAGGCAAACACGCATCAAACAACACACAAAACAAGCACAACAACACGGCTCAACCACAGCCCAACAGGCGGCCTGTCGATCGACACTACCACTAGGTGTCGATCGACACCCCTGTTCACACCTGTCGATCGACACACCCACGGTGCCTGTCGATCGACAGCTCAACGGAGCCCTGTCGATCGACACACCCACGGTGCCTGTCGATCGACAGCTCCACAGGACACTGTCGAGCGACACAACCTCTAGGTGTCGATCGACAGCTCCTCGATCACCTGTCGATCGACACAACCTCTAGGTGTCGATCGACAGCTCTCGTGTGACCCCTGTCGATCGACACACCCAAGTGCTGTCGATCGACAGGTCGTCGCAGATTCATGGGAAATCGATCAATATCCTCTCGGATCGATTCCTCCTCTGCGTTAACACGAAACCTGCACACACAAACACAATCCAAGCAATCCACAAGCAACCAAAACAAACAGTTTCAACATCAATCATCACAATCAATCAGTTTTAACCTACCACCATACAACCCTAACGAATCCACCGGCCCAGAAGCCATGGTCACGCACTCACCTTAGATTTTCGGTTAGATTCTGGTAGAATTGAGGCTAGACACGAATTCAGCAACAACCACCACGAAATTCCACCTCAAATCGATCAAGAACGAAACCCTAATCACAAACTATCAGGAACAAGAGAAACTCCTCTCAAACTCTCTGTTTCTGATTTTTGGGACTTTGGTTCGCTCAAATGCGGCCAAAAACTCTTAAATACGAAGCCCTAAGGTTTACCCAAACCGGCCCGGTCCAATTGAACGACTTAAATCGAACCAGAAAATCAACCAATTCGAGCACCTGTCGATCGACAGACACTAGGTGTGTCGATCGACAGTCCTTAAGAGCCCTGTCGATCGACAGACACCATGTGTGTCGATCGACAGCCCCTCCATTTTACTAAAAAAAATGGTTCACGGGCGTCACAATTCTCCCCCACTAACACTGGATTCGTCCTCGAATCCTCTAACACTACTCACCAATCTACCCTGGCCTAACCCGCCAGCAACACCGGAGACTACATCTCCCAGACCTTCCCGAGGTTCATATCCGTCCTATGCATATAGACCCGTCTTAAACATTGATTGCCCATACCTCATAACCACCATCTAGCTTCGGGATCGTCACCCCTCAGCTCTAGGTGCCTAGTATCAAACCACCTCAGTTCGCGCAGTCCTGACGGTGTTCGATACTCAATCATCTCCACACACCTCAATCCATCAAGACACACAGTCTATCAAGCTCTCGGTATGCAAAGATCTGCCAGAGGTCGCAACCTCCCAAACTATCCCCATACCCTCACGATCTCAGTCCGCTACAACTTCTCCCATCACTTCCGCCTCCTAAACCAAAGACCACCGAAAAGGAACCTACTCCACTAGCCACTTGGTCATGGAATGAGCCGTACTCTCAAGGCCTTTTGATGCAACTCCTGAAATAACCTGCCAACCCGAGAACTACTACACTTAGTCTCATTCTTCGGTCTAGGCAAAATCTCAACTCGATTGCATCTTAACTGGATCCACAGTTGCTCCACTGCAGAACCAGTAAGACCCTGAAAACCCATTCCCACTTGCCAGAAACTACACTTGCTCATCCTATCAAACCAGCTTCTGTTCCCGCAACTTCTTCAGAATTCTCCTTAAATAAACCTCAAGTTCCTCCAGACTCTTCGAATACACCAAGATGACATCGATAAAGTTAATCACGAACTCATTCAGATACCACTGGAAGGCTTCGCTCATCAACCTCATAAATGCAGCTGGTGCACTCGTCAACCCGACAAGCACCTTTACTAACTCCACCCTACTCATGACTCGTCAAGAAAGCCGTTTTCCTGACAACCACCTCATCAATAGAATCTGGTGTTAACCGGATGCCAAGTCATCCTTGAATAACCAAGTAGCCCCTCACAATTGATCCAACAACTTATCAATTCTCGGAAGACGAAGCTTGTTCCTCATAATGACTCGGTTAAGCCCTCGATAATCGAAGCACAACCGAAAACTACCACGATTCAACATCACCGATTCTTCTAACTCTGCTGGAGCCCTCCTGTAAGGTGCCTTAGATAACAACGTCGTCCCAGGCTCTAACTCAATCGTGCGAGATTCCGACCGCGATGACGGTAATCCCCGCAGCGACTGAAAGACATCCTCACGCTCCGGGACAACCCGAATATCCCTCACTGCAACCTCACCTACAGACTCCGCCAGCAAAACAGTCTCCGAGTAAGCCTCGTAACCTCTCAGTCATAGCCCCAACCTGCACCCAAGAGATCACGAGACTCTCAGACGTCGGTTTCACTCCCTGACAAACAACTTTATCCACCACGCTCAAACACAACACGACTCCGGTGACAATCCAGATGAACTATGTACTGATCCCAGCCAATCCGTACACAGGATGCCAATCATACAGTTCTACTAGACTGTACACCAAGTCCGCTGACACCAACTCACTAGAACACTAGAAACTCCACGCCTCTCGCCCGGCCATGAGTAACGAGAAACTTCCATCCCGCAACCATAACCGGTCCAATCTGCTCACCAGCGCCACTCCGAATACCGCTCCACCCAGCACCCTCCGGAGTGATGAAGCAATCATGCTCCAGAATTGAACAACACGTGGAATTCACCACTGCCTACTTCAAAGGTCTCCACACACTCCCATGTGCTAAGAAACCTAACAACCTCACTAACTATGACCCATGCTTCCGCACCCGAAGCATCCCGGCCATTTTACCTCAAACTGGAAGTATCCTCCCACTTCCTTTTCTGTCCCTGCACAGGCTTTCCGCCATGCCATATATCACCTGCTGAGGCTTAATAGACTGAACAGTTGGGCTAACTACCACAACCTGCTCTCTCGAGTCTCGACAACGCCTCCAGCAGTCTCAACCAACTATGCTCTCGCAGCATACTTAGACACTCTGCACCGTGCCCTCCAATCAGATCGAGGTCCCCTCAAGAACCTCTTATCCCGGGCCTCCACGCCCTCCATGCTCCTACCAGCATGAACCAACATAAACCAGGAGTCGGTTAAACTCCAAATCATACCCACGAACTGATCTCTCTCCCAGATCCAGTCCCAAAAACCTCGTCTCTAAACGATCCGCAGCCTCCCGAGGAAAGAACTTGGCATCACACTCTGCCCACAAGTCCGCCCAGGCCAACACTGCCTGAACCCTCCTAGCTGCAACACACCACTCGCAAAGAATCCTATACCAAACCTCTGCACATGTTCCCTTATCCGCAGATAAGACGGAACCCTACCAACAACCGCAGCCCTCAGCCGCACCTCTGCCACTCGTGGCATCACCGGAGCCTAACACGTTCCGCACTCGGTAACCGCTCCAAAAACTGCTGAAGCCAATCCGCCAAACGATCCACTCGACACTGAGCCCACCCGCGGGCGCACCCGCACTACCAACCTCACGAGGACCCACACCGGCCCCCGGCAGCCAACTTAGGACCACACTGCCCCCACCAGCCCTCACACTGGCGCTCACACTTGGCTGCACGCTGGCAGCCTAAATGGCGCTCAAGCCGTCATGAAGCGTCTACGGATCACTCTCAGCCACTTGCGCAACACTCTGAGCCGCCCTCCTGGCCAACTCCCTCACTAGTGCCCGCCACAACACCTACTGCAACAGATCTGTCAGCCGATCAACTCGTCACCTAGACTCCTCCTGCGGGCGCACCCGAACAGCGAGCGAATCCAACATTAGCTCAAGTACCAGCCCTGGCCCAACAGCCCTCACACCGGCTCTCACACAGGCACTCCCACTGGCACTCGCACTAATACTCAGACCCTCTTGATACGTCTACGGATCTGTCACAGTCTCAACGTGGAACCCTGAGCCGCATCCCAGCCGACTCACTCACTGGTCCCCGACAACAATCCTGACCTCCACAGTCACCCCGGCCCCCACGGCCACATTCTCTAGTGCCTCTAGCTAACACCATGCACTACTACAGTACAGAAGCTAAGCACTAAAGAATAACAATAAAACACACTTACCGTGGAATCTCTTTGAAGGCTCAAAGGAAGATGATCTAGAACCCCCAAACTCACAGAATTGTAATTTTACCAAATTCAATCCTAGCAGTTCTAGCCCGTCCTAAAACCGTAAGGGCTCTGATACCAAACTGAAACGACCCGACCCGTTTTTTTTTTTTTTTAAAACAATAAGCTCTTAGTCTCAGACTAGCATTCCCATAAATGCTTGTCCTCCACAACCAAGCCACACGAACAAGCAACCAGCGGATAACACACTAAAACCAAACATGCAAATTCCATTAAATTACTAACCAGTTCAACCACAAATTCCAATCAATCCAGCAACCTAGCGGAGTTCTAAAACAGAAAGGAAACAATACAAAATCACACAGCAACACCCAACACGAGACCCTAGATCATCTCCCTCTTCGTTGCCATGATTCCACGATCACAATTTGCCTTTACCTGCACCACATGGTTAAAAGAGATGCGTGAGTATTATCACAAATACCCAGTGAGACGGTCCTCCCATCTACGACTGCGCACACAGACGCGATGGATCCGCTCAGGCAAACACGCATCAAACAACACACAAAACAAGCACAACAACACGGCTCAACCACAGCCCAACAGGCGGCCTGTCGATCGACACTACCACTAGGTGTCGATCGACACCCCTGTTCACACCTGTCGATCGACACACCCACGGTGCCTGTCGATCGACAGCTCAACGGAGCCCTGTCGATCGACACACCCACGGTGCCTGTCGATCGACAGCTCCACAGGACACTGTCGAGCGACACAACCTCTAGGTGTCGATCGACAGCTCCTCGATCACCTGTCGATCGACACAACCTCTAGGTGTCGATCGACAGCTCTCGTGTGACCCCTGTCGATCGACACACCCAAGTGCTGTCGATCGACAGGTCGTCGCAGATTCATGGGAAATCGATCAATATCCTCTCGGATCGATTCCTCCTCTGCGTTAACACGAAACCTGCACACACAAACACAATCCAAGTAATCCACAAGCAACCAAAACAAACAGTTTCAACATCAATCATCACAATCAATCAGTTTTAACCTACCACCATACAACCCTAACGAATCCACCGGCCCAGAAGCCATGGTCACGCACTCACCTTAGATTTTCGGTTAGATTCTGGTAGAATTGAGGCTAGACACGAATTCAGCAACAACCACCACGAAATTCCACCTCAAATCGATCAAGAACGAAATCCTAATCACAAACTATCAGGAACAAGAGAAACTCCTCTCAAACTCTCTGTTTCTGATTTTTGGGACTTTGGTTCGCTCAAATGCGGCCAAAAACTCTTAAATACGAAGCCCTAAGGTTTACCCAAACCGGCCCGGTCCAATTGAACGACTTAAATCGAACCAGAAAATCAACCAATTCGAGCACCTGTCGATCGACAGACACTAGGTGTGTCGATCGACAGTCCTTAAGAGCCCTGTCGATCGACAGACACCATGTGTGTCGATCGACAGCCCCTCCATTTTACTAAAAAAAATGGTTCACGGGCGTCACAGAACTGATGGCAATTGTTTTTGCAATTCAAAAGTGGAGACACTATCTGTTGGGGAGAAAGTTTGTGGTGAGGACTGACCAAAAGAGTCTTAAGTTCCTCTTGGAACAGAGAGAGGGCAACCTAGAGTATCAGAAGTGGCTCACTAAGATCCTAGGGTTTGACTTCGAAATACAATACAAACCAGGCTTGGAGAATAAAGCCGTAGACGCTCTGTCTACAAAGGAGGTTGTCCCACACCTCTTTGCTCTTTCTGTTCCAGAGGTGCTGCAGCTGGGGAAGATTGAGTCAGAGATTGATAAGGACCCTCTGCTAAAGAACATCAAAGCAGAGTGCCTCACAAAGGGATCCTCTCAGTCAGACTACACCGCGGTTCAGGGCAGATTGTTATGGAAAGGTAGGCTGGTGATACCTCAAACCTCTGAGTTGGTGCCTCTCATATTAAAAGAGTTTCATGATGGGAAGATAGGAGGACATGGAGGGGTTCTCAAAACACAGAAGAGGATCAGTGATTTGTTCTATTGGAAGGGAATGTTAGGGGATATCAGAGGATATGTTGCTGCGTGTGAAGTGTGTCAGCGTCACAAGTATTCCACACTGGCTCCTGCGGGTCTGTTACAGCCATTGCCTATACCCAATGAGGTCTGGGAAGACATCTCATTAGACTTCATTGAGGGATTACCAAAATCAGAGGGAATTGAGCTCATCATGGTAGTAGTGGACCGCTTGACGAAGTATGCACATTTCATTGGGTTGAAACACCCCTTGGATGCAGCTACAGCAGCCTCTGTTTTTGTCCAAGAAGTGGTACGACTCCATGGCTTCCCTAAGACCCTGGTGTCAGACAGAGATAAGTTATTCACAGGGAAATTCTGGACTGCGCTGTTCAAACTGGTGGGTACTAAGCTCTGCTTCAGCACAGCTTACCACCCTCAATCGGATGGTCAAACTGAGGTAACAAACCACGAACTAGAAACGTATCTGCGTTGTTTCGCAAGTGATAAACCCAATACTTGGGCTACTTACTTACCATGGGCAGAACTCAACTACAATACGTCATTCCATTCCGCCATCAAAATGACACCGTTCAAAGCAGTCTACTGCAGGGAGCCACCAGTTTTGCTACGTTATGAAAATGGATCGACCAAAGTGGCTGACTTAGAGTGCAGGTTGAAAGAGAGGGATGCAATCCTGCAGCTCCTCAAGCAACACTTGCTAAGAGCCCAGCAGATAATGAAGACCAGGGCTGATGGTCAGAGACGTCATGTGGAATTCGCAGTAGGAGACTTGGTGTATCTCAAGCTCAAACCCTATCGACAGCAGTCCCTGGCCAGGAGAAGTAATGAGAAGTTGTCAGCTCGTTACTATGGGCCTTATGAGATTGACGCACGAATGGGAGAGGTTGCTTACAAACTTAAGTTGCCTGCTAACTCAAAGGTTCATCCAACATTCCATGTCTCACAACTCAAGGCAGCCATTGGGAGTTCCCTGGTACCCACTCCCCTGCCTCCACAGCTGAATGTTGAGGGAATTCTAGAGGCAGAACCAGAGACAGTCTTGGCTGCAAGGATCAATCAACAGACTGGGCAGGAAGAGTTGCTTATCAAGTGGAAAGGTCTACCTGACCATGACAATTCGTGGGAATGGAAGGGGGTAATAGAAGAACAGTTTCCAAACCTCAACCTTGAGGACAAGGTCTGTTTCAAAGGAGGGGGTATTTATACGAGTGGAAGGGACAGACCGGTTATCATTCATCAATACCGCAGGAAGAAGAACTTGAGGAGGAAGGCAACAGACGTGGGTTCTAAGGCTGGGAATAATGACCTAACTGCAGAAGGATCCAGAATCTAGTGACTCATCAGACACGTCACAGGTGTTTCAGTAAGAAGGGATAAAATGCATCAAGTCAGTAACGGTTTAGGTGATGAGCTGGCTCTATACATGGGAAGCTTGACTCACCAACCATCTTTGCTTTTGCTTTAGTACTATAAGGACGTTGGAGTCCAAGGGTGTTTTTTTATCTTGAATCATCTTTGTTTTCAAGTGTGTTAAGGAGAGTAAGGAACTCCATAATTTTCCTATGTATCTTGCATTCTCGGATTATCAATAATAAAGGGTATTATTCATTGGTAGTTTTCAGAGATTACAAGTTACAACCTATCAGAATCGTCAAACATGACTTCTCTGATCATCTCAGGTCAGATGTACAAAATCCTTGAAATACAAAACTCATCCAACACTCTTAGACTTGTGAGGCAAGACCTTTTTGGTGAATCACTCTGCTTTGCTACCTTCACCGGCACAATGTTGACCCCTGAAATCTTTGAGCTTTTGCCAGACTACATGACCCTCTTTGTTTACTATCTCTGTGACGCTCGTCTTCACAATCCTTCGAGCTTCACATGTCCAAAGAGTGGTGTTGCCTCGGTGTAGAAGAAGGATGGAAAACATGAAAGCTATGGTGCGAGTTTCAACATCATTGTTCCCACTAGTTACGTTCCAGAGGTGGAAGCTTTGAATTTAACGCGTTTGGAAAGTGTTCTTAGAAATGGATTTGAGGTGAAGCTAAAGATTGATGAGAGAAGGTGTCAAGAATGTAAAGCTAGTGGTGGAATATGCGGGTACGATGTTACCACTCCAGTTTGCTGTAAGACAAACTCTTCATCAGGTTCAGTAATCAACTGCAGTCGAATGATTCCATCTGGATCTAGTGGTAAGTTTATGTACTATCGCCAAATTTCTCTAGTTGTAAGTTCCTTGGGAGCAGTTATGGTTTTGGTGGTTTTAATAGTCATTTATAGAAAAAGGAAAACTCGAAATGCTTTGAGAAAACAGAACCTTAAGGCGCTTATTCCGCTGAAGGAGTATACGTACACTGAAGTGAAGAGAATTACAAAGTCATTAGGAGAAGTAATCAGACAAGGAGGATTTGGGACTGTTTACAAAGGAAAACTCCGGGATGGTAGAATGGTAGCGGTTAAGATGTTGGAGGAGTCAAAGGGAGACGGCGAAGACTTCATAAATGAAGTTGCAAGCATGAGCAATGTAGGACCAAAATTTGGCACACTACGTGATTGGAGATGGATCGCGATAAGAAAACCGTTAAGGAAAGAGATCAGATGGATAGAGTGGAGTCGAGATACGAAATCTCTTTCCTTAACTCTAAGAATCTCCCGTAGTGTGACGGGTTTGTGAGATTCCGAGTCCCAGGATAAAACCACAGACTAATCGTGTTCGCAAACACTCGAACAACGATTCTAACGAACCGATTACTACGATACTCTCGACGAAAACTTACTGTAAACGAAAGGAAGATTGTTGATATGTTTCTGATAGAATCGGTGAAAAATTTGGTGAGTATTTTTGTTTCTGTTTCTCAGAGCGTAAGAAGAAAGGAAGAAGACGACTCAGTTTATAAAAAACTGACGGAGAGGCAGTTTTAAAACCGTAGAGAGGTTATCTCCGGTTTGTTTTCAAACTGTCGTCGGTTTAGCGTTTTTCGGTTTAGCGAAACTACAGACGAACCGACGCAACGTTTTGGGTCGAAAACGAGATGGGCTTATGCGTTTTGGGCCATTTAGATGGTCCAAAAAGATATTTAATTGGGCCGGCAACGGCCCTTTAGCCCAAGCCAAAGCCAAAGCCAAAACCCAAGCCCAAGCCCAAGCCAAAACCCAAGCCAAAGCCAAAGCCAAAACCCAAGCCCACGCCCACGCCCACGCCCACGCCCACGCCCACGCCCACGCCCACGCCCACGCCCGGCCCGTCCCGGCTCGGTCGGTCGGTCGCGCGTGTGGGGATTCCCTCTCTTTTATGGTATATAGCATTTGCTATGTTTTGAACAAAGGTATATGAGTGGCTCCTTATATAGCACTTGAAAAATTCTCAAACTTTAGATGTGGGATTTTTGCATGTCACTCACTTAAACCAAAAGACTTTTCTCTTCACTTTTCTACCAAATTTGGGTTAGACAAATGCCCAATACAAGGCCCATTTGTTTAAGCAATAAATTGGTTCCAACAATCCCCCACATGAACAGAAATGACTCTAAACAAATGAAGACTCGACTTAACTTAACTAGACATGACTGGACTAGACTAGACTTTACTGGACTAGACTAGACAGACATTCGAGAGTATGCGAAAATGCAACTATATTTGAGAGGTAGCGTTTTCCAGCTTTGAACCAATCATCTTTGATATCTGTCGGGTTTACTTGGCCAGTTAGTGAACATGGTGTCTTGAACCAACCAGATTTTTATGTAAACCTAGACAACAGAAATCGCATAGCGACATTTTCTCGTAGAGCTCAGTTCTCTATTGTGTTCATTTTGGCCTTGAACATGTCCTGGTTATCATGAGTGAACTTGGAGAATATAGCATGACCTTCATTCTCCTAGAAACGGCCCCATTTCACACTCACTAGGTGATTTGTCATTAACTTTGTTCTAAGATGTTTTCTGTACCATTCCACAGATATCTCAAAGGTAATTAATCATTAAAAGCCACAGCTTAACCTTATTACACACACGTAACACGGTTTATTATCTTAGGAACTGGGTATAGACATAGTCTTACAGTGTACAATTCTGAATTAGTTTGATTTTGTTGTCCCTTTTGAACCTAGATTTTGGGATCTCCAGCCACATAGGTGAGGTATCCATCAAACGTCATCTTAAGTTATAGACTTTAAACCCATTCCTTTTGATAATTTAACAACTTGATCTCGAGGCAAACTTTTGGTGAACGGATCAGCTAAGTTTTCTGCCGATTTGATATAGTCTATTCTGAGTACTCCAGTTGAGATCAGTTGCCGAATGGTTTTGTGTCGCCTTCTGATGTGACGAGATTTACCATTGTATAGGTTATTCAGTGCCCTGGATATCGCTGATTGACTATCACAGTGTACACGTAATGCTGGCACTGGTTTTTCCCACATTGGAATATCTTCCAAGAAGTTGCGAAGCCACTCTGCTTCTTCTCCAGCTTTGTCTAAAGCTATGAACTCGGACTCCATGGTTGACCTAGCCAGTAGAGTTTGTTTGGAAGATTTCCAGGATACGGCTCCACCGCCAAGCGTAAAGATATATCCGCTTGTTGATTTCGAGTTTCTAGAATCCGAAATCCAATTGGCATCACTATAGCCTTCTAGAACTGCTGGTTCTGGACCATAGTGTATGCCGTAATTTTTGGTGTATCGAAGGTAATTCAATACCCTCGTTATAGCCTTCCAATGATTATGGCCGGGATTACTCGTATAACGACTGAGGACGTTTATAGAGTGTGCTAAATCGGGTCTAGTACAGTTTGTCAAGTACATTAGACTTCCAATTATTCTTGCATACTCCACTTGGGACACTGGTTCACCTGAATTCTTGGTTAGATGAATTTGAGAGTCCATTGGAGTTTTTGCAGTTCCAATTGAGTAAGTCTTGAACCTTTCTAGAATCTTTTCAGCATAATGATCTTGGGATAATGTAATTCCTTCAGAAGTTCTTATGATTCGTATTCCTAGAATTACCTCTGCCAATCCCATATCTTTCATGTCAAATTTCCCTTTGAGCATGTTTTTTGTTCTATTGATGATATCTTTGTTGTTTCCAACGATAAGCATATCATCTACATATAAGCACAACAAGAAATACTCTGTCTGAGTACTCTTGTAATATATGCATTTATCACATTCATTTATGCTGAAGCCATCTGACAACATTACGTTGTCAAACTTTTCATGCCATTGTTTAGGAGCTTGTTTAAGACCATATAGAGATTTCACAAGTCGACACACTTTGTGTTCTTGTCCGGGGATAATGAACCCTTCTGGTTGTTTCATGTAAATTTCTTCTTCTAACTCACCGTTTAGAAAAACAGTTTTTACATCCATTTGGTGAATTTCAAGATCTCGTAATGCAGCAATACTTATGATCATTCTGATAGAGGTTATTCTCGTGACCGGATAATAAGTGTCAAAGAAATCCAAGCCTTCTTTTTGCCTGAATCCTTGCACCACAAGTCTAGCTTTGTACTTGTCTATTGCTCCATCATATTTCATTTTTGTTCGAAAAATCCATCTGTTTCCAAGAGCTTTGCACCCTTGTGGCAGATCAACGATTTCATAAGTATTGTTTTGCATAATGGAATCCATCTCACTATTGACTACTTCTTTCCAAGAAGGCGCATCTGGAGTGGACATCGCTTCCATATATGTTTTTGGCTCGTTTTCTGCTAGAAACACTACCAATAATTCGGAGCCAAAATCTTTCTCTTTACGAGCTCTTTTACTGCGTCTAGGTTCTTCTGCTTCTTCAATTTCGTCATTGAGAGCAGTGCCTGAGCTACTTGCTTCGTTTCCAGGGATATCCGCATCACGTTGTGCACGAGTCCGTTTATTACTTGGTCTATCTTTACAGGGAAACACATTTTCAAAGAATGAAGCATTTCGTGACTCCATTATAGTGTTGACCTTGATAGTTGAAATATCAGACTTATGAACAAGAAACCGATAAGCATTACTATTATGCGCGTATCCGATAAAAATGCAATCTACCGTCTTTGGGCCTATGGTAACCTTCTTTGGAAGTGGTACTGCTACTTTTGCCAAGCACCCCCACACTTTCAGGTATTTGTATGAAGGTACATTACCTTTCCAAAGTTCATATGGAGTTTTCCCGGTTACTTTATGAGGTATTTTGTTGAGGATATAATTTGTGGTAAGCAAAGCTTCCCCCCACATGTTCTGGGCTAACCCAGATTCCTGCAACATTGCATTCATCATTTCTTTAAGAGTTCGATTTTTTCGTTCCGCAACTCCATTAGATTCCGGTGAATAAGGAGCAGTTGTCTGGCGAATAATTCCGTGTTCTCGACAAAATGAATTGAACGGTTCACCATATTCTCCTCCTCTATCACTGCGGATCATCTTTATTGTTTTTCCAAGTTGATTTTCGACTTCCAACTTGTATTCTTTGAATTTCTCCAAAGCTTCATCTTTACTATGTAACGGATAGACGTAGCAGAATCTTGTACAATCATCAATGAAAGTTACAAAATATTTCTTTCCGCCTCTAGATTGAAGAAATTTTAAATCGCACAAGTCTGTGTGAATTAATCCGAGAGGTTCGGTTGTTCTTTAAACGCTTGGTGATGGAGTTTTAGTCAGTTTCGCTTGAACACAAATTTCACATTTATCTTTGCTTATTTTCTGTTTTGGAATCAGGTTCATGTTCATTAATCTACTCATAGATTTAAAGTTAACATGTCCTAAACGTTCGTGCCATAACTTAAAAGACTCCGCAACATAAGCAACAAGATTAGCATTAAACTTGTTCTTCGAGGTGGAAGCCTCGGTTACAATACTGACACCAACGTCAGCAGAACGAATAACATTTTCAACAGACATTTTGAATAAACCATCACAAACAAATCCCTTACCCAGAAACATTCCATTCTTAGACAGCACAAGCTTATCAGCATCCAGCTTGACAGTGAATCCGTGCTTGCTCAGGAGAGATCCCGAAATCAGATTCTTACGCATGTCCGGCACGTGGACCACGCTGGTCAAGCTCAGCTCACGTTCCGAGGTAAGTTTCATAACAACCTTTCCATATCCAGCGATCTTCGACGTAGCAGAATTACCCATGCAGAGCTTCTCATTCCCTTTGTTCTTCTTGTAGGTGGAGAACATTTCCCTATCCATGCAAATGTGCCTGGTTGCACCGGTGTCAAACCACCAAGTCTTTGGGTGGCTTTCAGCAACGTTTGCCTCGGTGACCACCGCACACATGTCAGCATCAGTGATGGTGGAAGTGAGATTGGCTTCAAACTTAGCATTGTTTTGGTCCGCCTTCTTACTGCGACACTCAGAGGCCTTGTGTCCTACCTTGTGACAGTAGTTACAAGTTCCAGAAAACCTCGGCTTTGAAGGTTCACCACCAGCCTTCTTCTTGAACTTCTGAGTGTTCTGAGGACCAACCTTTCCCTTGCCTTTGTCATGGTTCCCTTTATTCTGCCACTTTCCTTTCTTAGCAGTCTGGTGCTCAGCCAAATTCCCATTGTTCTCACGATTCTGAGCACTTGCAGCTTCGAGGTTCATGCGGTTTGTGGATTCAATCCGTAGACGCATGATCAGGTTCTCTATGCTCATCCACTTCCTCTTCAACTTGAGGTAGTTCTTGAAATCTGTGAATCCTGGCGGAAGCTTCTCGATCATACAAGCGACCTGATAGGTTTCACACAGCCTCATACCCTCGGCATGAATCTCATGGAGAAGGTTATGCACCTCGTCAACTTGTTCCATCAGGGGACGAGAATCGACCATCTTGTAGTTCTCGAATTTTGCTACAGCATTCTTCTGAGATCCAGCATCTTCTGAACGGTACTTCTTATCCAGAGAGTCCCACAGTTCCTTAGACGTCGCAGCGTTACTGAAGACGTTGAACAGCTGGTCAACCGGACGACTCTGGATGTAACCCTTACACAGAAAGTCACCGTGTCTCCACGCATCAACACTTGCGAGTGCATGGAAATCAGTGTTGTCCGCTAGGAGTGTAGGACAGTCCTCACGGATGTACTTTTCCAGATTGAGCGTGGTCAGATAGAAGTGCATCTTCTTTTGCCACATCTTGAAGGATCTTCCATCAAACTTATCAGGAAGCAATCCAACAGAGGTTGCAGATGGCATCTGCACGGTTGGAAACTGAGTCGTGTTAACAGTTTCAGACTGTGTGGCAACCGGAATTGCAACCGTAACAGGCGGTGGATTCCCAAACTGCACTTGAGCAGTAGGAGTCTCAGAAGACCCAGCCTCGAGGGTTACGTTGGCCGCAGCATCAACGTTGACATTGGTGTTTTCGTTTTCGGTTTCCATTTCTGAAAAACCAAAAAGACAGAGAAAACAAAAATTTGTTAGAACGATTTAATGTGTAAACACAGATAAATCAGAAAACTTTCGATAATAAGATTGAATCGCAATTCAGAAATATTATCGAAAAAACATAGATGTTTAACCGTTCGCAAACGATAAACGATTCTATCCCGACAGAAACCAATCAGCGAGAACGTTGTGAAGCGATTGCGATACAAGGTTTCTGTTAAAAACGTTTCTATTATCGCAATCCAATCCGTAAGGATTTTCTTAGAGTTAAGATTGTAGGACCAAAATTTGGCACACTACGTGATTGGAGATGGATCGCGATAAGAAAACCGTTAAGGGAAGAGATCATATGGATAGAGTGGAGTCGAGATACGAAATCTCTTTCCTTAACTCTAAGAATCTCCCGTAGTGTGACGGGTTTGTGAGATTCCGAGTCCCAGGATAAAACCACAGACTAATCGTGTTCGCAAACACTCGAACAACGATTCTAACGAACCGATTACTACGATACTCTCGACAAAAACTTACTGTAAACGAAAGGAAGATTG
Source organism: Arabis alpina (assembly GCA_900128785.1). Taxonomy (NCBI): domain Eukaryota; kingdom Viridiplantae; phylum Streptophyta; class Magnoliopsida; order Brassicales; family Brassicaceae; genus Arabis; species Arabis alpina. Next base: position 29,129,986 of record LT669793.1, on the reverse strand, counting down.
TTGATATGTTTCTGATAGAATCGGTGAAAAATTTGGTGAGTATTTTTGTTTCTGTTTCTCAGAGCGTAAGAAGAAAGGAAGAAGACGACTCAGTTTATAAAAAACTGACGGAGAGGCAGTTTTAAAACCGTAGAGAGGTTATCTCCGGTTTGTTTTCAAACTGTCGTCGGTTTAGCGGTTTCCAGTTTAGCAAAACTGCAGACGAACCGACGCAGCGTTTTGGGTCAAAAACGAGATGGGCTTATGCGTTTTGGGCCCAAAAATGAAAGGCTTTTTCAGCTCATTTAGATGGTCCAAAAAGATATTTAATTGGGCCGACAACGGCCCAAATTAAAGCCAAAGCCCATGCCCGAGCCCGGCTCGGTTCGGTCGGTCGGTCGCGCGTGTGGGGATTCCCTCCTCTCTTTTATGGTATATAGCATTTGCTATGTTTTGAACAAAGGTATATGAGTGGCTCCTTATATACCACTTGAAAAATTCTCAAACTTTAGATGTGGGATTTTTGCATGTCACTCACTTAAACCAAAAGGTTTTTCTCTTCACTTTTCTACCAAATTTGGGTTAGACAAATGCCCAATATAAGGCTCATTTGTTTAAGCAATAAATTGGTTCCAACAAGCAAAACATCCCATGTTAATATTGTCTCAGTTCTGGGATTCTACTACGATGGTTCCAAAAAGGCCATTATTTATGAGTATCTCGAAAACGGTTCATTGGATCAGTTCTTCTCGAGCAAAGTCCGGAATAAAGACTGGAGAATAATTAATGAGATCGCACTAGGCATTGCGCGTGGTCTCGAGTACTTGCATAATGGGTGCCAAACAAGAATTGTGCATTTTGACATTAAACCTCAAAATGTTCTCTTGGATGGCAATCTTTGTCCCAAAGTTTCTGACTTTGGACTCGCAAAACTCTGCGGGAAAAGAGAAAGCATCTTGTCATTGATAGATACAAGAGGAACTATAGGTTATATTGCCCCTGAAGTATTTTCAAGAATCTATGGAAATGTGTCTCACAAATCAGATGTTTATAGCTATGGAATGTTGGTAATCGAGATGATCGGAGCAAGAAACAGAGAAACATCTAAAAACTCGGAATCTAACACAAGCTCAATGTACTTTCCTGAATGGATATATAAGGATCTTGAAAATGGCAACTACAAAAAGCTTCTCAAGGAGGAAATCACAGTAGAAGAAGAAAAAATCGCATAAAAACTACAGTATTCTAGGTATTTAATCCACATAGACCAAATCACAATGGGTTGTTTTTATTTTGATGCAAAGAAAGTAGTTACAGTATCGATGTATAAATTTAATAAGGAAAAGTGTCAGATTTCAAGGTTATCGCCCTACTTTGTTTAGATCATATTACTTTGTTAAGATCAGTTCTAGGACTTATCTCAGAGAATATGAATTACAGAAAATCATATTACTTAACAGGCAAGAGGTAAAGATTCGCTCTAGAACTCAAAGCAAAAATGTATATTGATCTACTCTCGCCGCACCAATCACTTTGTTTAACAACTTAAGCCTCTAAATTCTCGTTTGATTTTTTATTAAGTAAACATACAGTAAAGTCTAATGCTCCAGACCTGTCCCATACATCGCTCTTTAGCAAAATTGCCACGTAATACATAAAACGCATAAAACTAGATACACTAATAAAAGCAGTCCAATTCTTGATGTTACAACTACAAAGAAATCTTATCTGTTTGCATCTAATGAAATTTAATTTTAACAACTACCAACAAACTTGACAATTCATTCAGACTAATTGGCTTATCGTTTACGGCAACTACTAGTGAAGTCATTGGAGATTAGTCCAAAGTCCATCGTTGTCACACAAGTGTGAAACAGAGGACCTTTACGTGCTACTTGACTTCAATTCCTTTGGTAAAGTTTTGTTTATAATTTTCCTCTTCTTATCAATTTCTCCAAGAAATATAAACGAAATATACTTTTAAAAAAGGGTGATGGATTCTCCAGCACTAGGGTTTAGTACTGTGATATTGGTCACGATCTTGTTTCATAACCTTCCTTGTGCTCTAAGCAACCTAGCTCTCTTGTCATGCGACTCTGTTTTTGATTGTGGAAACGTCATAGAAAAATTCCCATTTTGGGGAGATAATCGTGGCCAACCTTGTGGTCATCCATCTCTAAAGCTTACCTGCGACAGAGCTTCAAACAAAACCTCTCTAAATGTCTCCAACGTCTTGTTCAATGTCATTCACATAGACAACACATTCAAAACTCTTAAACTTGTAAGACAAGATTACTCTCTTTCTTTCTGCTCTGTTCAATCATTCACCGAAACAAAGTTTCCTACTAAACTCTTTGAGCAATCACCCGATTACAAGAACCTCACTGTTTTCTCTAACTGCGACCCTCGCTTTCATTACCTCGAGAATTTTACTTGTTCAGAGGGAGGGATTGGCTCGGTATATCACAGCGAGAATTATCACTGGTTTTGTCGAACGATGTCCAAAGTTATCGTTCCTGCGGGTTTCGTACCTGAAAAAGAAGCTTGGAATTTGGAAAATGTCTTGAGAGAAGGATTCGAAGTGAAGCTGAAGATCAATGAGAGACCATGTCGAAAGTGTTTAAAAACCGGTGGATTTTGCAGCTTCGACAAGTCTGCAACACAGTTTTGCTGCAAGGAAGATTTTTCTTTTTATCCAAATAGGTTAAAAGAGTTGTCTGGTACGTTACTCGGAATGAAATGCGTTGAAATTGTTCCTTCTGATGGTAGTGTCGAGTTCATGTCTGTGGACAGAACTCCTCCACATAGATTTGAGTATGTCATGACGGGTAATCGAGGTTAGTTTCCTAGCAATAGAGCGCTTGTGTTGTGGTTGTTTGATTTTCGTGTTCGAAATTTATTTAACAATCAATTTCATGTGCAGCGTTAGTACTCAGTGTATGTATGGGCTGTTTGATTGTATCAATGCTCATATACTTTTTAAACAAGATCGAAGCATTAAAACATCCAAGAATTGAGAATCTTGAGGAACTTGTACTACTGAAACGGTATAGCTATGCAGAGGTTAAGGAAATCACAAACTTGTTCGCTCAAGAAATTGGGAGAGGAGGATTCGGGATTGTCTACGGAGGAAACCTCAGTGATGGCCTCAAGGTTGCAGTGAAGGTCTTGAAGGAGTCAAAGAAAAATGGTGAAGATTTCATTAACGAAGTGGCGAGTATGAGCAGAACATCTTATGTTCATATAGTTTCTCTGCTTGGATTTTGCTACGAAGGGTCCAAAAGAGCAATTATATATGAATTTGTGGAGAATGGATCACTCGATAAATTCATATCGAGTGAGGCCTCGCTGCGCATTGACCTGAGAAAACTATATGAGATTGCACTTGGAGTTGCACGAGGCCTTCACTACTTGCATTATGCTTGCAAGACTAGGATTGTTCATTTCGACATAAAACCACAGAACATACTATTGGGAAAAGATCTTTGTCCAAAGATTTCTGATTTTAGACTTGCCCGGCTCTGTGGGAGCAAGGAAAGTATCTTGTGGATGTCAGAGACGAAAGGAACCATCGGGTACATCGCACCTGAAGTGTTTTCAAGAATGTATGGGAGAGTCTCTCACAAGTCGGATGTGTATAGTTATGGCATGATGGTTCTTGAGATGATTGGAGCAAGAAAAAGAAATCATGTATCCGACAACAATAGTTCAATGTACTTCCCTGATTGGATCTACAAAGATCTTGAAAAGAAAGATTGTAAAATGCTTCTCGGTGATCATATAACAGAAGAAGACGAAGATGAAGAGTTTATGAAGAAGATGGTTCTTGTGGGGTTGTCATGTATTCAAGCATGCCCATCAGATCGTCCATCAATGAATAGAGTTGTTGAGATGATGGAGGGAAGCCTAAGTTCTCTTGAAGCTCCTCCTAAGTATCTTTTGCATTTATCTGCATCCCCCATGCCTCCATCTTCTTGCCCTGAAGAAGCGACTCCAATTACCTCCGAAGAAAGTGCATAAGTTTCATGAAAACTTTGTGTAGATGTGTAAGGGGGAGAGAGGGGCATTTATGTTTTTTGTTTGAGTTCTGTTTGGTTAATTCAGCTTTACTCTAGCAAAATCAGTCTCGTTTGGTTTGGTTTACGTTCGATTCAATTTGGATTTAGTTCGGATTAATTCTGTTTGAATTTCGAAACGAACAAAGCCGATGAAGTTGAAGAAAATTTTACCAAACAGGTTCTGCATAAAGCCATAAACTATGATTTGGTTTGGTTTAACATTTTCTTGGTTGGTTTAGTTTGGTTGGGTTAAATATTTTTTCTATCTACCTTATGCCTTCAAGAAAAATATTGTTGTACGTATGAAATGTAGAAAATATTGTTTTACGTCGAAATATTGTTTCATCTAGTTTTAGCTACGTGGTCTTGTCGGCTCTGTGATATATCATGGTTTTTACTAACTTTTAGTCATGATTTAACCTAGTTTTATCTAGTCTTTTTGGTATTTGTTTAGCGTTTAGTCTTGGCAGGTTCGTGTATGAATGGAGCTTAATTGGTGATTATGGACCATCTTGGAGCATCAAAGAAAGAACAACTGAAGTTGTCAATTGCCGTCAGATTGGCGCGTCTATCGACGGAAGCATCCTAGCGTCGATCGACGGAAGATGTTAAGTTGCGAAGAAATCAGATTTTCTAATTCTGAAGATTTCCTTCTCACCCCATAAGTTCCAGAAGTTAACAAATAAAGCCCAGCCTGAATCCTAGCCTATGAATACTTAGTTTTCTTTTAGTTTTCATTAAGTTTTCTATTATTCAAGACCTAGAGAGATTCAGAGAGATTTTGAGAGTTAAGGAGACACGTTTTCAAACCATTCAGATTTCTTCGAACCCTTCTATATCTCTTTCTCTTACTCTATTTTAATGCAGTATTATTCAGTTATTGTGATTTGCGTTGCTTCCATGTCTGAGTAATTTGCTTGTTAGGTTTAGGGTTTTCAACAGAATTAAGATGAATTGTTACAATTGAATTCATGTTAGGATTATCTTATGGTTCTTCATCTAGATTGCTTTAATTCTGATTTAGGATTAATCACCCTTAATTAGACATCTTAGGTTGATTAATTAGAAGTGGAAGCATCAATTGATAACCTGACCATAATCTTAGATGAGTAAATTCACCTATTCTCAAAGGATTTGGTTTAGGGATTTTGTGAACAATTGATTGACTTTACAAAGGAATTTGGATTTCTAGGGTTTATGCATAGATAATTAATTCAACGGAAGTCGTTTAATCTTACATTAGCGTTTCAAGTTCGAGAATGAATCTTCATTAAAATCCTGACAGTTTTATAATTTTACAATTTTTCTTTACCTGCGAATTTCCCGAAACCTAGCTTTTGTTTAACTGAATTCTTAAAAACCAACAAACCTTTCTTAGTTTTAAATTGTTTCTTGCTTTTACTTTACTCTATTCGCTTAACTCAATTTGAAGTCATACATTCTATTGTTTGATTTGACTCTCAGTGATTCAACCCCTACTACAATTGATCTCTTAATTTGATATAGTAACTCAGGGCAAATTTGAGCATATCACTCTATGTATCAGAAACATATCTCAAGCGTGTATTGCACCCTCATTTGAGGTTTTATGATTGAAGTTTGATGCCAAAAAAAACGTCGGAAGTGTAGAATCTCTTTCTTTTTTTGTGAGCGTATGGAAATGCTTCGACCCGGATATCCTTACTCGCGGTAAAGTTCCATATTAGTTTGTCCGACCAGACTTAGCCACTTTCAGATTTTTCTTTACTTGATATTTTTTAACGTTTTATTCGATCTAGACAAGATTTTTCAAGTATAAACGTTTTTACTTAAATTAAACGTTTTTCAAGTACAATAGTAAGATTGCTAATCAACTATTACATCGCTTTTAAATATTTCACTCAATCCTACCCAAATCCACCATCCTTCCTTCATTGCCTTAGTTATCGCTAATCAAGCATTACCGTCGTGGGTAATCTCTTTACATGCATCAATAAGGAAGCCTAAGCAACTATGTTGTTCAGTGAGAACAATCACCTTGTCCCTAGTCAGCCACATAATCGATATCACAATCAAATAGTCAATTCAATCAGTCAAACATGCTTATCAAACAGTCATTCGTCAAGTCTGATCATCCCAATGCACTCGAACATTACTCGAATAGTCTTCCCGCAAATAGACAAGCCTTATCGAGCATCCCAAGCATTTTACATGATCTAAACTCTCCGTGAAAGGAATCTAGCATCAAGACCGAACCAGAAAATAACATAGTACATATAAGCAAACAGTCGGAAGAAACCAATTCAGCGGTCCTCTTGAGTTTGGGAATATCTCTTCCCCATCTAAACTGCGAACGTCAAACATTGGAGAAAAACATTTATGTTCTCTTCAGGTCTTCCCCATATACGATATGATAGAAGATATTATACTACTTGGTTATATTTTCTCTGAATAAAATTAATTTTTGTTCATCCATAATTATTTGTAATTGATTTTTTGTTTGAAATTTATTTAGTTGCGTTGAAAATAGTAACTGCTTAATTGAAAATAGTTTCTCTAAAATTGTCCTTTTACTTTTCCTTTTTGAACAAGATCTGTAATCGGTTGATCTTATCTTTTCCTCTACATTCACCGATAATTCAATACATTTTGTAATACGAAATGGACTTAACTCACATGATTTCCGATATAAACATGAAAAGTAATGTGTTTTGGTATATTGTTGTTCAAGTTTTACGGATACGGAGTGACGATAATTGGTCCACTATGAATTTGATTTTCTGAGATGAAAAGGTAACATCAAATTTGCTATTGTTTATCAATTTTTTATTTCAGTAGTTAAATATGTATTTTGAAATTAGATTTTATAATGTTAGGGTTCAAGAATTATGGGTGTTGATTATAGAGAGTATGTGAGCAAATTTATCAAATGCCTTGAGGAGGATCAATGGTATTAAATTACAGGTTTCGATTTCCATTGGTGTGGTATATTTGTTTGGTACACACCACATTCTTACCAAATCCGACTAGGGAATCAAACAGAGATTACACGTTTGTTTTAGTTTGACATGCCTAACCTCAAACCGTTTACATCTATTGAAAATATTCTAAACGGTACCGTTCCAACTAGCCGTCATGTTGGTATGTATTTTATAGGTTATGTTTGTTGTATTTAACAAGTGATTAATTATTGTATGAATCTAATGTGTAGTTTGTATTTTAGTTGTTGTTTTAGGTGCAATAGTAAGGGTTGATGATTATATTTCAAAAGATATTGCATCAAGTCAGAATGAGTTTCTCCACTTTTTTTTGTCCAAGATGTAAAGTAAGTGTTCATTCATAACCCTTGATCATTGATGAGACTTATTGTTCACGTGCTAACAATGTAATGCAAACACAAACAAGATACCAAATAAAACCAAAGCAAGCTAACAACCTATCTCATAATCCGATTGTAGCAAGTATGGAATCGAACACAAGGAAACATGGTTAGAGAGTACTAAGATGCATGACATTCTGATTAAGGTAAAGCAAACATAGAGAGTGGTTTGTTTCATGTAACATAGCTAAATACTAAAGAAAAGAAAGAACTTTAAACGCAGAGAGAATGATTTCTAGATGCAGAGGTGATTAAAGTGTTGAACTTTAGGAACATCAACTGGTTAGAACTAGCAAGGTCAAGCTAAACGAGGTAAAGGTCTCTCTTTTAAGAACCACCTAGGCATGGACCACGAAGATAAGCACACCTACTGTCGTGGTGCAATACTCATTTGGAGAGTCTTTGTTCTTGCTTCATTATCGTGGCGAGACTCAAAGCCACTCCAAGCTTTATAGATCAAGATCCAATATAGCCCATGCACCACAACTGCATCACTGTCGTGGCAGAGGGTAGTACGCCGAGCAAAAGGTTGGTCAAGTATTTTCACAAACACCTGTCGGGCAGGGAAACACTTAAGCTCAAGATCTAAGTGATTAATCTCGATCAAGCATTAAGCTCACCTAAGCTCGAGGATCTACTCCTACCTTAGCAAGACCTTATAAGCTCTAACTTACTACTCCGAAGCTCAATGAGCTGACTACTCACTCATGGTTATGGAAGAAATCATGATTGAACTCAGAGAAAGTGATGAATTTGAAATCATAAAAGTGATTAAAGATTGCAGAAATTGTAAACTTAAACTTGATTGAAACTAAAAACAAGTAGTACTTAGCACACCAATATTTACAGAATTGCGCTAAGGAAGCAAAAATCACAAGAATACTAAGCTTAAAAACGAAATCAGGAGACTCTGCTTACTCTTCACACGGCGAAAAACATGGTTTTTATACTGCCTTGTGAACAGTTGCCGGGTCAACCCTAGTCAACGCGGGTCAACAAAATAAAAGTAAAAAAAAAAGTCAACAAAAAGCAGAAGTTATCGGTCACACCCGACATGGTGTGTGACAGATACGTTGTGCAGTCCGTATTCAGTACATGCATTCAGTACCCGGTACATCTGTTTGCATGAACGGTATAATCGATCTTGATCATCGGTCTTCACCGATACCACGAGGTATCGATTGTTTTCTCTATCAGTCTTCATCGATAGGCCGACCCTTGTACCGCGGTCAATGAATCTTCTTCTGTTTTGTGTCTCGCGGTCAGTTGCGTGGTCTATCGGTCTCAACCGATACTTGAGCGCTCGATAACTGCTCATTTGCTTTAATCTTCAAGATTTTCTTCTCCTTTGCACCCATATACTCATCATCTGCACTCCTCCAGGCTCTTTCTAGCTGGATATCACCATTTATGCACATATACCACCTGAAAAAGGGTAAAGAGAAGATAATATGTTCAAAACCTAAACTAAGATCCTAAAATACTAATCTAGAATAAATGCACTCTAAATGATGATAAAAGATGTAGAAAGGATGCTAAAGGGATGCAAATATGCACATGAAAACGGTAGATATATGAGTATGTATTTTTAACATTGGTTGATGTCCAATACTTACAAAGGTTTTTGTTTTATATTAGTAACAAAAAGATCGAGTTTTTTTTTTAGAGGAAAGTATGTCCAAAAAAGTTGGTTCTTATTTGGTTTGTATCTTCCGGTTGTGGATGATTTTTCGATCACACAGTAAGTACATTTCTTATATAACATAATATTTCTATGATATAAGCCCGACTTATTAATAGTGTAGATTTATACTTATCTCCCAACATTGATTTACTTTAAATTTTATGTAGAGCATATCAGTTTAACCAATGCATCTAAGTGCTACGAAATCCTTGAGAGTCCTTGGATAAAAGAAGCCTTCGAATTCGCAAGAAAGTTTACTAGAATATTCTATTTCCTTTCGAATTTGTTATATGAGTATGATTTAGTGATCTTACAATATTTTTTTTATTTCAGGTTCCATATGATATTAGAGTAAATGGTTATTTACATATTTCACTATTTCAAATTCTTATTATATTTTTGTGACTTTTAGTTTGTTGTCATATGATAACTGTTTAAACGCTTCTTGCTTACTTAACGGTTTTTTTTAAATATCTTAGGGTAAATCCCAGGCCCATAAAGGAACCCAGACTAATCCCTGGGGGAGGTGCAACCCATGGATAGACTTTCTCTTCGATATGCAAATGGGCAGAAAGCAAGGATCCATATCCACGTGGGTGTCCAAGGCAATATGTTTTAGTTTCGCATAACAGGCGGATCGAACTTGAAACATGTTAGTGTCCCAAGCCCCGTCTCCTTCTTGCTTACTTAACTTTCCTCTAACAAATTCATATACTCCTCACACTTCTCATTAATACCAATGCTTATATCTGTTTGTCAATTTGGTAATACAACCATTTTTTATAAAAACATTTCAAACGGATACTCTCCTCTACTAGTTGACTCATAAAGCTCATTTGAAATGTCAAGTTTGTATTACCATATCTCTCGGCTCTATTCTTAATCCCTCCAGTATGAACCAGTCTTGGTCATCTCCCAATTCAACTTTCTCCGTTTCCTTTCTTCCATCCTCTTCCCCTAATTCCTTCCTCGCCGCCAAATCTTTCGCCGGAACCGTTCCCATTTGGTACGCCGGAACCGTTGACTCCCGAGGATCCCTCCGGCTCCCAGAACTATATATAGTTCTGTGAGTAGAAACAGTGGTCCTGTGTCACCTCATTGGTCTGCTGTTGCTGACCAATGTCTCGTTTATGGATATTGTGGAAACTTTGGGATTTGTTTGTGTCCGTCTCTTCACTTTGTACGTGTTGATGTGAATGATGGAAGAAAAGGATGCAAGAGAAAAGCTGAGCTAAGTGCTTGCTCTGGCAATACTACCATGCTTGATTTGGATCATACTAGGCTGTTTACGAACCTAGAAGATACAACCTCGGAGGTTTTCTTTGCGGGTAGTGCGCCTTGTAGATACAATTGTCTTGTTAGCAGTACTTGTCTTGCTTCTGTTTCCATGTCTGATGGGTCAGGGAATTGTTGGCAAAAACAACCTGGTTCTTTCTTTACCGGGTACCAGAGCTCATCGGTTTCGGGTACTTTTTATGTTAAAGTGTGCAGTCCAGTGATGTTTGGCCCACCTTTCATTGCTCGAAATGGCGATGATAACAACTCAAAAAGGCACTTGTCAAAGTTAAAACTCATACTTGGTATCCTATTCATAAATCCATTTTACAATACTCTCATGTATAATATAGCACCAAAGTTTAAAGGATTGTTCTTTTATTACAGGAGTGTCAGCAGTTTCAGTTGTGATGATTATTATTTTGGTCGCAGTAATGGTGAGAGCAAAGAAGGTGAGACAGAGTGATTGGAATGGGGAAAACATTGAAGCTGTTGTTATGTTGAAACGATATAGTTACGCAAAAGTAAAAAAATGACAAACTCATTTTCGCATGTTCTCGGGAATGGAGGATTTGGAACTGTCTATAAAGGAAAGCTGCCTGATGGTAACCAGGATGTTGCAGTGAAGATCTTAAAGGAGTCAAAGGGGAATGGAGAAGAGTTCATCAATGAGGTTGCAAGCATGAGTAGAACATATCATGTTAATATTGTTTCTTTGCTTGGATTTTGTTATGAAAGGAACAAGAGAGCTATAATCTACGAGTTCATGCCGAATGGATCTCTCTGTTGGTTTGTAATTGAGTTTGGTTTTATTAGTTATTAATTAAGTTAATATGTTATAATTAAAAGATGTTTGTTAAGGGTCGTGACTCTTAAATTAGGTTATGTTGTTTGGTTTAAGAGTCACAAAGACAAAATACAACTCTTCAAGTTGTGTCTTTTGAATAAGTATTTTAAGTATGTAATGCCTTAATGAATAATAACAAGTTTTTCACGCTTCTTACTCTGTTTTTGTTTCTTGATCTGTTTTTCATCTTTCTTGTTCAAGTCTTCTTGTTCAAGTAAAACACAAACACAAAACATAAGAGAAACACTAAGATGGTATGAGCCAAGTCGATTTAAAGGCCAAATCTAAGATCAAAACAAGACAGAGATCATGGAGACAATGCAACAAGTAATTCCCATATTCGATGGGGATAATTACGTTTTTTGGCGTATCAAGTCCAAGTAAACTTCACATCTTTCCCTGTTAACCGAGTCATTGCTTGAGCCAAACTCGCAAAACCATTCACGAATTTTCGATAGTACCCAGCTAACCCAAGAAAACTTCGGATTTCTGTTGCGTTTCTTGGTCTCGGCCATTCCTTGATGGCTCGGATCTTTTCTGGATCAACCGAGACCCCTTCTTTCGACACAATGTGTCCAAGGAACCCAATACTCCGCTGCCAAAAGCTACACTTGCTTAGCTTCGCGTAGAGTTTCTTTTCCCTTAATCGTTCCATCACTTTTCTTAAGTGACCTTGATGGGTTTCCTGATCTTTTGAATAGATGAGTATGTCATCGATGAAGATGATCACAAACTCATCCAAACAATCACGGAATATCCCATTCATCATCTTCATGAATGCTGCCGGGGCATTGGTTAACCCGAACGGCATTACCACGAACTCGTAGTGGCCATATCTAGTCCGGAATGCCGTTTTCCGAACATCCATCGGATCAATGGGAATTTGGTGGTAACCCGAGGCCAAATCCACCTTCCAGAACCATGTTGCTCCCTTAAGTTGATCCAGCAACTCATCTATCCGGGGTAGTGGGTACTTATTCTTTACCATAACCCGATTCAGTCCCCGGTAGTCGATGCAAAGCCTGAAGCTTCCATCCTTTTTCTTTACAAACAGAACCGGCGCGCCCCACGGCGAACTACTCGGCCTGATGAATCCTTTATCCAACAACTCCTCCAATTGTTTCTTTAACTCGGCCATTTCCGCCGGTGCCATCTGATAAGGTGCTTTGGAGAGAGGAGTCGTTCCTGGTTCAAGTTCAATCGTGAATGGGTCGGACCTATCAGGTGGTAAGCCTTTCAAGGACTCGAACACATCCGCAAAATCCTTTATCACCGGAATATCCTTTAACTCCGCATCCTTCCCGACTTCTGTTACCGAGATAGTGGCTAGGTATGCTTCGCATCCTTTCTCTAGCATCCGTCCTGCCTGGATAGCTGAGACCACTAAACTCCCCGGAGTCGATCTTATTCCTTGGAACTCGACCTTTGCACCTTTCCTTTCAAACCGCACTCGGCCTCGATGACAATCCAGGGTCGCCTTGTATTTGCCAAGCCAGTCCATGCCCAAAATCACATCATGATGCTTAAGTGGGACAACGACTAGGTCGGCAATCATACTTTGGCTCGCTATTTCCACTGGAATGTCTCAGACCGTGCCTAAAGAGTACATGATCTGTCCGCCTGCGGCATTCACGATGCCGCGGCCACTTCCTGGTTCCATTTGGAACATTCCTTTACCGATCATCGCGGGGGACACAAAACTATGTGATGCCCCGGTATCGAACATTGTGTGGGTCGCTACACCACCAATGTCTAAGGTCCCTATACATTCACCTAGAATGCTAAGTACCTACTTATTCATGCATGAGGCCTACATCCTGAGTTTGATCAGATTAGGTAAGACACATACCAGTGATCACATTGAAGTTGCCGGCCTCGCCAGCTTCCTTCGATAGCTCATATACTCGTGGGGTTACAGTCTGCCTTTTGGCTTGCGACTCATTGCCTCCGCGGTTTTCCTTTGGTCCCACTTGTTTTTCTACTTTGAGCTTCGGGCACTCTGTCTTGAAATGCCCGGCTTTCCCACAGTCGTAGCAAGTCCTTTCACCGGAACCAGTCGCCCTTGCGGACCCTTGGTCCGGCCGCGGACAGTTTTGGACCCTATGTTCCTTACTGCCGCATCTAGCACAAGCACCGCTTGTCTTCCAGCACTCACCACCGTGCCTTCTTCCACAAGTCCCGCATTGGCGGCGACTTCCCGATGACTTTCCATCATCCATTTGATCATACTTCCGTTTCTTATCCGCGGATTTGTCTCCACTTGAGCGGGACCGATTCTTCTCAAGCTTATCTTGGGATTCCTCCGCAAGACTTGCCTCCAGCAAGGCAGCCCGCTCTACTAACTCGGATACCGAGCCAAAGGTGCGGACCTTGCAGAGAGTCCGGAGTTCAACCCTTAAGCCCCGAATGAAACGGCGGACTTGCACCGACTCGTCTTCGAGTTCCCTGCCCACATATCGCCTTAGGCGGTTGAATTCCTCTTCATATCCGCGGACCGAACGGTTCCCTTGGGTTAGGTCGAGGAAATCAGCCTCTAACTTGTCCCAGACTTCCGTTGGGAAGTACTTCTTGTTGAATTCAGCTTTGAAATCCGCAAAGGTGACTACACGATCACCCATGCGTTTCTCCAGCGCAATCCACCAATTATGCGCGTCACCTTCCAGGAAGTGAATCGCGATATCTTTCTTGTAGTCCTCCGGGCATCGAGTGGAACTGAAATTTCTTTCCAGCCTGCCCCTCCACTCATCCGCCTCTATCGGGTCCGCACTGCCCTTAAAGCTCCGAGTTCCAAGCTTGGAGACGTGCTCTAACACGCTCAAGTAATCCACCTTGCGGCGGCTAGTCCTTGGTTCCGGAGACTTTAATTCCACGGCTTCTGGAATTGTCACGACCGGAGTTGTCTCGATTGGGATCGCAGTGGGAATCACCGGTGGCACTACCGAAGTTGTCCCAATTGGGATCGCGGTTTGCACTACCACGGGTTCCTCGGTCGCCTTCATAATATCCGTCATGGATTTCATCTGCTCCATCATATCCTGAAGCGTTTTCCACATCTCCGCCATGGTGGGAACCTTGTTCCTTTTTCCGCTTAACGGACGAGTCTTGGCCGATGATTCGGCTTCATCATTCTCAGGAAATTGCATCCCATGCATTTTTCCAATTTCTTCGATCGGAACAAGATCCTCGATTGCGTCCTTCCCATCCACAGGTCCGGATGGGTTCGCATCATCGGTCCGGGCAATGCCCTTATCCTTTTTCTTTCTCTTAATTGTTTCCTTTGTCATCTGCCCAAAAAAAAATCGATAAGTTAGTTCATCATACTAACTATCAAACTCCGACATAAGGTAAAACAAGCCTAACATTCCGCGTGAGACTCGGTGGCAGATGAGTGGTGTTCCCTAAACCCGACATATAACCGTCCTAGGAGCAAGCATGCTCTGATACCAACTTGAAACACCCCAACTCGGACACTAAGTCCGCGATGGACGTTCCCAACCGGATCTCAAAGGATTCCGTGTTACTTAGTCAAATTTTTAGGCCCATTCCTTAAACAAATTCTTTTTCGAGGTTCGGTGGTTTGATTCCGCTTAATCTATCCAAAAACCTTAGAAAGAGATAGAAATAAGCAACAAACGAGATCTTTATTAATTACTATCATAAGATTCGATAACATTGAGAGTTTGTATTATGCTATTACAACATATATCGATCCTAAGTAATTCCGGACTACACCACCCATCGATCCAACCACGAGTCTTCACGCGACTAAGTATGATCCTTCCCACGATCACCATCGTTTCCTGAAACCAAAGGAACATAAGTAATCCATCGCTCTTTTAAGCAATCGGATCAATGCATATGCCGAGATGCCTATATCATGCGGTCTAAGGACTTAGACGAATTCCGAGACTTGGCGCCGAGGTTCACCGCATCCGGTTTGGTCGAGTCACCGAATCCGTTAAGATCCCCAAGCGACTCGCCTTACCACGGATCATCCTCAAGCCTAAGTCCGAATCCGACCCAAGGCTAAACCGATCTAAGATATCATCGTGTCTATCCTAAGAGAGCCTTTGCCCGAGCGAGACTTCCCCGAATCACCGGTGGTCTCGACTCCGAACATCAAGCCAAAGATCTGCACCAACCTTAGCAACGCGTACCGAATGGGCGCTTTACCGCATCTCCTCTTCTAGCGACTAGGTATCCCGGTGAGATCTCTCCCGAATGACCGCCGATCCTTAGTCGTTGTAAGCCTTCTCGATAAACCTTCCGCCTTGATGATTCTCTTGGTGTTTACTCTCGGTATTTCTCTCTTTCGAGTTCTTTCCTTAGAGTTTTTCTTGGGAATTTCCCTTGTTATCCGTGATCCTCAAAACTGACCCCAAGGCCTTCTTATATAGGCGACAATGGCATGGCAGTTATCATAAGGCAACCGTTCGGCCACAACCAGCGAATGGGTGCGAGTGGGTCTAGGAACCCTTTCGGCCTTAACCGCTCAACTGCCCATAACCGCTCAACCGCCAGTGAGGTAACTCAGCTGCCGAACACTCTTTTCAGCTAAGTTGAGTTTCCTGGCAGCTAGTCCAGCTGAGTTGAGTTTCACGGCAGCTCGTCCAGCTTCCCGACAACTACTCTAGCTGACCCAGCTTGCTATTCCAGCTCTTTTCTTCTTTTTCCGACTAAGTCCTCCCAAAAACTAGAGTTAGTCCTTTCGTGGACCATTGGCCGAACTTCCTTAAGATTTTCCTCGAAGCCTTGCCCCATGTCCGACCATGGTCCGTTCTCCGCGAGCTTATCGCGGATCGGGGACGTTACATTTTGGACGGTGGTGGAAGGCGGAGTACCTAACCAACCGACACAAAGTGGAGAGACTCCCGAAGTGTTGTTGCTAAAAACTAAATGGGAAGAAGCGTTGATGCAGGATATGATGGCGTTGCAAATTCTGCAAACTGCCGTGTCAGATCAAATCTTCTCTCGTATTGCACCGGCGGTTACATCGAAGGAAGCGTGGGATGCTTTGCAATCCGAATTTCAAGGAACTCCGCAAGTACGTTTGATAAAGCTTCAATCGTTGAGAAGGGAGTATGAAAACTTGAAGATGAATGAAAGTGACAACATAAAGGTTTTCACATATAAACTAATTGATTTGGGAAATCAATTGAGGGTTCACGGTGAAGCGAGGACGGACTATCAAATTGTCCAGCAAACGAAGGATCTGACTTCGTTGCCGGTAACAGAGTTGATAGGAACTCTGAAGGCACATGAGAAACGTGTGTCATCCCGAAATGAGAACATGACGGAAGGAGCGTTTAATGTTCGAACAAGAGGTGGGAGATCTGGGTACACACCAAAGAACAACAAAAGCCATGAGTACCAAGGCAAAGGCCAAAAATGGTGTGGTTTTTGTAAAAGGAACAATCACACAGAATCTGATTGTTGGAAGAAGCCTAAGAATGAAGATAAAGGCGAGAACGTGTGGAACAAGATGGAATGCTACAATTGTGGCAAAGTTGGTCATTTATCAAGGGAGTGCTATTCTAAAAAGTATGAAAAAGCACACATGAGCCTTGAAGATGACGATGATGAAGGTCATATGCTCTTTAGTGCAAGTGAAGAAACACCAACAACAAACAAAGGTGGTGGATAGTGGCTGCACAAATCATATGACGAAAGAAGCGAGATACTTCACAAAGCTTGATAGAAGTATCAATGTTCCAATCAAAGTAGGCAACAGAGGAGTAATGACGACCGGGAAAGGAGACGTTGCTGTTATGACAAACAAAGGAAAAAAGAGTAATCAAAGATGTCTTTCTAGTGCCGGAAATGGAGAAAAATTTGTTGAGTGTTCCGCAAATCATATCTCGTGGATATCGTATCTTGTTCGAAGACAAACGATGCATAATCTCATATTCAAAGGGAAAGAAGATTATGGAGATAAAAATGGTGGGAAAAAGTTTTCCAATTATGTGGAATTATTCTCAAGAAAGTGCAACAACTACATATGAAGAAGATATGCTCTTACACAAGGAGAAGGTGGCGTTTGAAGAAGGAAAGAAATGGGATTGGGAAAGACGAGTGGGAGCCAAGGAAAACCTCTGTATTCCCGTAAGTGTTTCTCAACCACAAGAAGAAGAAAGAGAAATGATCCCAAGTCATGTTCAGTCTCAATTCGGTGACCGAGACAACAATCAAGGAGGAGAAGGATCTTTGGAACCACCAAAGAAATACAAGTCGATGGCTGAAATTATGCAAATTGCTCCAATGATGGAACTTGACAAAACAGAAGCATGTTTCGTTGTATCCGAGAATTGTGTCTTGCTCATAAGGAATCAAGAGCCAAAAACAGAACGAGTTCAAGGCATTTCCAGCCATATTCATCTTGTACACAGTGATGGTGATGACAAGGAAGAAGAAGAGGATGCTTCTAAAGCACCAAGAGTGGTGGAGTTTGAAGAAATGGCACAAATACAGGAAGCGTGTTTTGTTGCGTCGGATGAACCACAAACGTATGATGAAGTGTTTGAGATCAAGTCATGGAAAGATGCAATGTGGGAAGAAATCAAGGAGATAGAGAAGAACCAAACGT
This sequence comes from Arabis alpina, assembly GCA_900128785.1. Taxonomy (NCBI): domain Eukaryota; kingdom Viridiplantae; phylum Streptophyta; class Magnoliopsida; order Brassicales; family Brassicaceae; genus Arabis; species Arabis alpina. The sequence goes on along the minus strand of LT669793.1, from coordinate 29,112,202 downwards.
GGCTACTTGTGTACGAACCGGAGAAGAAGAATATCCACGACGTGAAGTGGATATATCGTATCAAGACGGATGCGAATGGAAATCCAACCAAGTACAAAGCAAGGTTAGTCGTGAAAGAGTTCTATGCTGTTCCGGTGCACTTGACGTCTCAAGCTTTGAAGAAATAAGGAAGAACCTTAGAGTGAAACCTAAACTCAATTAAGGAAGAGTGTTGGTTTGTAATTGAGTTTGGTTTTATTAGTTACTAGTATTTGACCCGTACCATGTACGGGGTAGGAATCACTTGAATGTTTTTTTAACTAAAAAACTGTTAAAAGTTAACGTATACGATTCAGTGATTGAATATTTCTTTTCCAACTCAAGGGTGAATCTAGTTTTATGCTTGGTAAAATACCATATTATAAGGAGTGGAAAAAGCATTATTCGGAAATCAATACAACCCAAAAAACTTTTCAGGACTGATTGATACAAATATTGTGTTTATTGATACAAATATTGTGGTCTTATTAATGTTTTTAGTGATGATAGAAAACCGACGGTCTTTTTTAATTATAAAGGATATGAATAGTTTTTTTTCAAAAATGGTAGTTATGGATGAGAAAATTTAGGTTTCTTTTTATATTTTTTTTTTTTTAAAACCGTTGTGTTAACTTTTTTTCTATTTTTAATTAATAATTTTGAATGATTTTCCACTTGTCACTCTCTCATTGCACAAGTGACTTGTGATTTAGTAGTAAAGGATTAATTAAGTTAATATGTTATAATTAAAAGATGTTTGTTAAGGGTCGTGACTCTTAAATTAGGTTATGTTGTTTGGTTTAAGAGTCACAAAGACAAAATACAACTCTTCAAGTTGTGTCTTTTGAATAAGTATTTTAAGTATGTAATGTCTTAATGAATAATAACAAGTTTTTCACGCTTCTTACTCTGTTTTTATTTCTTACTCTATTTTTCATCTTTCTTGTTCAAGTCTTCTTGTTCAAGTAAAACACAAACACAAAACCTAAGAGAAACACTAAGACTATCGACAAGTTTATTTCAGAGAATATGTCAACAAAAATGGAATGGGAAAAGTTATATGACATTGCGTTAGGTATCTCTCGAGGCATAGAGTATTTGCAAAATTGTTGTGTATCGAGAATTGTGCATTTCGACATAGAGCCGCAAAACATACTCATTGACAAAGATCTTTGCCCCAAGATTTCAGATTTTGGTCTTGCTAAGCTCTGTAAAAAGTAAGAGCCTCATGTCAATGCTAGACGTGAGAGGAACGGTAGGATACATTGCCCCTGAAGTGTTTTCCAAAAAATTTGGAGGAGTTTCGCATAAATCAGATGTGTATAGTTATGGGATGGTGGTTCTTGAAATGATTGGAGCAAGGAATATAGAAAAAGTTGAACATTCTGGATCCAACAGTAGTTCAATGTACTTTCCTGATTGGATCTATAAGGATTTTGATCAGGGAGACAACATGAGGATATTCGGGAAGCAGCTAACCGAAGAAGAAGATAAAATCGCAAAGAAAATGGTATTGATTGGTCTATGGTGTATTCAGACCAATCCATTTGATCGTCCACCGATGATCAAAGTCGTTGAAATGTTAGAGGGAAATCTAGAGGCTATTCAAGTCCCACCTAAACCTGTATGGTGTTTACCTGCAGTAACGGTTCCAGAAACTCTTGAAGGCAGTCATGAGACTTCGAGTTTCTTAAACCAAAGTCAGTTTGAGAGAGGAAACTCAGCTTGTGAAGATACTTTACGGTTTTCCAAAGAAGTGGTTCGACAAACTGTTGAAAAAATTCAACATAGTTCAAGGTCCTCGTAAACTAAGGTCAACAGCAGAGTGAATCTCTTACGTACAACTTGTCAAGATGTTGAGGTATTCTTGATACTTGGTGTTATAGAATGCAAATTTCATAGTGTTGATTCTATGCTTATGAGATTATGGTTTTTAGGACGGCCTTAAGCTATTTACAGGCCTTGTTAAATATTTCTATAAAATGTATATTTAATGTAGTAAAATATTTTTTTTCTTTCTAAAATTATAGGTTCCCATTTAGTGAATGTATGTATATTTCAATTTTTTAATAAAAAAAAATTTGTATTACTTGAACCAGGTCTTTTCCGATTGTTCTACTTGTATTTTAAATGTTATTCATGAATTTCTAAACAAACACTTGACATCGTTGGAAAACATGTATAATAATGGAGACAAATTTACTGTTTCTATAGAGGGAACCTTCGGGATGGTAGAATGGTAACGGTTAACTCTTGAATGAGTCGAAGCGAAACAATGAAGACTTCATCAATGAAGTTGCAAGCATGGGCAAAACATCGCAATGTTAACATTGTCTCACTGCTTGAATTCTGCTAAGAAGGTGTCAAAAGAGCCTTTATTTCTGAAAATATCGAAAACGGGTCAAGATTTTTGAAGCATGCCCATCAGATCGCCCGTAAGGTCAAGATTTTTGTTTATAGTTAAAACATATATACCTATTATCTTCTTATCGAGATAGCAAGACTCGTCCAATTCTTGATGTTACAAGTACAAAGAAATCTGATCTCTTTGCATCTAATCGAAATTTAATTTTAACAACTACCAACAAACTTGACAATATATTCAGACTAATTGGCTTATCGTTTACGGCAACTACTAGTAAAGTCAATGGAGATTAGTCCATCGTTGTCACACAAGTGTGAAACAAAGGACCTTTACGTGCTACTTGACTTCAATTCCGTTGGTAAAGTTTTGTTTATAATTTTCCTCTTCTTATCAATTTCTCCAAGAAATAAAAACGAAATATACTTTTAAAAAAGGGTGATGGATTCTCCAGCACTAGCGTTTAGTATTGTGATATTGGTCACGATCTTGTTTCATAACTGATACGAGTGAGTTGGATCGACCAGTCATCCTGCACCAATACAGAAGAAGGAAGAACTTACACATTAAGGAGACAAGCTTGGGAAACAAGGCAGATAAGGTTGTTAACCAAAACGCCGAGTTGGGTGAAGCTTCTGGAAGCAACAGAGACACGTCAGCAAAGCTTGAGGGTCCAAGTACAATGGATCAGAGCAACGGCAACAATGAGCTGGCAGTCTAGCACATGGTACTAACGGAATTTGTGTGAGCTGGCCTTGATGCACATGGAGGCTTGACTCACCTAAAGATCTATCTTAGCTTTATATTTAGAGACGTTGAGTCGTCAGTTTGTTTTTCATCTTTTTGGATCACTTTGTTTAAGTTTGTAAGGAGAGTAAGAGGCTCCATAATTCCTCTGTTTGCTTTGTAATTCTTGAACAATTTGGTGAGTAAAGGGTATTATTCATCTAAAGAATTCATGATTTACATTGTATGATAACTAAACTCTATCAATTGGTATCAGATTCTAGTTTTGATCACAACAATGGCACCTAAACCAGATCCTAAGGTGACTCAAATGGCTAAAATGATGGAAGAAATGCGTCTCGAAATGAACAGAATGAGGGATTCTTACTCTCAGGAGAAGGTCAAGCACCTTAATGACGTGGAGAGACTTGAACAACGGATTCGAGCGGCGGAGGAGATCCAGCGAGAAGCTCCCCCAGTCACTCCGGGTCCGGTTGTGACAAGTTCCTTACAGGTAACCCCAGAACCACCGAACCCAGTGGTGGTCCAACGTGAGGGGAAGGCAGTCGATACTGGCACATCTTCGGAGCCACCAGTGATTCAACCGTCTCAAGGAGGTGGCGAGATTCAGACCAGTAAGCTGTTACAACCACCGTGGCGACCACCAGAGGAAAGAAACAATCCGTTGACTCGAAAACTGGAGTTACTTCGGGATGGGTGATTACTCGGAGACACAAAAGATTGAAGCGGTCATAATGTGTTTTCTCGATGATGCGCTGAATTGGTACTTGTGGGAAATGGAAAGAAATCCGTTTGTGAGTTGGGAAACGCTGAAGCAACGGGTCCTTGACAATTTCTCTTTTGGCGACGGGAGTAGTTCCGGTGAGCGATTGATGCGACTGAATCAGACAGGTACGGTACGAGAATACTGTAGAGAGTTTATAGCTCTCGCGTCTAACGCACCAGAGCTCCGTGACTCAGCGCTCGAACTAGCGTTTATAGCTGGCTTTCGTCCGTCCATCCGAGCGAGGATGAAATCGTTCGGACCGCGCCATCTTGAAAAGATGATGAGCGTGGCAAAGACGGTGGCGGATTGGGACCTCGAGGAGGAGGACAGTCCGGCAAGGTCGTCCGATGGATCTATTTCGCAACGAATGGGCCACAATAAAGTGGTGGGCCATAACACACGTGCAGGGTCCAGAAACAACAATGGGCCTAACCTGTCTAAGCCTCGTAACACAAACACGATGGGATCGAATACAGCGGCGTTTCAAGGAGGAGACAAACGAAACCCTACTGCTTACAATCGTGTGAAACCACCATACCGGAAATTAACGCCGGAGGAAATTGAATACCAACGAGTTAACAAGCTATGTTACCGATGCGACGAAAGTTGGCACGTTCGCCACCTTTGTCCCAAGAAGGAATTCACGGTACTGGTGAAACATATGGATGGTAGTGAGACGGAGTTTGAAGAATCGGATGAATCTTACTACTACTAGGAGGATGAGCAGGAAATGACGACCATAACAGAGCTATCCTTGAACTCCATGGTTGGTATTTCCTCTCCTCGAACAATGAAGCTAAAAGGGTCGATTGGTGGTAAAGAGGTCGTCGTGATGATAGACAGCGGCACTTCCCACAACTTCATCTCACAGGAGTTGGTCAAGCGTCTTGTTCTGCCATCCGACGACTCCAATGGATATGGAGTAATGACGGGAACCGGTATAACAGTCCAAGGTAGAGGAAAATGCAAGAATCTCAAGCTTCTTATGCAAGGGTTAGTCGTGAAAAGCAGCTTCTTGCCTCTGGAATTGGGAACAGCGGATGTAATCCTCGGGATGCAATGGTTAATGTATGTTGGAGATATGCGTTGCAACTGGAAGTTCCAGGTGCTGCAGTTTCAAATCGACGGGAATTGGGTCAGTCTCAAGGGAGATCCTAGCCTGTGTTGCACACCAGTTTCACTCAAAGCGCTATGGAAAGGGGTGGAGCAACAGGGCCAGGGAATGGTGGTTGAGTTTGGTGGGATGCAGATTACAGGTGATAATTGGGAAGAGAGGGTTCTGCTGGGTCTGAGATCATTGTTAATGCGTTTTCAGAGGGTGTTTGAAGAACCACTAGAGTTACCACCATCCGGTGGGAGGGAACACACCATTTGTTTGGAACCAGGAGCTGCTCCAGTGAGTGTGAGGCCCTTCAGGTATCCTCAGGTACAGAAAGAAGAGATAGAAAGACAAGTTGCTTCAATGATGGGTGCTGGTATAGTCAGAGACAGTAGGAGCCGTTTTCTAGTCCTGTCCTCTTGGTCAAGAAAAAAGACGGAAGTTGGAGATTTTGCGTCGACTACAGGGCTCTAAACAAAGTCACTGTAAGTGATAGCTATCTGATTCCTATGACTGACCAACTCCTAGATGAACTTCATGGAGCAACCATTTTTTTCCAAACTAGACCTGCGTTCAGGATACCACCAAATCCTTGTTAAGGCAGAGGATGTGCCTAAAACAGCATTCAGGACACATGATGGGCATTATGAATTCCTTGTAATGCTCTTTGGTCTCAAGAATGCACCAGCGACTTTCCAAGCCCTGATGAATGATCTGTTCAAAGCACACCTAAGGCGTTTTGTGCTGGTGTTTTTCGACGATATTCTCGTCTATAGCAGCAGCTTGGGGGAACATCATGAGCATCTTACTAAGGTACTTCAGATTCTTCAAACAAACAAGCTATTTGCTAATCCAAAGAAGTGCCAGTTTGGGGGTTCTGAGATTGAGTATTTGGGACACGTCATCTCTGCCCAGGGAGTGTCAGCTGACCAGGAGAAGATTAGAGCAATGGTAGATTGGCCAGAGCCAAGGAATGTAAAAGCCCTGAGAGGTTTCTTGGGTCTCACCGGTTATTATCGTAAGTTTGTAAGTGGTTATGGGGAAAAAGCAAGGCCACTAACATCTTTATTGAAGAAGGACCAGTTCAAATGGGGAATAGAGGCAACTACAGCATTCAACACATTGAAGACGGCCATGACTACAGTCTCTGTTCTCGCACTGGCTGACTTCAATGAGCTCTTTGTAGTTGAATCAGATGCGTCTGGAACAGGCTTGGGTGCAGTCTTAATGCAGAAGCAGCAGCCACTAGCCTTTTTCAGCCAAGCATTGACTGAAAGACAGAGATTGAAGTCTGTGTATGAAAGGGAGTTGATGGCCATCGTGTTTGCAATACAGAAATGGAGGCACTATCTTCTTGGGAGAAAGTTTCTGGTCAAAACGGATCAAAAGAGCCTCAAATTTCTCTTAGAGCAGCATGAAATCAACCTAGAGTACCAGAAGTGGCTTACCAAGATTCTGGGATTCGATTTTTAGATATAATACAAACCAGGTCTAGAGAATAAAGCCGTTGATGCACTGTCAAGGCAGGAAGCCGTGCCACTCCTCTTTGCCTTATGAGTCCCTGCGGTCCTACAGCTTCACGAGATTGAGTCTGCCGTTGATCAGGATCCTATACTGAAGAAAATCAAGGAAGACTGGCTTAAAGATGCATCTTCTCAACCTGACTACACAGTGGTTCAGGGAAGGTTGTTATGGAAAGGAAGGTTGGTCATTCCCCAGGGATCAGCCTGGATTGAAGTCATTATGAAGGAGTTCCATGATGGTAAAATTGGTGGTCATGGAGGAGTCCTTACGACACAGAGGAGGATCACGGCGTTATTCTACTGGAAGGGTATGTTGGGGGACATCAGAAACTATGTGGCAGCTTGCCAGGTATGCCAGCGCCACAAGTATTCAACTCTGGCACCTGGAGGGTTGCTGCAACCCCTACCCATCCCAGAAGAGGTGTGGGAAGATATATCAATGGATTTTATCGAAGGTCTCCCAAAGTCAGAAGGAGTGGAGCTGATTATGGTTGTTGTGGACAGGTTAACCAAGTATGGTCACTTCATAGGGCTCAAACATCCCTTGAACATGCCTCGGTGTTCATTCAAGAGATCGTAAGGCTACATGGATTCCCAAAAACTTTGGTCTCAGACAGGGACAAGCTATTTACAGGAAAATTTTGGGGAGAACTGTTCAAAATGGTGGCTACTAATCTCTGTTTTAGCACAGCCTATCACCCACAGTCTGACGGCCAAAGTGAGGTAACTAACAGAGGTTTGGAAACATACCTTAGGTGCTTCACCAGCGATAAACCGAAGACATGGGCTCAGTTTTTACCGTGGGCAGAGCTGAGTTACAATACCTCTTACCACTCCACCATTCACATGACACCTTTCCAAGCAGTTTATGGCAGGCAACCTCCAATGTTGCTCAGGTATGAAAATGGGTCTACTCATGTGGCTGATCTGGAAATAAAGCTCAAGGAAAGGGATTCCATGCTCCAGCTACTTAAGCAACTTCTACTACGTGCGCAACAGATGATGAAGGCAAGGGCATATGGACACAGAAGAGATGTAGAATTTGCGGTTGGTGATTTGGTTTATCTTAAGTTGCGTCCTTACCGCCAACAGTCCCTGGCTAGAAGAAGTAATGAGAAGCTTTCTGCGAGATATTATGGACCTTATGAGGTGGAAGCACGGATTGGTGAAATGGCCTATAAGCTTAAGCTTCCCAAAGAGTCTAAGGTCCACCACACTTTTCATGTTTCTCTTCTCAAGGCAGCTATTGGGAGTTCCCTCACACCAACAGCCCTACCTCCTCAGCTAAATATAGAAGGTATTCTCGAAGCTGTCCCTGAAGCAGTGTTAGATGCACGTATCAATCACAGGACTGGCCAAGAAGAGGTCCTCATTAAATGGAAGGGGTTACCAGATCATGACAATTCGTGGGAATGGAAGGGAGTCATAGAGGAACAGTTTCCTGACCTCGACCTTGAGGACAAGGTCTGTTTCAAAGGGAGGGGTATTGATACGAGTGAGTTGGATCGACCAGTCATCCTGCACCAATACAGAAGAAGGAAGAACTTACACATTAAGGAGACAAGCTTGGGAAACAAGGCAGATAAGGTTGTTAACCAAAACGCAGAGTTGGGTGAAGCTTCTGGAAGCAACAGAGACACGTCAGCAAAGCTTGAGGGTCCAAGTACAATGGATCAGAGCAACGGCAACAATGAGTTGGCAGTCTAGCACATGGTACTAACGGAATTTGTGTGAGCTGGCCTTGATGCACATGGAGGCTTGACTCACCTAAAGATCTATCTTTGCTTTCTATTTAGAGACGTTGAGTCGTCAGTTTGTTTAAGTTTGTAAGGAGAGTAAGAGGCTCCATAATTCCTCTATTTGCTTTGTAATTCTTGAACAATTTGGTGAGTAAAGAGTATTATTCATCTAAAGAATTCATGATTTACATTCATGATTTACTCTGTTTTTAAGTATGGAAACGTCAAAGCAAAATTCCCCTTTTGGGGAGATAATCGTGGCCAACCTTGTGGTCATCCATCTCTAAAGCTTACCTGCGACAGAATCTCAAACAAAACCTCTCTAAATGTCTCCAACGTCTTGTTCAATGTCACTGATATGCTCAAATTTACCATGAGCTACTCTCTCAAATTAAGAGGTCGTCGTAGTAGGGGTCGAATCACTGGGAGTTTAAATCGAACAATAGGATTATTGACTTCAAATTCGGCTAAGTAAAATAATATCAAATAAAGACAAAAGCAAATCGAAACAGAGAAAGATTGTTGATTTAAAATTCAATTAAACAAAGTGCTAGGCTTTTGGGTAATTCTCAGGATGAATCAGAATTGCAGGTTAAACAAAATCAGGATTTAATTAAGAACCGTTCTAGAACTTGGAACACTAATGTATAATTAACCAACTGTCGTTGCGAAAACTAACTATGTCTAAACCCTAGAAAACCAAATTTCTTTGCGAATTCAATCAATTTAAACAAGCATTAAATTCAAGTCCAATTTGTTCACAAAATCCCTAAACCAAATTTCTTTGCGAATAAGTAATTTTGCTCACCTAAGATCTAGTTCAGGCTAATCAATTACACTTTCGTGTCAATCTATCAACCTAAGATATCCAAATTCAGGGTCGCGAATCCTAAACCAGAGTTAAAGCAATCTAGGTGAAGAACCTAACAGATAATCCTAACAAGTGAGTTTACCCTAACAATTCATCATCATTCCATTCGAACTACCCTAAACCTAACAAGCAAACTACTCAGACATGGAAGCAAAGCAAATCATAGCTGAATAATAATGCATATAAAGAGAAGAATAATAAGAACAATAGGGTTCGAAGAATCTCAAAGTATAAAGTAAATTTGTCTCCCTAAAAACCCTAAAAATCTCTCTCTAAACTTTGTTAAGTAAAATCTAAAGTTCTTTGATCTAAAAACCTAAAATAAACTATTTATAAAGGTAGAACTCGTGGTGGGCTTTTATGACGGTCTATTGTAGCTCTCGGCCCATTAACTGGCGAATTTCCTTCTTTAAAACGTATTTAAGTTGGTGTCTGCGCTGGCCTGTCGATCGATCGTCTATGTGTCTGTCGATCGACAGGCTGTAGTGTAGCTGTCGATCGATCGTCCTTCTTTGGGCTGTCGATCGACAGGCTGCTTCATTTCAGCTTCTTTTCTTGCAAAATCCGGCTCCAACCTTGTTTACGTTCCAAAATGCACCGTATTCACCATATAAGCTCCTCACGTGCAATAACCTGTTAAGACACTAAAAAGACTCGAAATACAACGAAAAGACTCGATAAAAGGACTTATATCATGGTCGAAAACCGGTAAAAACCATGATATATCAGTCACTCACATAGACAACACATTCAAAACTCTTAAACTTGTAAGAGACAAGATTACTCTCTTTCTTTCTGCACTCTTCAATCTTTCACCGAAACAAAGTTTCCTACTAAACTCTGAGCAATCACTCGATTACAAGAACCTCACTGTTTTCTAGCAACATAGTGCTTATGTTGTGGTTGTTTCTGTTTCGTGTTCGGAATTTATTTAACAATTAATTTCATGTGCAGCGTTAGTACTGGTATAGGAATGGGCTGTTTCACTGTATCAATGCTCATATACTTTTTAAACAAGATCGAAGCATTAAAACATCCAAGAATCGAGAATCTTGAGGAACTTGTACTACTGAAACGGTATAGCTATGCAGAGGTTAAGGAAATCACAAACTCGTTTGCTTCGGGATTTCTATGGACGAAACCTCAGTGGATGACCTGAAAGTCTTAAAGGGTTTAAAATTTTATTTTGAAAATTTAAAGTTTAACCGTGGTATTTTTGCAAAATATATTTTTTTGTGGTATCTTTGGAATATAAAACGGAAACAGTAAATATTTGTAGAACATTTTTCGAAATTAGGGGTAAATCATCTTCTTCCTCGTGATTTAATTTTTCGGAAATCAAATTACTTAGTTTATTTTTCTAAGAACTAAAACGAAGGATAAAAAAAGTACTCTAATAAATAAACTCATAATAAGTAAATAATTATATCTTTCAGTGCTCACTAATTTATGTACGTATGTTTCCAAAACGTATCCGATTCTTAAATTTTTGAAAAAAATCGTTTATACGTTTCGCTGCCACATATTCGTTTCCGTTTCCATGCAGCATAACTCACTAGTCACCATGATTGGAGAAATGCATGATAAACTTAATTTGTCTTTTCTTTTTTGAGCAAAATGAACTTAATATTCCCCGAGGAAAAAATTATTGATGGTGTTGAAAACTGGACCAGTGCTATAACCCATAAAATCAACCGATACAACAATTACTAGATCTAAGAGATGGTCTAAGAGATGCATTAAATAATAAAGAAAAATTAGTAGACAACATAAAATAAGATAAAAGCACCATGACCCTCTAACATGATAAAATTGGAAAATCTAATTTCTTCACAATTCCAATGGTATTTAGCAATGGTTAATAAAAGACGATGAGACACAGCGACAGTAAAAAAAATGACTGAGAGATTTCAAAAGGTTTTTGACTACTACTTTGATAATGGAAAGATTTTTGAAAGGACTGGAAAAGAGAAGTTGTTCTTCAATATTCAAACAAAGAAACACATTGACATATAAGCTGAAACAACGTTTAAGATAACACGCAAATATTTGTTTGAACAGTTAGCACAAGTGAAGAAAGAAAAATACATTACAATAAAACACACAACACAACACATGAGATTAGAACATACATATATCAAGCTTGTTTACCCATCTCTTATTCTTTTGTTGCCTGCAACTCTCTAGGTTTGAACACAACTTGGAAGTTGAACCAAACTTGGAACGAAATTAAGAATAACCGGATCTGTATCCGTTGTATTTATTCCCAAAACAAGTGGTGTCATTGTGTTACCTTCAATAAGGTATACCATATCCTTGGTGACCAGGTTTTCCTCGAATGTCTTCGTCTGACACAACACAACGAGTTTCTTCTCCTCGTCAAGCAAGAAAGTTGTATAATGGGAAGCTTGAATATAAAAACCGCTCAAATCCAACACTAAGATCTTGCTCCATGACACCACTTTGGTCTCATCAATCTTATTTGTCACATATATTTCAGTCAGGGAATCATCGTGGCGTTGTAACAACACCGAAAGCTTCTCTTCCCTAACAACAGAAACACTTGTACCTACATAACTAGGCCAGTTACATGGAAGAGGCACAGCTACAAATTTCTCAGTTGAAAAATCAAACCTGAGCAAGGATAGGTTGATGTGCGTTGGTGTTTCAGTTGTACCAAACACGTAAGTGTCTCCCTTCAAAGACACGCAATGATCAAAATGTGACAAAGACCACCCTGGAGCTATATCATGGTCAAGAGTCCTCCAAGAATGAGAACTAAACTCGTAGATTTCCGAACTATTTTTGCTGTCAGAATCGTAGCTCAGTATCTTATAACTCTTACGACCAGAAATGTTGTCTTTATAGTATCCGAGAACAAAGGTGCGGCTTTCCTCGTGAATGATGGGGCTGATCCACTTGGTTTGACTAGTACAAGGATTCCAAACAACGATTCTAGATTCGTCTAAGCCCGTGCATAACAATAAGCCCTCGCAATTTAAGACTCGAGCGATCTCAAATATATATGAAATGTAACCTCGAATACGAGCTCGAGGCCCATCCAATTGGTATGGATGAGTATCATCAGGATCGTATACTTGAAGCTCGTGTTTTACCTCAGCAGTTGTATCCTCTCCATGGAAATCCATGCTTATTGGACAAAGCATGTTGTCTGTGGTCAATACGAGAGCTAGAAACTCCTTCTCGGCTTTCTCAAGGTGCTTCCTCGCGAAAGTTGCGTTGGTGAATACACTGTTCCAGTGTGTGCACGTTGATCTTACTCTTTTCAGTTCTGTTGCCGGAACACGACATAGAATCTCCTCCGCCAAATCTTTCGAAAGATCTATGAAGTTCGTCATGAGGAAACGGCGCTCTAGTGTTTTTTTTTTTGTTTTCTAGAAATAAGCTAGGGTTTCCTCTACCTTTATAATCCTGATACATGCAATCTACGTCACCGATGATGGATCTGACTTCTGGCAACGTACGTTGAACCCATTTCTTCCAGATTCTCTACCAAATTTAACTATAGTCAAACACAGAAAAGGTAAGTTATTATGTGTTTTTTGTTTTCTTATAAAATTAATGTTACATTCATTGTATAAACATTTTTTTTGTTTGAATATAATTTAACATTTATTTTAAAAAAAAATATTAAAAACCACACATAAAAGTCAATTATTAAGGTAATATCATTTTCTTTTGTATGAGTCAATTAACTAGTATGACAAGATCTCGGTGATAATTAGGTGGTTGTCCAAAGACAAATTAAGCTAAAAATCATTATTCGATTTGTTAATGTTCTTACTCCCATTTGCACTGGCTGGTGAAAAGATTTGTTGCAGAGTATATTATGAGTCAACTAGCTATTTTTCTTATGAGTACTTTTTCTCTTAATTTTGTTTTTTCAACAAGACAACCAAATATACTTTAACACACATGTAAGCATAAATATATAATTATCTCTAATGATCTTAAATCAAGGTTATTATCAATTCTCAAATCGAGATAACCCAAATCGAGACTTATGAAAACTATTTAATAACAAAATTAAACATATTTATCTATATGAAATCATATAGAAATAAACCAGTCGAAATTAGGTAATTTTCTTAAAGAAAACATAAAAGATATTGAAATAGAACTAAACATAACAAAAAAAATGAAGAAGAAGGCACAACCCTAAGTTGCGTTAATAACCACAAAATCATTTTTTTCCGAAAAGATACAACCCTAAGATACATTAATCAAATTAAACAAATTTTCTGAAAAATGCAACCCTCGTATGCGTTAATAACCACAAACTTTTTTATTAAATAGATGCAACTCTATGACGTATTTTCTACGATTGCCTATGAAAATAAATATTATCGAAACTATATATAACGATGGGTATACAATGGCAAAGGTAAAGCATGGAAATGAACATATTGGAGAAGTTATAATAAAAGAACGTAAATGAAGTAATATCCATAATTATTTGTTGAAAAGACACAACTTAAGATACATTTTCACATAAAACGATAGACATAACATTATGATGCATTAAAATAGTTTTTTTTTTTGTTTTAAAGATACGCAACCCTTAGATGCATTATCCATAAAACATAGTTTTTTAAAGACGCATCATATGATGCATTAATAATCATAAAATGATATTTCGAAAAGATGCAACACTTAGATGTTTTAATAACTATGAAAAGTATGTTTCTTCTAAAAAATAACTCTAAGATGTATTAATAACCATATAAAAATATATTTTCCAAAAGACGTAAACCTAAAATGTTTAAATAACCATAAAATGAGTTTTTCCAAAAAACGCAACCCTACAACATGTATATCTTAGAGTTTATTGATTAGTTGATTTAATTCTCATATACGAGTTTATATTGCTATAACTGTTAAATTTTCAAATACTAGAAAAATCAGGTTTCTTTAAAATACTTTCCGCTCTTACCATTATTAGTTAAGGTTGATGAATATCCTACACGCATATTTATAAACATATTAAAATTAGAGAATATAACTGTAAAAGATAATTCGGAATTCTAGTGGAATTGTAGATCTTATGTCATCTATATGAAACACATTTTTAACTGTAAAAGATAATTCGGTTCTGTCATGTTTTACAAAGCAATCCTATATTTTGTTCATAGAAGAATAGAACATTTATCCATTTATAACCGAATATTATAAATAGAATAAATGAATATTCATAATTTAATATATATATATATATATACGTCGTTTCAAAAGGTTATTTAAAAAAAAAATGCAAACCTACAAATTCAAAAAGATACAACCCTTCAAAATAAACATAAAACTGTTTTTCTAAAAAAGCGCGACTATACGAAATATTTTCGAACAAATGCGACCTTACGAATTTGAAAAGACACAATTTTTAAAAATAACTATAAAATATTTTTTTCGAAAAGACGCGATTCTACAAATTTATTTTTAAACATGTGACCGTCAGGTATATATAACTAGATTAGGACCCGCATAATATGAAAGTATTGGATATTAAAATTAGTAATTTGTGCAGTTATACCCGTATAGCTATTTTTCTTATCAGTACTTTTTCTCTTAATTTTTTTGTCAACAAGACAACCAAATATAGAATTTACTTTAACACACATGTAAACATAAATCTATAATTATCTCTAATGATTTTAAATCATGCTTATTATCAATTCTCAAATCGAGGCTTATGAAAACTATTTAATAAAAATATATTTATATATATCAAAATCATATAGAAATAAACCAGTCAAAATTAGCTAATTATTTTAAAGAAAACATAAAAGATATTGAAATAGAACTAAACATAACAAAAAAATGAAGAAGAAAAATGAACAACCATAAATTGCGTTAATAACCACAAAATCATTTTTTTCTCAAAAAGATACAACCCTAAGATGCATTAATCAAATTAAACAAATTTTCTGAAAAATGCAAGCCTCGGATGCATTAATAACCACAATTTTTTTTTTATTAAATTGATGCAACTCTATGACGTGTTTTCTAAGATTGCCATCTGAAAATAAATATTATCGAAACTGTATATAACGATGGGTATACAATTGGAAAGGTACATATTGGAGAAGTTATAATAAAAGAACGTAAATGAAGTAATATCCATAATTATTTTTCGAAAAGACACAGTCTTAGGATACATTTTCACATAAAACGATAGATAAACATTATGATGCATTAAATACAGTTTTTTTTTAAGAAACGCAACCCTTAGATGCATTATCCATAAAACATAGTTTTTTCAAGACGCATCCTATGATGCACTAATAATCATAAAATGATATTTCGAAAAGATGCAACACTTAGATGTTTTAATAACTATGAAAAAAAAAATCTTCTAAAACACAATTCTAAAATGTATTAACCATAAAACAATATCTTTTCCAAAAGACGCAACCCTAACATGTTTAAATAACCATAAAATGGGTTTCTAAAAAAACGCAACCCTAAAACATGTATATCTTAGAGTTTAGTGATTAGAAAAATCTGGTTTCCAATTAAAATACTTTCCGCTCTTACCATTATTAGTTAAGGTTGATGAATATCCTACACGCATATTTATAAACACACAAAAAATTAGAGAATATAACTGTAAAAGACAATTCATAATTGTAGATCTCATGTCATCAATCTTTGTATTAAACACATTTTTAACTGTAAAAGATAATTCGGTTCTATCATGTTTTAGAAATGAATCATATATATTTATCCATTTATAACTGAATATTATAATTATAATAATAAATATTAATAATTTAGTCGTCGTTTGAAAAAGTTATTTTTAAGAAAATACAACCTACAAATTCAAAATGATACAACCCTTCAAAATAACCATAAAAAAAGTTATTTTAAAAAGCGTGACTACGAAATATTTTCGAACAAATACTACCTTACGAATTTGAAAAGACACAATTCTTAAAAATAACTAGCAAATTATTTTTTCGAAAAAACGCGATTCTACAAATTTGTTTTAAAAGTTGTGACTGTAAAGTATAAAATAGTAAAAAAACCATTTTCTTGAAAAAGTATAACTCTGCGATTAATTTTTCAAGATATTTATTATTGATAGATTTTGTTTTATGAGTAAACTAGCTATTTGACAAGACCTCGGTGATAATTATGTGGTTCTCAACAAAAATAATTATAACGAAAATCATTACTCAATTTGTGTGTATTTTATGTTCTTATTTTCATTTACATTGGCCGGCGCAAAAAAAATATCTATGAAAGATTTGCCGCAGATCATTAAGATAAAAGGTTTTATTATAGAGTTAAATCATGGAAACAATTGATAACCAAATGGTGGTACCGAATTTAGCATTATTTACCATGGCCGTCTAAGATCCGGCCGACCCGGAACTCCATAAGTAATGTTGACAAATGGGTCAGCGAGAGCCCATTGAGAAGAACTTGGTCCATTAGAACATTCAGCCGACCTAGGCGCGTATCCAAAGGAAATGATCAGCTCGAATAATGAAAAATCATTTAGAATTAAGATATTTTTCATATTTTTGTAGGGTTTATTCGACCGGTTCTTACTTTGTATAAATACTTCATGTCTTCATATAGATATGTGGTTGTAACCATGTATGTATAGGTAACTAGGGTTGGTTATCGAGTATATACTGATCTATCGTGTGCTTGGAGAATTTTTAATAAATTTTATTAAGACAGCTATAAGGATCGACGCTTGAAAACTATTATCTTCGATCTAATGTTGACTCATGTATACATAATCGTTCGTCAGATAAACATGGTTGTGATTAAGCAAAAGGTATATTCGGCATAAATGTTGTGTTTATTTTTGTCTATAGTTCATTCAATTTTTGTTTTATTTTGAGCTTTTAATACCACTATATTAATGGCTTCCTTGTACTCATAGGATTTCATGAGTTATTGCTATAGTCCCTATTAATTTGATTGGAAGCTAAGAACTACAATCACCCAAAATGTGGCCATATCAAGCAAATCAATTAAATCTTAAATCTTCTTAGGAAACCTCTCGACCATGCAAATTTGATTGATTACATTCCTGATGGATTGTCAGATGAATACATATAGATTGCTGAAGCAGTCAACAATCGAGACACACCCATTCCTTTGAAGAATTGCATGAGAAACTCCTTAACCGAGAAGACATTCTCATGTGCAAATCCACTGATGCCTCATTCCACAACACCACTCAAAAGCCTCACAATCAATTTTGACCCCAACAACAACGCGGATCTTGTAAAAAAGCAATGCGGATCGTTTGACCTGTTGGAATAGATTCGTTTTTTATAAGAGAAAAAAAAATTTCAAACAAAAAAAAAGGAAAAAACAATCAACAAAAGAAATTGTAATAAAAGAAAATCATGAAGAAAAGGCAAACAAAGAAAAATAAAAATGTTACATTAAGAAATAACAATTTAGTATTATAGCCCTGTTCGGGAGATGGACGCTGCGGCAGCAGCGAGGGTCAAGGACAAAGCATGTAATTAATACTTGCTTATGACGCAAGTATGTGGGGTTAAAGTGGCAGCACGTCGGAAATGATGACTTCAACTGCCGCTGTTTTCTTCCGCGTCACCGGCGACGTCCCGCAACTCCACTTTTTCTTCAAAAACCAGTCGCAGCGTCAAAAATGGAGGAGAGATGAAGCCTTTTTTTCAATCGCATGACGTGTCGCAGTGTCTGACTCCCGAACAGGGCTTATGTTTTAGAATCCTAAGACTATAAATAGAAGTATAGGCTTAAAATTCAATGTATCTAAAACAAAGATCACAAACAAAGAGAAAAAAAGTTAATAAAAAAAAAAAGAGGTTTAAAAAAAAATTTATCTTTTAAAAAGAGAAATTCCAACATGAGTCTAGCAATCTTGACCTTATCTTGGTTGTTACAAAGCATGTGGTGTTGAAGGACATTCGGCCAAGAGATGCATAACCTTTCCTTTGATTCAAACATCACATGCACCAAACATGTCATCGCCACAAGACCACCACACACTCACCTTGCTGCAACATCATCAAATATGCCGTCTGAAGTTAAACACAATAAACTATAATCTATCTATTCTATTTTGTATTTTCGAAGCATATTTCCTCTTTTATAAGGCTTTCTATATAATAATACGTATTTATATTTATATTTGCATATTCAGTTTCTGAAAATTTGTATTCACTATTTAAATTTGTCTTCATCCTTCATATATATGCTCTAAATTACTTTCCTAGATCTGCCCATCATTTAACTTACTTGCCTATCTTGTCATAAATTTTGAAATGGTATTAAATTAATTTAAATGGCTTAGAGCATCCTTAACCGTGAGCCAAGGAGAGTCTCAAATACAAAAAGTCAATTGTTTATAATATTTTTTCTTGCTTTTTGCTTGAGTTGTCTCATTTTATAGAGAATTTTGATACGTTTCGTTTCAACCAAAAACAAATAATTCCACACTTTCTCTTCTCTCTCCTTCGTCAATGAAGGAAAAAATAGTTACCCAGATTTAGCGACAAAGAAGGAGGAAGGAGGAAGCGCTACTGAAAACGGATTGATAATCCAAATCCATCTACAATTTTTTTGATTTTAGAAAGCGAATCCGTCTACGATTTTTCTGAGGTATTTTTCTCTCCTTCGAATCCAATTCTTCAAATTTTCTCAACCTTTGTGAAGAAAGATAAATCAGATATCAGACTTTTCTGGGTTCAATTTGGTTGTGTTAATCGTTTTGATTTTTGAAGTTTTAAAAGGGAGTTATGAAGTTGAAAGAGATGGTGAAGGATACACACAAGGAGTACTTGGGTGATTACACCGATGACATTCTCGTGGTACGATTCCTCGATTCTTTTCACAACGATTTTGCAAGCTATAGTCTTTGATAGTGTTATTGGTGTTTCTTGTTAGCTAGAATTGCTGAGTTTTTTAGTGTACGCCTTAATGCTCTTTGTGATTATTCTTCGAATTGAAATGAGACTTAAAGTGTTTTGCTTGAAGGAATATGTGATACTCTTGCCTAGAAACGGGAGACGGAAAGAGGAAGCAAAGGAGGAACTGATAATCTTTCTTGGAGATAATACTGATTTTTTTGTGGCCTGGTATCTCTCTTTGGAGAAATTCATTTTCGCTAAGAGGATTTGTATATGCAGGTTGTGGGATCATGTGGCTGAAAGTATGAATGATTACTTTAGTCCTCATGTTGAGGAAACTACTATGGTAAGTAATCAGAATGAGGATAAAGAACTTGTGCAAATGGATACTGAATCTGACAAGGGACGATCTGATAAATTACATGGTGGTCGTCGTACGTGGTAGGCAATGGAGAAGCCAGCCAACTAAAGATTCTGAGATTCCTCCTCTTCTGAGCTCTGAGGTTCACAAAATTCATAACAAAATTTCTTTGGTGTAGAAATTTGCTTGTTTATGTTTTGAGGTTCTTTATGCTAATTCTCTTGGATACAAGTATGTTATGTTGTTTATGGTGAAGATTATTTAGATGTCAAAGAAGAATCTCAGTCACAAGCTTTGCAATGCATCAGCATCTGAAACTCAAGTATGTCACTGATCTCTCTGAGAAACTCTTGTTCGTATCACTGGTTAGTCCTATTCCTTGTAATTGATTCTGCAGTTGTGTTTTCAGTATCAATTTTATATTTGCAAAGCCCTAGTCATGATTATGTATAGTGTTGATTTCAGTCTCTTATTTGGTGTACATGTTAATGATTGGAGAACTTTTGAACTAGCAATGTTATGATTCGCTAGATAGACTTGTTATTAGTACTTATTAGGTTGTGTTTTGATTGTCGCAGGAGGAATGCTTGAAGCTTAAGATGTTGCTATATAAGATGCAAGGTTTGTACATGATTCTTTTGAGCTATCAACCATCTGATTTTCATTTGAAATTTACCTTAATATGTATTAGGAGCTTGCTATCACAGCTATGCATGTGAAGCTTAGAGCTACTAGAGGAAAGAAGACCAAGACTCTATCACCTGGTCCTCACTTTGCGTTCTTGCACAAGTACACAATCTTGCAAGGAGAATCCTTGAGACCATAGTATGAACCATCTATTTGTTGAAGAACTTCAGTCTATGCAATCTCTCTTAAAGTGCTATAAACTCTTTGATTGTTTCTTCTTGCTTACAAACACTCTACAAACTCTCTTTCAATGTTTCTTGTACATCTTAAATTAGTGTTTTATAAAATAAAAAAAATTATATTTTTGATACCATTGAGTATCATGATTAAGCATGTAAAAGCTATCTAAATTTTAATGAGTGTCAACCATTAGACTAATACTAAAACTAATATTTCTTTAATCCAAATGAGATCCACACCATCTACAACCTTGATATAAAATGAGTATCAACAAAATTAATTTAATATTACTTTAACACGTGGCCTCTTTGTTCCGTCTCAAATGTATCCATATAATATAACGAGACAACTCATATCCTTCACCAATTAAATAATTAGTTTAATATTTATTTTAATTTGACTTCACACGCTTGAAACTCTACGTGTATTGACGTTAGATCAAGTGCTTGAAACTCTACGTGTATTGACGTTAGATCAAGTTGCATCAAAGCTTGTTAAAACTACTAACACGTCACCACCCACTTTTGGCTCATCGTCTGCGTCGACGGACTATTATTAATCACTTGCATGTAACATATGCTCGTTACTAAAATAATGAAAAGTCAACTCTTAGACATTTTTTTCTAAGAGACTATATAAATATATTGGAAATGTCAGACGGTAAGTTTTAAATATTTGTATTTTTCATTTTACTAGGAGATCTGGATCTGGATCTGGATGAAATAATGCAATAGGTCATTTTTATTTTCTAATTTTACAATTATTAATCACATGCATGATTGTTGTGATCTGTATTTTCACATTTATAATTGATGTTTTCTCCTTAATTAAATGTTGGCGTGCTACTGCATTACAAATAAAAAAACCAAAACGTTTACCATCAATGCAGACATAAAATCGAAGAGTAGCAACACTTTTTCTTTTGTAAGAAACTGATCCAAAGATTCACACATATCGCTATGTCTTCCTCAAGGTATAAACTCTTTTCTCATGGCTTCACATTAGTGTGCATCAATATTTCGCCTATATTGCATAAAATGATTAAATGTGGTAATAATCAACCTTTTCGTAACCTTAATTAATATTGATTTTTTATATGACAATATTAAGCTTTTTTTGTTTATACATTTTAGGGATTCTTTCATGAATGCTCTTAGTATGAATGGAGGAGATGGAGAACACAGCTATTCTAGTAATTCTCGTAACCAGGTATTGTTCTTCATTATGATTTTGATTATCAGAGATTAATGGTTTCTATATTTATATTTGATTTATGTATATATATTTTTTGGCAGCGAAATGTTATCTCTAAAACAAGACCGATGGTGGAAGAAAATGTTAGAAAAATGTTACTTACGTTAAATTTTCCTGAATGCATCAAAGTGGCAGATTTAGGATGTTCTGCAGGACAAAACACGTTTTTGGTTATGTTCCAAATTGTCAACACAATCATAGGATCGTACGAACAAACAAATCAAAACTTACCAGAGATTGATTATTGCCTAAACGACCTTCCTGAAAATGATTTCAATACAACTTTCAAGTTGGTTCCTTCCTTTATTAAAGAGGTTAAAGGAAAGTGTTTCATATCGGGAATTCCAGGCTCCTTCTACTCAAAACTCTTTCCAAACAAATCTCTTCATTTTCTTCATTCATCTAATAGTATTCATTGGCTTTCTAAAGTTCCTCAAGGGCTTGAAGATAACAAGAACAGCGTATACATTAGAAGTGGATCCACTCTAAACGTGTGCAATAGTTATATGAATCAGTTCCAAAATGATTTCTACTCATTCTTAAGATTGCGTTCTGAAGAAATGTTGTCTGATGGACGCATGGTTCTCACGATCATAGGCAAAAAAGATTCAGATCCTTTATGCAAAGACGGTTTCTACCTTTGGTCCTTGCTATCTGATGCCCTCGTCGACCTAGTTTCGGAGGTACTCATTTACTATCTATAAATTTTGGTGCCTTTTCATGAGAGCCCTACACGTAACAGTAGTAATTAATATAATTGCAACATATCCTAATTGTGAATTAAACACAAATTCGTACCAGATATTTACACACGTACCAAATTAGTCTTTTGGTTTTTCCGTTTTCTCATATTAGTTCGTTCCTAATTGATTTTTACACATTTTAAGCATTTTATCCCATTGATTTGTATTTTTGCCTTTTGCTACCATAATATCAAATTATTGAAAGCAAAAATCAATAATAAATATTCACATAACTAGTAACTCTTTCTAAAATTTAAAATCATGAACAAAACATATTATGTACTAATATATTATCATACAAAAGTAGAATGCGACTCTCTAGAATTTGAATCATGATGAAATTATAATTTACAAGATCGTAAGATATCTCAATTGGTCGATTAAATACGGACACATGTCAATTGTGATATACTCGTATTTTAGCCCTTATTAGGCTCTTGTTTGCATCCATTCATCTCATATTTTGCATCATAATTGCATTTTTAGTCTCATATTAACTTAATTTCTATTAGAATTGCATTTTAGAGTCCAAGAATAGGATTTTGTGCATTTTGCATTGTTTTCTTTTATTTATAGGTCTTTTGGAGCTAAATGAGTTTGGAGTATATTAAAGATGGATCTATGGTGCAAAGGAGGAGAAAAAGAATGGAAAAAGAAACCAAATGGAGTTGAAAAAGAATCAAGAAGGAGTGATTGATATAAAGAGACAAGCTTAAAGAATTCGGATAAGGCACATCAACCTGGTGGCATCAGGCTCAAGTAGGTCGATGCGAGAAAAGAAGTGTTCCACCAGAGAATGCATCGACCACGTGCATCGACCTAAGATACCCGATGCGAGAAAAGAAGTGTTCCACCAGAGAATGCATCGACCACGTGCATCGACCTCAAGTAACCCGATGCAGACCTGTTTTATCCAAACTAGAAGATCCGACCCAGCTTAAACCGGGTTGACCCGGTTCGAATTTTAGCTTATATAAATAGTTTTATGGACTTGTAAAACCTAAGTTTCCTCTCCTCTAGAGTTGGATTTAGATCCAAACTCTCCTCTTGATGTTATGGATTAATCTTCATCTCATATGCCACTTTAGAGAAGGATTCTTCAACTCTATCTTTTATGATTATATTTCTATTTTGTTTGTGTTTTTATTTGTTTTTCATCATGTTTAACATTTAGTCTTTTATGGATTATGCATATGGTTAGATTAAGGAACATTGATGGTTGATTAATGATGTTGGGTTTATCATCTTGTGATTTTTATTGATTAAAGTGTGTTTAATGCTAGATTTAGGAGTAGCTAACCAAAATCTAGATCATGGTCTTTTCACGCCCGGAAGGTGTTTGTGAAAATGTCTAGGAGAACTTTAATCATGCATTTCTCATCTTAGCCAATGGAAGTTGATGTCTAAGGGGATTTGTAAGTTGATATGAACATTTGCATTAATGATTCTTGGTTAGTGATTAGCAAAATGGAAGTTTGTGTTAATTATTGATTAAGAAATGGATTATCACCATGGAAGTGGGTTAGTCTAGATTAAACGGATTCATGCTTTGGAATTGAGTTTGATTGATATTTTTAGTTACTTGTTAATCATCCTTACTCAATTACCTTGATCTTTAATTCATGTTTTCTCTTTTGTTGGACTTTGAGTTATGATTGATTAAGATGTTTTGATAGTTAAATGATGATTGTTATGATTGAACCTTGTTGGATCCTTCACTTAGGTTGCTCTTTATGCTAGTTTTGAATTGATCAATCAAAATCTATATCTTAAGCGATTTCCACCCGGAAGGTGCTTGTGAGATTGTTTGAACCAAACCTTTGTGAGCTTGACTGATCCTAGCCATCTAACAATTGGCGATTATGGTGTTTACTGAACTTATTGAACTTGTTCTGAAAGCTCATTTGATTTATCTAGTTACCAACGGAAGTTGTGATGATTAGGTGATTACGTGAAGTGATTAGGGCCATGGAAGTGGATTAGTCGAATTATCGAGTTTCATCTTCTAGGACGGTGTTTAACTTGATATCATTGTTTGATTGTTAACTCGTTTTTATGATAGATTAGCTTATGGTCCAATGTTTTTACCTTGTTATGCATCTCTCTTTTCTTGCATTCCATAGTTCTTAAACCATTTAAAAACCCCATAAAAATGCATTTGCTATAGCTTAGTTTGTTTCCCGCATCTTTAGTGTCTTGCAATCTTTATTCCTCGTGGGGTCGATCCTTAAATACTACCTCGGTGTAACCATGCACTTGTGGTTTTATTTGAGGCTTTATAAATGTAAAGCTTCGATCGCCTATTGAATCTTCACTCAATAGTGAAGGTAAAATAATGCGTATCAAGTTTTTGGCGCTGTTGCCGGGGACTAAACGATTGCCATTAGAGTTAGGATTCAAATTGAGACTATAGCCTTTTATTTTCTTTTTGTTGCTAGTCTTGTCTTTTTTTCTTGTGGTATTGATCTTGTAGGTGCATCTATAATTAAAAGAAACAAGCAAGGAAAGTGTGAGTAAGGTTATGCATCCGTCAAGCTAGTGACGTTAAACGCGCCTCTTGGGACCTCCCAAGCTTATCCATTGTCAAGCTAGTGACACTAAACAAGCATGAATAAAGAGGAACAAAGGTGATACAAGGCATTTTTTCCATGAGTCATCATCACTTCTAGCTTCAAGGTAACAAAATGGACATTCTTGGATGGCTAAAGAGGTAAGTGTCCTTAACTTTCTTCTTCTCAACTCTTAAATCCGAAATTATTCTTCTTTTCTCTCATTTCTCAAAAGGTTTTGCATCAAAAGCTCTTTTTACTTTAAAAACTCTCCTTTTTTTCTCATTTGCACACTCACCCACTATTTTTCAAAGAGGATTTCGAAAATCATACTTTCCTTTTCAATTATCCACTCATCATTTGCCAAGCACAAGGTATGCTCCATCTTTCTTAACCCATATCTCATACATGAAAGTTTAAAGTTAGGAGTGTAACCTTTACTTTCATGGAATTCTTAAATTGTGGTTTGATGTTGCTTGCTTTTGCTTTGGATATGCTTTATATGTTTTAGGTTGTTGATTTCTTGAGAGTTCTTGATGAATTCATGGACAAATTTTGAAAATTTTGCCTCTTTAGGTTCTTGGAGTGAATAGTGACGGAAATGAGAGAATTTTGATAATTCAAGATCAATTGGAAAATGGCTAGAGCTTTATCTTCCAAATACTATCATTAAGCATGCTTGATCATCACTTGTCTTGAAATTGTTGAGAAGCTCTCAAATTTGCATGCTTTGAATTTGAAATGAAATTGCTAGTTTGTTGAAATGGAAGAAACCTTGAATTGGTTGTCTCATTATCTCACTTATGAGTTTGTGTGGATTCTTTGGTTGATGTATGATACTTCTATCTATATGTTCTCTTTAATTGTCTTGAGTAGGTGCAAGCTCAATTAAAGTTGATGAATTTTAACATTTTGTTATCAAACATGCCTTGTTCTCATTTGAAAAATGCTTTTGTAGGTACAACCACTAAGAACACACAACAATGAGCTCTT
The DNA here is from genome assembly GCA_900128785.1 of Arabis alpina. Lineage (NCBI taxonomy): Eukaryota > Viridiplantae > Streptophyta > Magnoliopsida > Brassicales > Brassicaceae > Arabis > Arabis alpina. The sequence goes on along the minus strand of LT669793.1, from coordinate 29,086,432 downwards.
CAACAAGAATGAGTGACCATTCTCTTCAAGGAACAAGCTTGATGAATGAGTAGACACAAAGAGAATTCAATTACTTGAATGATTTGGACCGAGCCACATTCTTTCTCTCCTCCACCATCATTTTACAATGAACCTCCAATATTCTACTAGCTCCAAGGTACCACCACCTCTTTCATTGTATATACCTTTCATTTTAGCTTTTCTTTATCTTTTTTTTTTTTGTGTGTTCTTTTCCTTGCTCTTTTACTCACCGAGACGGTGAGAAGTAAGTCCGGGGGAGAGGACACACATGTTGCTAATGCATATTCTTCTTTGTTTTGATTTTGTTTCTTTGAGTTTTGCATCCATTCATGTTCATTTGTAAAAAAAAGTCGAAATTTTTCAAAATTTTCAAGAATACATGTAGTTTCACATATCATTTGCATTATTTTCTTTATCTTTACATATAGTATTGAGTCTAGAATCATCCTAAGTTGGATTTCATTTGCATTATGGGATGATTCTTCCTTGTATAGTTTCACTTTAGGATTCACACTTGTGCCCTCATTAGAACTTTTTCGATGCATTAACATGTTAGAAGTAGAGAACTAACCATACTTGGATCTCTCACTTTGAAAGTCCCTACTCAATTGAAACTTGTTTGATCTAGCCTCGACTCTATTTATTTGAACTTAAATGAATTAATTTCTCTCACTTTTGGATTTTGAATCATAACTATGGATAAACACTTGACATTCAAATCATGTTTACCTCATTTTTACCACTCGCTTCTTGATTTGAATGGCCATTCCGATCCAAGTTCATCTTTTGGATGAGAATGGTACCACACCTTTAAACCCGAACCATTTCATTCAAGCCCTTGCATATGTTCTTTGAGTGAGGCCTTTTCTTGGTGTTGCATTGGTAAAATCTTGCAAGCATTAGAAGCGACAAGGCAAAGCTTTCAATGGGCTAGTTGCTTGTGTTTAAGACTAGCCTTAGGTGGGGAATGAAACCAAAATGGTTAGTGCTTTGATGATATATCTTTGGGGTTTGGTTAAATGTAAAAGAAAGGATTGAAAAGGAAAACAAGTCTAGGGATGGAATATAAAAAGGAGTCAAAGTAGCTCTAAGTTTTAAAAGTAAAGGTTAGCTTAGCATTCTCATTTAGTAAATCAAAAACAAAGAAAAGTATGTGTTAGAGATGCTAAGGTATAAAAAAGGAAAATAAAGAGCTAGTTAACTCAAGAGAGAAGTCCCTAGGTCTTGAATAAAAAAAAAGAAAGAAAAGAGAGTATGGTTTGATAGAGAGATTTGGCCAAAAAGAGGGCTAGTGGTTATACTTGGGAAGTAAGGAAGATAGAAAATTGAGAGTGCAACAAGGGGTTAATGGGTAGAACATTGGATTTTTAGCCTTGTATGCATCAATTGCTTCTTTTCTTTCTTGCTTTTGCATAATGTGACACTTCTATTTTGAGAGTTCGCCACCAAAAAGATTTTAAACCTTCTCTTTACATCATTTTCAAGCCTTTCCTACCTAGCCAAATGGTATTGATTCAACTTTCAATTGTGAGACCGCACCAAACACCTTAATGAATGTTAAAGAGTTGAGTAGCTAGTTGATGATGAGAGTTCTTTTCACTACAAGAAAACAGATCATTAGCGACGCCGAAAAGCGTCACAAAAGCGTCACAAAAGAGTGATTAGCCACTACTTTGTGACATAATTCCGGCGTCGCAAAATCTTCGTCGCTAATTTTTAGCGTTGCGAAAGCGTGGGAAATTAGCGACGCATTTATGACACTTAGAAGTTGTCGTAAATTTGTGACTACTTTGTGACGCTTTTAGGTAGTCGCTAATTAGCGACCAATCAGTGACACATGACGGGTGTCTCAAAGTTGCGACGTTTTTGAGACTAATCAGTTGTGGCTAATTAGCGACGAATGAGTGACATCTTTATTTACGACGGCTTAGTGACTGATTTTCCAGTCGTTAAATGGCGACTATTTTGTAACGATTACGTCGTCGTACATATGCGACGCATCTGAGACTACTTTTGTTGTCGGGAACGACTGTGTATAGTCACTAAAGAGTGAGTAAGGAGTCACAAATTAGCGACGGTTTAGCAACTCTTAGAACCAGGAGTGACTAAAGAGTCACTAAAGAGTCACTAAAGTGTCACTAATTAGCCACAACTTTGTCTCTCTTTAACTATTGTTGGTCAGTTATGTGTTGCAAATTTGCTACTAAACTGGAAGTGAAGAACAACCTAAATCTGTGCTAACAAATTCCATACCAGAACCAAATTAAAAAGTAAAGCTGAAATTGTAGAAAGAAACATCACATAAAGGTTTGCATTACATAAGACACAAAAAGCAAAGTAGATAATTATAGATAACATTACATAGGCCGTTAATTAAACATTAGAAAAAGTTAAGTAAGTTCATTGTTTAGAGAAGGTAGAGAGTTTGAGAAACAAAAGAAAGAAACCTTTCAAGTGTTGGTATCATCATTTGCAGCGTCGAGGTATGCAGCGATTCGCGGATCATCTTTCTTCAAAAAGGAGAGGAGCTTCTCCATTTCAGAGACCCGTGACTGACTTTGCCTTAGCTCAAGCAGTTCAGCGTCACGTCGCCTATTCTCCTCATCACGCTTTTGGTTCTCCTCATCTCGCTTCTTGTTCTCCTCATCACGTCGCCTAATCTCCTCATCGTGTTCATCTATCTTCTGACGAGCAGATTTCATCTCTTCCTGGAGCTCTTCTAGGTTAACCGCAGCAGAAGATGAGGTTGCATATTGTACCTTCCTTTTCCCTTTGTTGAAGGTCTGAGACAAACCACCAATGCCAAAAGGGTTGCCTTTTTGATCGAACTCAGTACACTGCAACAACAATCACAAATCCTCATTCTCAACAGAAATAAATACACCAACAGAAAAAGAAAGCAGGAGAGAAAACCAGGAGAGAAATGATTGCTAACCTTAAGGAAAAGCTGATTCTTCTCGTCAACGGTGAGGTTGTGGTGAGTGGAAAGGTCAGAGGCTAAGTCAGGGTCTTCTGCTCCAGCGCCTGGGTCTTGTTCCAGAACCTCTGCCAGTCGCCTCTCATACGCATCAGAGATTTGCTTCGCTTTTAGATCGACAAACGTTCCATCCGCCGCTGTATGCGTCCTGACAAAGACTTCTCCAAATGAGACAGGTCTCCCTAGTTCTTGCTCCTGTAGAAATAGAAGTGAGCAAAAAGGTAATTAATTAAGTACAGAATACAAAAAGATTAAAGTATTACCATTTGTTGCTCCACAGTCAAGTGAGATGTTTGGCCAGAGACGTGTTTGTAGATCCTAAGTCCACCACGAGTAGAGGTACGGGAGTTTGAAGCAGTGTTGCTCTTAGTGATTGCCTCAGGAGTTTTCCAATAGTTGCACATATGTGCCCAAAGCTTGGTACCAATCCAAATTGGCCTAACACCCTTCCTCCTAACCTGACTCACTATTCCTCGCATCCGTTTCGTAGCAATCCTGTTGAAGTTAGCTCTAACAAGCTCCGTGATCCCTATATCCCAGTTGTATTTCCGCTACACAGTAGAAAACCTCAGTTAAAATTTGAATAAAACATGTAAAAAACTGAAAACAGAGAGAAGGAAGAGAGTGAAACATTACCGCAAACGTTCGGAAATATAGTTCTTGTTTAACTATTGGAGTGACACTCCAGCTGTAGTATGGGCCATCGAACTTGCGACGAAAGATCCCAGCAATGCAACGGGTCAATATTCCATTGTTCCGAGTAAACCTAGCACATCACACAAACATACACACTTACACAAAGGCAAATACAATGGTTCAAGAGAAATACAAAGTAGTTAGCTAAACCAGTTAGCTAAACCAGAAGAGAAATACAAAGAAAACTTACCAGAAGCTATCTCGGATAGGAACCTCACTGAGGAGGGGTAGTCGTTGTCTTCCTGGAAGAGCCAAGACGTTTTCCAAGAGCTGTTCGTCGTCTAGCCCTTCTGGTTCATGATAACCATCGAATTCTTCAGCTTGGTTTGGTTCACCATCTCCGAAATCATCCGCATCTTCCTCTTCTTCCTCATCTTCCTCATCTTCATTCTCAAACTCTTCTTCTATGTGGCGAGACTGAGAGGATTGGTGCCGTGGTTGCTCATGCAGGTTGAGGTTAGAGAGGTGGTCACCGGATGTAGCTCGAGACGTTAGTTGAGCAAACGGAAGCCTATTAGTCGTATCTCCGAACTGATGAGGAACAGACTTGGTTCGAGAAACAGAGACGGTTGCCTGAGAGTCATGAGATTTACTCACGACGGGTGGAGAACGACCAGTGGGGTTGGAGGAATAAGAAGAACCACCACCGGTTGACCTAACTCGCTGCGGTGGTGTTTGACCGCTCTGTCTGACAAGAACCTCTCCGGCGATGTCTATCTCTGGTTGACTTGTAGTTGTAGCATCTTCAATAACCGCTGCAAGCGTATCAAGACCGCCGCCTCTACCTTTACCCTCTCGCCTACTGACAGGTGGTGGTGCACGTGATGTTGAAGCATCACCACCGGTTCGTTTCACACCACCAGGAGCTACTTTGGTGCGTTTAGTGAGAGCACCACTAGGACCACTGGGTCCGCTCAAACCACCAGTACGACCGACGGTTGGTTTCACACGAGAACCTGAACCGACGGTTTGTTTACCGCGGCCTCGCCCTTGTGTACCTCCACGACCTCGCCCGTGAGAACCTCCGCGACCTCCTCTACTCGTAACAACCATTTCGATTCGTCGAATCGAGAGAAAGAGAGACAGGATATAGAGAGAAAGAGATGAAGAACAGAGATTAGAGAAAGGTTTGTTTAGGGTTTCCTGATGGAACCGATTAGGTTTTCTGATGGAATGGACAGAGAATCGAGAGAGAAAAAGAGATGACAAATGATCGAGAGAGGGAGAGATGACGAACCGACGCAGAATCGATTAAGATTCTGTTCGATTCGACAGAGAATCGAGAGAAAAACAGACTGTATGTTTGATAGAGAGAGATGAAGAGCAGAGATTAGAGAAAGGTTTGTTTAGGGTTTTCTGATGGAATCGTTTAGGTTTTCTGATGGATTCGACAGAGAATAAAGAAAAAAAGAGATGACAAATGATCGAGAGAGAGAGATGACGAACCGACGCAGAATCGAGTCGACAGAGAATCGAGAGAAAAACAGACTGTATGTTTGAGAGAGAGAGATGAAGAATCGAGGAAAAAGAGTAGAGATACAGAGATGACAAATGATCGAGAGAGAGATCGATTCGACTGAGAATCGCCGGAAAATTCGAGAGACGGAGAGAGCGAGAGAGAGAAAGAGTCGATTTGGGGATTAGGGTTTCTAATTTGGGGATTTTTTGTTTAAATATCTCCGTCTGGAGTCACTAAAGCGTCGCTAAAGCGTCGCTAATATTTTGTTTGTGGGCCAGACTAGCCCGCGTAAAAGGCCCAAATTTTCCCGGGTTCTAACCAAATTTTTTTTCGTTTGGAGCCAAAAATGCGTGGCTAAGTAGTCACTTATTTGTGACGCTTTTATGACACATTTGCGACGAAAAAGACCCATACCCTAAACCCTAAACATTTTTTACTTATAGATTGATCTTTTCGAATTTCTAATTGAAGTTCTGATGTATTCTTATCTATTTAATTAACTTTTTAGCATGATATTAGTACTAATAAATTTTATCTAAAGAAAATCACACACTTTACCTAAAATTTCATTAAAACTCCTTATGACTTTACCTACAATCACACAATTCCACTTGACTATGTAATTTCTCTATTTTCAGACTTGTTATGACTTTTGTGTTTTACTAAAATATAAATATAGGGTAATATACTGTATGTAATTCAACAATGTTGTATAATTTTGCAAAATTCTTAGAAGTAGTTTGAAAAGCGTCACTAATGTGTCACTTATTTGTGACGCTTTTATGACACATTTGCGACGAAAAAGACCCATACCCTAAACCCTAAACATTTTTTACTTATAGATTGATCTTTTCGAATTTCTAATTGAAGTTCTGATGTATTCTTATCTATTTAATTAACTTTTTAGCATGATATTAGTACTAATAAATTTTATCTAAAGAAAATCACACACTTTACCTAAAATTTCATTAAAACTCCTTATGACTTTACCTACAATCAAACATTTCCACTTGACTATGTAATTTCTTTATTTTCAGACTTGTTATGACTATTGTGTGTTACGAAAATGTAAATATAGGATAATATACTGTATGTAATTCAACAATGTTGTATAATTTTGCAAAATTCTAAGAAGTAGTTGGAAAGGCGTCCCTAAAGTGTCACTCTTTTGCGACGCAAGCGTGACGAATGTGTAACACATTTTTTAATCTGACAACCGATAATCTCAAACTCTAAAGAGTCACATATTCGTTGCAAATGAGCGACACATTTGCAACTACTTAGTGACAACTCTAAAAAGGAAAAATAAAAAATTGTGGTTACACCTGGGCTCGAACTCGGGTCTGCAGGGTGTAAATGAGATACGAAACCATTGGGCCACTGAAGGCATTCGTTTGTTTATCAGAATAAAAGGTATATAGCACGTGATACAATTAACATTTTCGTGACACTTTTAAAAAAATGTTGTTGTACCTGGGGTCGAACTCGGGTCTACCGGAAGTTTAAGAGAGATGCGAAACCACTGGACCATTGAAGGCATTCGTTTCCTTACCAGAGTAAGAAATATATATATACACCCTCACGAACATTTTAAAAAAATGTGGTTGTACTGATGCTCGAACTCGGGTGTATAGGAAGTACTAATAAGATGCGATACCGTTGGGCCACTGAAGGCATCTGTTTGATTCTCTGACTAACAAATATATATACACGCTCCCGAATTTTAAATTCTAACAAATTTTTTTCCACACAATTACAACATACATTACTACTATATCTAAATTGTGATTTAAATTTCTTCATCTTCGTTCTCGTCTACGTCTTCTTCTGAAGATGATAAATTACATCGAAATTCATCCATTGGATCGCAATCAGCAATTTCAAAATCGATGTACTCAATTGGATGATTTCCATCAACTAGACCATCAACGTTGATGTCTTCGACCGTCTCCGTTACTGCATCATCCTCAGTTTGTTGCAAAATCACAAGCTCATTGTCCTTAAATTTTCCTTCAACACGATTCCTTGGATTAACTTTTAATACTGATAGCCAAACTTTTCGAGGACGTTTAGGATTTGGGTATGGCAAAAAACATACTTGATCTGCTTGAGACGCTGCAATATAATTAAAATTAGTTCCATTATAGAAAATAGAAGAACAATAATGTATACTGTCTTGTATGTGATGAGATCATTCATACCTAATACATATGGATCGTATGAGTTTGCTATATATTTTCCGGATTGTAGCACGTCGATAATGCCTCCCGCGCTCGTTCGAGTTCCTTTCCCGGGTGTAGGGTCATGCCATTTGCAGTAGAAAAGAACAATTTTCAAATTCAAATATCCTGGATATTGGATCTCAAAATTTTTCCTAATGGTCCCATAAAAATCATCCTCGCTAGCCTCTTCAGAATAACTTTTTCCTCGCACACAAATCCCATAATTCATTGTTTTTTTGTTTTTTCCATAGGCTTTTGTATGAAACAAATACCCCCTTGTAAAATACATAGGCCATGACCTAATCTTGCCTTCAGGCCCGTTTGCTATATCGCGAACCCACATGGGAAAATTTTCTTTACTTTTCATTGCTTCAACCTATATACACATAGAAGGGTTAAAATATCACTGCGTTGAGCGAAACAATATATTTACGAGCGAAACAAGTTATGATTGATACATACATATTGGCGGACCCATATATGAAATTCATCATCTCTTTTTGCTATGACTTCAACATCAGTAAGTCGAGGATTGTCAATTCGAATTTGTGCATCCACCAAACTGTATGTTTTACGAAACACTTGATTATGAATAACTTGGTAAAAAATATTAACAATTCATATATTTAATTTAATAATGATCCTACCAGTTAAGTTACCTTTCAAGCGGTCGGAAATATGAGCAATTACGCAAAACGTATGAATGTGCGTACTTGTAATCATTCTCCGTTAACCAAGATTCTGTACATATTCCACTAGGACGACCTACTTCAGTAAATATATCTGGTACTTCACAGTCGTAGATAGGTACTTCACCTTCATCGTACCGACTTGCCCTGCATAATGAATTTACCAATAATTAATAACAATTCTTCTTGCTTTTAAAAAAGCAACAAACATGCACGCTTCTAAATAACATGACTATTAATTACCTTCTTTTGCTAGCTGTAGGAATATGAGGGGCGAAGTAGTGTTGTGAGAAATAAGAAATCTCATCATTAATGTACGATTCAACGATCGATCCAGCTGGATATCTTTTGTTCTTCGCTTTGCCTTTCAAATGTTTAAAAAACCTTTCAAACGGGTACATCCACCTATATTGCACAGGACCATCAAACTCGGCTTCGTATGGCAAGTGTATGGGTAAGTGCTCCATCACATCAAAAAAAGAAGGCGGAAAGATTTTTTCCAAGTTACAAAGTATCATCACAATGTTCTCCTTCAAAAGTAGGACACGACATATATCCAACGACCTGCTGCTTAGATCACGGAAAAATGCTCCAATTCCTACAAATAATCGATGTATATATAAGTATTATTTAAAAAGCTAAATAATAACATGATGAAATGACAATTTTTATATATATCTATATACCTGATAATGCTTGGTGCACTTTTGGAGGCAGCAGTTCTGCAAATACAAACGGAAGTAAGCGTTCCATAAAGACATGGCAGTCGTGACTTTTCATTCCAGAAAATTTTCCTCCACTAATATCTGCACAGCTTGCTAAGTCAGCTACGTACCCATCTGGAAATTTAACCTCATTTTTCACCCATTGTAGTAAGACATCTTTTGCTTTTGAACTCAATCTCCAAATTGGGAATGGGGCATTGCCATGATCATCAACATGCAATTCTTTCCGGGCACACAATTTTTCAAGATCTAGTCGTGCTTTGACAGTGTCTTTTGATCTATCTTTAACATTCATAAGGGTATACATGATGTTATCGAAAAAATTCTTCTCGATGTGCATCACATCAAGACAGTGTCGTAGATCAAGGTCACACCAGTACGGTAGCTCCCAAAAAATGCTTTCTTTATGCCAGTTATGCCAATCTCCATAGCCGACCGGTTTGATATGATGTCCATTTCCACCACAATCAGATGTTCTTGGCGCCTTCGCATACCGGATACGGCGGAGAACCTGTTCTCCAGTTAAAAATGTTGGTGGGTCCTCGTTCATTACCGTCTTCCCCTTCAAAAAGTTAACTTTGTTCTTCCGTAAAGGATGTTGTGCAGGCAAAAATCTTCGGTGACAGTCAAACCAACAAGTCTTCCTCCCAGCCTTCAATTGAAATGCATTTGTGTCATCCATACAAACCGGACATAATAATTTTCCATGCGTCGTCCATCCTGATAACATCCCATATGCCGGAAAATCACTTATCGTCCACAACAAAACAACTTTAAGGTTGAAGTTTTGCTTCAATGACACATCATACGCCTCAACTTTGTTACACCATAACTCTTTTAACTCTTCAATCAGGGGTTGGAGGAAAACATCTAGACTGGCTCTTGGATGATTTGGTCCCGAGTTCAAAACGGTAAGAAACAAATACTCTCTTCCCATGCACATACCCGGGGGTAAATTATAGGGTGTCAGGATTATAGGCCATAACGAGTGGTTTTTTGACATTCCAAATGGGTTGAAACCGTCTGTACATAATCCCAGATAAACATTTCGCGTTTCCTCCGCAAAACTTGGATACTTTTGATTGAAATTTTTCCACTCTGCCGCATCTGATGGATGACACATTACTCTGTGTTCTGACTCATGCTCAGCATGCCACCTCATCGATGATGCCGTCTTTGTTGATTGGTACATCCTCTTTAGTCTGTCAGCGATTGGTAGATACCACATCTTGTTGTACGGTATTTTTTTCCGTCCTTGACTTTCCTTGTATCTTGGTTTTCCACAAAACCTACAATGCTCCAACACCGAATCTTCTTTCCAGAAGAGCATACAATTATCTATGCATACATCAAATGTATGATACAGCAGGCCTAGTTTTCGCATTAACTTTTCCGTCTCGTAGTATGAACCAGTCGCCTTATTAGGCTGTGGTAAATACTCTGTAAATGTTTTTGCCCATGAATCTATGCAATTTTCAGATGAATTGTGGTCTGCCTTGTTGTTCATGAACCTAGCAGCTAATGATAATTGTGAATGACCTTCTTGGCAACCATCATATAATGGGGGTGTTTGCAGCTTCTAACAAGTCGTAGAATTGTTTCGCCTCATGGGTAGGTTCTTCATAAACATGATCATTTCCACTATGACCATGTTCATCATGATGATAATCATTTAATGGCGTAGAACCATGAAATGCATCATGCACCATTCCAGCGTAAACATCCTCACCACTATAATTAATTGGTTCATTACCACTAATAAAATCATCATTTACGTAATTGCTACTAGTAGGTCCTGCCCCAACTACATTATAATCTTCCCCATGTTCGGTCCACACATAATAATCTTCCATAAACCCATTTTGATGCAAATGATTTGAAACTTTTCTAATAGGTTTCACACTACCCCCATTTTTACATTTCGCACAAGGACAATAAGTCTTACCGTTGCTGCTGATAGCCAACTCCTGGATACTTGCGAAATTCACAAACTCCTTCACTCCTTCCAAAAATTCGGTCGAGATATTATACGTCTGCGGATCGATCCTTCTGTACATCCAATCTCTAGATGAGTTCCACATGATTTTTTTCTTGAAAATTTGTTTTTTTTTTTTAAGAATTTTTTTTTTTTGTTGATCGGACTGAATGAGGAACATACCAACCGATGCACTCATATATATAGGTAAATATTTGCCACTACTTTGCAACGTAATTTCGGAGTCACAAATTTGTGACGCCATTGTCACTCTTTTGTGACTCTTGTCTCACTCTTTTGCGACGTATTTGTGACAACCCATATAAGTAGGTGGGCAAGCTAACGCCCTTATTTTTCACGTGTCACCTACTTTATTTCCTTGCCGACATGGTTACCGACATAGCTGGAGTGACTCCTTTCCCACGCTTTTGCCACGCCCCGAATTCGTCACAAAAGCGTCACAGATTAGTGACTAGTTTGCGACATATATTAGTGACTATTGTTGGTGTCACACGGGTGTTGCAAATTTGCGACGCGCGTTATGTTAGTCACAGAAACGTCATTAATGTGTGACTACTCTGCAACATGTTTGAGTAGTCGCAAATTAGTGACGTTTCTGTGACTATTGTTTTAGCTGTCGCTAATGAGTAGCAAACGCGTTGCAAAGTAGTCGCAAAATTTGTGACGGCAAAATCAGTCACAAATAGGCGTCACTAATTACCTGTTTTCTTGTAGTGTTTGAGTCTCGGGATTTATAGTAAAATATTGACTTGCGATGAGTATGGAAACGTTTTCTTAAGTAGAATTTGTTGTGCATCGATTTAGTTTTCCTTAGGACATACTTGTGAATACCTTTAGTGACTCTTTTGGATTTGAGTTCCCACTTTCAAACCCTTCTTCCGGATATAAGTTTGCTCGAGGACAAGCACAAGGCAAGTCCGGGGGAGTTGATATACTCGTATTTTAGCACTTATTAGGCTCTTGTTTGCATCCATTCATCTCATATTTTGCATCATAATTGCATTTTTAGTCTCATATTAACTTAATTTCTATTAGAATTGCATTTTAGAGTCCAAGAATAGGATTTTGTGCATTTTGCATTGTTTTCTTTTATTTATAGGTCTTTTGGAGCTAAATGAGTTTGGAGTATATTAAAGATGGATCTATGGTGCAAAGGAGGAGAAAAAGAATGGAAAAAGAAACCAAATGGAGTTGAAAAAGAATCAAGAAGGAGTGATTGATATAAAGAGACAAGCTTAAAGAATTCGGATAAGGCACATCAACCTGGTGGCATCAGGCTCAAGTAGGTCGATGCGAGAAAAGAAGTGTTCCACCAGAGAATGCATCGACCACGTGCATCGACCTAAGATACCCGATGCGAGAAAAGAAGTGTTCCACCAGAGAATGCATCGACCACGTGCATCGACCTCAAGTAACCCGATGCAGACCTGTTTTATCCAAACTAGAAGATCCGACCCAGCTTAAACCGGGTTGACCCGGTTCGAATTTTAACTTATATAAATAGTTTTATGGACTTGTAAAACCTAAGTTTCCTCTCCTCTAGAGTTGGATTTAGATTCAAACTCACCTCTTGATGTTATGGATTAATCTTCATCTCATATGCCACTTTAGAGAAGGATTCTTCAACTCTATCTTTTATGATTATATTTCTATTTTGTTTGTGTTTTTATTTGTTTTTCATCATGTTTAACATTTAGTCTTTTATGGATTATGCATATGGTTAGATTAAGGAACATTGATGGTTGATTAATGATGTTGGGTTTATCATCTTGTGATTTTTATTGATTAAAGTGTGTTTAATGCTAGATTTAGGAGTAGCTAACCAAAATCTAGATCATGGTCTTTTCACGCCCGGAAGGTGTTTGTGAAAATGTCTAGGAGAACTTTAATCATGCATTTCTCATCTTAGCCAATGAAAGTTGATGTCTAAGGGGATTTGTAAGTTGATATGAACATTTGCATTAATGATTCTTGGTTAGTGATTAGCAAAATGGAAGTTTGTGTTAATTGTTGATTAAGAAATGGATTATCACCATGGAAGTGGGTTAGTCTAGATTAAACGGATTCATGCTTTGGAATTGAGCTTGATTGATATTTTTAGTTACTTGTTAATCATCCTTACTCAATTACCTTGATCTTTAATTCATGTTTTCTCTTTTGTTGGACTTTGAGTTATGATTGATTAAGATGTTTTGATAGTTAAATGATGATTGTTATGATTGAACCTTGTTGGATCCTTCACTTAGGTTGCTCTTTATGCTAGTTTTGAATTGATCACTCAAAATCTATATTGTTGGGGTCAGATCTCACTCCGGTAGAGATCGTCAAGAAAATGACTAAGTACCAGAGGTGGGCGCGCAGTTATCTGGACCAGCTCTCCTGTCTTCTGGGACGAGCTCTCCAAAGTGACTGGGACCAGGACGAGCTCTCCTGCTTTCTGGAACGAGCTCTCTAAAATGACTAAGTACCAGAGGTAGGCGCGCAGTTATCTGGACCAGCTCTGTCTTAGGGACCAGCTCTGTCTCAGGGACCAGCTCTCTCTCAGGGACCAGCTCTGTCTCTGGAACAGGCTCTCCAGAGTAACTGGAACTAGGACCGGCACCTTTCCAGGACGACGTCTGTAGTGGTCATTTAGACTCCAAAAGACCGTCGCGATCCTTTCAGAGAATGGGTCGAGCTCAGAAGGCCCACATTGGAGAGAACGAGTCGGGAGCCCACGAGTAACAAGTCACGCCGACCTCTACTACAAGACTGGGCCTGGAAGGCGAGCTCTCGGATTTGGGCCCATGACGAGGACGAGGTCAAAACTTAAAGACGGCGCCGACTATGCTGGAGAGAATCCCGAAGATTGGGGGATTCGAGCTTATCTCTTTAGGCGTAGACTTAGGCCGACTTAGACTTGTATAAATAGACCTAGGATACCTCCAAAAAGGGGATCCGGAATTTTACACATAAACTATTGCAAAAGCTTAATAAACAAACTCTCTTGAGATCTTCGCTAGGTGTTTCTCATCTCAGAGCTTTCAGACCTAGACCATTGACTATTTCAACTGTGCAGGTTTCCACCACCACAGTTTGGCTCTAGAAGGAGGGGACCTGAAAGCTTCTTACTCCGAAGAACCACCGCGAAGAGATCCAGAACACGATGACTGACGAACGACGTATCGCTGATCCGAAAGACGCCGCGCCGAGAGATCTGGAAGAGGGCGAGATCCAGGCTGAAGGAGGTACCAACGCGGACCAGGCCGCGCGTGACGATCCGCCACCAGCAGGAACAGCTCGCGCCGATCTCCCTAGCGAAAAGTCAAAGGAAACCCCGAGAGCGAGCTCGCTTCTCCCTGAGTTGCTGCAGAAGATGAGCGCTACGCTGGACGCATTGCTGGAGAGCGCCGACCGGCAAAACAGAGCCAACGACACAATAACCGACGAGCTCAGATCCATAGGAGCAGACGTCCGCGCACGACCCCTCGAGCCAAGTCTGTTCAGAAAACCGGCAGCACGAATCGATCCAGTGGCGCTCAACTTCACCACACCGATAGGATCGTCGAACCAACCTCGGCAACAGAATCCATCAACCGCTGCAAGCAATGAACGGTCCGCTCTTTTAGCCCAGGCACGACGAGAGAAAGCGAAAGTCGGCAATGAGCCGATAGACCTCGACAACGACGACGACGACCTGGCTAGAAGAGTCGTCCCTGAAACAATCTTCACTGAGACAGCGAGAGATCGGCAAGGAATGGCCAAAGCAAGGAACAATGATCCTCAACACATAGCTTCGCAGCAATTCTCCACCGTCAGAGACGATGGCCCTGTGAGGAGAGTCACACGCAACACCGAACTCCCGGAGGAAGAAGTGGCGCGGCGAACCGCTACGAGGCAGAAGCATGCCGACCCACAAAGGACGACCCAACGACGTTCCTCCGTTTTCAACGATGAGATCGGTCGTGGATATGCCAGACATGTTTCGGAAGAAGAGGAAAACGTTGAGTGGGTAAAACAGGTGGAGGATGCTGAAGCGAAACAAGCTGCGTTTCAAGCCCAGCACGACCAGATGGCCGAATTTCGAGCTTCGTTAAGCAAGACTACTGCCGAGTTGAAGACTATTCGTTCGCAGATGCATCGTGCCACTAGCAAGGCACCAGAACTCGATCTGATATTGGAGCAAGTCCAACACACTCCTTTCTCGGCACGCATCACAAAAGCTCGAGTATCGGACCCAGGCAAGATTAGGGTACCAACCTACGACGGGACCGAAGACCCAGCTGACCACCTCAACGAATTCAGTGTGGCTATGACAAGATCGAATTTCAAAGAGGAAGAGATGGACGTCGGGAAGTGCCTGCTTTTCGTAGAAAACCTTAAAGGACCAGCTCTCAAATGGTTTAAAGGGCTCGAAAGTAATTCCATCGATACGTTCAAGCAGTTGACAGAGGCCTTCATCAAACACTACTCCATCTTCATTGAGACTCAAACGTCCGGCGCTGATTTATGGTCCATGAATCAAGGACCAACCGAATCCCTCAAAACTTTCATCGAACGTTTCAAGCTCGTACTATCACAAGTGAAAGGGATAGAGGACTCGGACGCACTCCGAGCGCTGAAAAGAGCAATATGGCACGAATCTGATTTCTGGAAGGAGATGTCTCTTAACGAGCCTTCAACTATCCAGGATGCCCTACATCGAGCAACGAACTACGCCAAAAGCGAAGAAGAAGCAAAGAAACTTGCAAAGAAGTATGGGAAGTCAAAACAGAAGAACGACAGCGACCACCAGCCAAGCCAGGTGCGAAAAACTCATAGTGGAAATTTCGTCCAACACGAAGGAGCCCACAACTATCAGGTGGATTCTCTCAGCCATGGGCACGGCCAAGGAGGATGTTCTCCTAACGCGTGGACAGGTAATTCAAATTACGACGAGTCGTTATACTGCGACATTCATCACACTCACGGGCACTCGACAGTAAACTGCCACTCTCTCGGCTCGGCGCTCGCCCAAAAACTACTAGACGGTGAACTCGGCGATAACTTCAACCTCAAAGACTTTGAATTAAAGGAAAACGACGTTGAAGTAGCGCCGATCAATGAAGAACCGCCCAAACGCGAAAGACAAAACGACGATTCGGCACAAGGTAGACCAAGAAAGAAGTACTACCATTGAGCAACCTTACCGTCATTCGTCCACCACTCAATCACTTACCATGAACTACGGGTGACTTGATCCCTGCAAAGGGTACGTAGGCAGCTCATTTTCGGATGGGTTCAGTTGCCCCCCTCCCAAAAAAAGGGAGGGGGGAGTGGGGTACGTATATTCATATACTCCCACCTCTCTTTGTAGCAAACCTTTATGAGAATAAACACCTGCTACAAAAACTTGTCAAAACGACCATCTCTATCACATCCTTTACGGATAATTCAGGGTCTCACTTAAACGACCATCTCACCTTCCACCGCTGCTGGCCACAGCGGTGACCGTTCACAAAAATTTCTGCAGATCTTTACAATAACATCCACCATCGGATAAGCGCGCTATATAAATAACAATGGTTCATTATAAGAGCAGGTGTGTTTAGAGAGAAGCACACTTGTAACCGAAGTGACCATTCAAAAAACCCAACAACATCGTTGGTAAAAACCAATGGTTCATTATAGGAGCAGGTGTGTTTAGAGAGAAGCACACTTGTAAACCCAAATGAGCATTCAGAAAACCCAACAACATCGTTGGTCAAGGCTAATGATCGTTATAGGAGCGGTCGTGCTCAGAGAGTGACACGGTCGTAAATCTAAACGATCATTCGAATAACCCAGCAAACCTAAACGCTGGTTGCAATAACGTAACATGCTCACTTCTGAAGTTGGGTGGTCAACGATGACCTAACTCCTATAACAAAGACGAGCACCAAAATACGGCAACAACGCCTTCAATCATGATGATTGTTCATATGGATTTTTAAACAAATTCATTTGAACCAGACTAACTATGCATTCTCGAAACGGATTCAACAAGGATATAATTCATCACTATTAGTGGTCTTTTCTAAAAGTCTAAGTCAAGAAAGCTGGATTTATCAGAAAACCAAAAACAGATTAAATGTTGCATTCATTATCATCTTTTACAAAGCCATCTAGGCGCAAAATCTTTTGTCAAGTCTAAAACATAAGCGCTAACAGGCGCGCAAAGCAGCTAAGGGACAATCCCCTCATCATCAACAACTCCCACAGGGGCATTCATGGTAGTCGGCCTTGCTGCCTCCTTGGTCCCGGTCTTCCCAAAGACTCGTCGATCCTGGTCTCCTCAACCACCTCGTCGGTCCTGGTCTCCTCAAAGACCTCATCAGTCTTGGTCTTTTCAAAGACTCGTCGATCCTAGTTTCCTTAACGATGTCCTCGATCCTAGTCATGGTCACCTCGGCCCCATCTTCGCCAGTTTGTACAATTGCCAACTTTGCTCACCAGCAACAAGTTTCGTCTTGGCAGCAAATATAGTGGTCGGCGCATGTGGAGTAGTGGTCGTCGCCGTAGAAGGTGCAGTAGTGGGTGCAACTTCACCATACGCAGTAGTGGGCGCAGCTAAAACATGCACAGTAGTGGGCGCAGGCGTAGTAGTGGGCGCAGCTAAAACATGCACAGTAGTGGGCGCAGCTGGAGCAGGCGTAGTAGTGGGCGCCTCTAGAGCTGGCGTAGTAGTGGGCGCAGCTGGAGCAGGCGTAGTAGTGGGCGCGGCTAGAGCAGATGTAGTAGTGGTCGGCGCGGTAGAATGTGCAGTAGTGGGCGCAGCTAAAGCATGTGCAGAACTCGGCGCTTTCTCTGGGAAATACGAGTATCGGCGACTTGCTCATCAACGAGATATGGACTCTGTACATTCGCTGCATCACTCGCATCTGAGACCGGGGCTCGAGTCACTTCTTTATCCTTGCAAGGACGAAGCCAAAAGCTGGACTCCGCATCAGAACAATTTATCTCAAAACTTGGTCTTAGGCTTTCTAAACTACTAGTCTTAAAATTTGAAATGGATTTAAGGAACTCCTCAAAAGACGATGTCGGGCTTAACATGACCTAGGCGCGGAGATAGCTCGAATCAAACCGGACCGTTGAACCGGAGACGGCGTGAATGGAAGCGAACGGACACGGACTGCGTTTCACCGGAAAACGCGGGCAATGACGGATTGGTAGCGAACGAAGACGTGAACTGGACGTGAACCGGACTGGATCTCACCGGAAATAATGGTGGCTTCACTATGACGACGGAGAAGAAACCTTCCGGACTTGGATCTCGAGTCAAAGAACGGTGCAAAGCTGAAACCGACGGTGACTAGAGCTCGCCGGTGAAGGAGAGTCTTGACGTCGGCAATTGCAGAGCAAGCTCTCACCGGAAAAAGGCCGGAACGAGGATTCAGGCAACGACGGTGTGACCCTCCCTCCGTCTCTCGGTGAACTACTTGTGACGACGATGACGAGGGCGGAGCAGTGACGAAGGTGAGTTTCACCGGCGAAGCAGTGACGACGGAGGCGGACTCGAACGCGGATTCAACGGCGAGCTCAGATGAGGCGGACAGATCCGGAGCAGTGGAGGATTTGTCGGCGCAAAGAAAGGTCCGTCTGAGATCTCGCCGGGAAAAGCGAGGAGGCCGACGACGGAGCTTGACGGCGAGCAGAAACGAAGAACGAAGCTTTCACCGGAGGAAACAGACCGTCGACGACTAGTGAAGCTCACCGGGAAACGGAGACGAGGACTCGTCGGAGTAGGTAAACGGCGGCAGTGAGATCTCACCGGAAAAGCCGAAGACTCACCGGAAAAGTTTAGGACGACGACGAGGAGAAAGCGGCGCAGGCTTGCCGAGTACAGTCCGGTGATTCCTCTCGCCGGAGAATTCTCGATTCGCCGGAGAAGACGATCGGTCTCGACGGCGGTAACGACAACAACAAAAAAAAAACCAAACAAAACAAAAAAAAAAAAAAACTTTTTGTTTCCCAAAACCCTATATCTAAAACAGAAAATTGAGAGAGAAGAGAGGCTACCTTTCTTTTGGAAGAGTGAAGTTGTGGAGAAAAGAAAAGAAAAGAAGAAAGAGTATTTATAGTGTTACTGTCAAAACCCTAGAGTGGCACGTTTCAGTAGTCAGCGAAGACAATTCCGATTTCTGAAACGAATCAAGCATTTAATTTCCAGCGGGAATTAACAATTCTAATTTCTCAAAGAAATTTAAATTTCCAAATTTTCGCGGGAATTAAATTTTCAGCTTCCGGGAAAAACGGTATCTTTACCAAGTCCGGAAAGCAGCTAAACAAAAAACATGACGCCCAACTCAACATTAACATGAACATGGGAGAGTTGGGCAAGACAAACGAGTTTTACGAGCTTTAACGAGAACAAGCTGTACAAACTTTACAGGACCAGTTCCTCTAAACTTTATAACACCAATTCAGAAACACAAGTCTATTGAAAATCCTTACTGGGTTGTGCGTTAAACATGAACACGAAAGCTCAGTAACGTCAACAGATCCTCATAACAAGTTTTTGCAATCTCGTCTCGTCAGACGCAGGTCAAGCAGTACATTTTCTTGAAAACCTCACTACGACTCTTTTACCTCGGCATCATCAGAACTGATACTACCGAGCTGGGGGGCTAACTGTTGGGGTCAGATCTCACTCCGGTAGAGATCGTCAAGAAAATGACTAAGTACCAGAGGTGGGCGCGCAGTTATCTGGACCAGCTCTCCTGTCTTCTGGGACGAGCTCTCCAAAGTGACTGGGACCAGGACGAGCTCTCCTGCTTTCTGGAACGAGCTCTCTAAAATGACTAAGTACCAGAGGTAGGCGCGCAGTTATCTGGACCAGCTCTGTCTTAGGGACCAGCTCTGTCTTAGGGACCAGCTCTCTCTCAGGGACCAGCTCTGTCTCTGGAACAGGCTCTCCAGAGTAACTGGAACTAGGACCGGCACCTTTCCAGGACGACGTCTGTAGTGGTCATTTAGACTCCAAAAGACCGTCGCGATCCTTTCAGAGAATGGGTCGAGCTCAGAAGGCCCACATTGGAGAGAACGAGTCGGAAACCCACGAGTAACAAGTCACACCGACCTCTACTACAAGACTGGGCCTGGAAGGCGAGCTCTCGGATTTGGGCCCATGACGAGGACGAGGTCAAAACTTAAAGACGGCGCCGACTATGCTGAAGAGAATCCCGAAGATTGGGGGATTCGAGCTTATCTCTTTAGGCGTAGACTTAGGCCGACTTAGACTTGTATAAATAGACCTAGGATACCTCCAAAAAGGGGATCCGGAATTTTACACATAAACTATTGCAAAAGCTTAATAAACAAACTCTCTTGAGATCTTCGCTAGGTGTTTCTCATCTCAGAGCTTTCAGACCTAGACCATTGACTATTTCAACTGTGCAGGTTTCCACCACCACATATATCTTAAACGATTTCCACCCGGAAGGTGCTTGTGAGATTGTTTGAACCAAACCTTTGTGAGCTTGACTGATCCTAGCCATCTAACAATTGGCGATTATGGTGTAAACTGAACTTGTTCTGAAAGCTCATTTGATTTATCTAGTTACCAACGGAAGTTGTGATGATTAGGTGATTACGTGAAGTGATTAGGGCCATGGAAGTTGATTAGTCGAATTATCGAGTTTCATCTTCTAGGACGGTGTTTAACTTGATATCATTGTTTGATTGTTAACTCGTTTTTATGATAGATTAGCTTATGCTCCAATGTTTTTACCTTGTTATGCATCTCTCTTTTCTTGCATTCCATAGTTCTTAAACCATTTAAAAACCCCATAAAAATGCATTTGCTATAACTTAGTTTGTTTCCCGCATCTTTAGTATCTTGCAATCTTTATTCCTCGTGGGATCGATCCTTAAATACTACCTCGGTGTAATCATGCACTTGTGGTTTTATTTGAGGCTTTATAAATGTAAAGCTTCGATCGCCTATTGAATCTTCACTCAATAGTGAAGGTAAAATAATGCGTATCAAATTGTCAAATCTTTAATTTTCCAATTCTCCTTATGATTTGGTTTCCGATAAAAATTTAATTTTCATTTGATTTTTAATATTTAGTTAATCATATATCTGTTTTCAAATTTGTTTTGATGTGGATTTGATGTTATTCTCTCTATATTTGTTTTGCTAACACAACAATTGATCTCCTTTCATTTTTCATTAAATAATCTAACGGGAAAAATGCTGTTGAGTATAGGGGATGGTGAAAGAATCAGAATTGGACTCATTCAACTTACCCTTCTACAATCCGAACGTAGGAGAGGTTAGGGAGATTGTCCAAAATGAAGGCTCCTTTGAGATTAACAAGATTGAGACGCATGAGCTTATTGTTTCCTACAAAACTGATGAAGAGGAAGATGATGACCAATCACACGGGATCGAAGTTGGGGAAAAAATGTCAAATATCACAAGAGCCCTCACGGAGCCCATGCTTATTGCTCATTTTGGTGATACCTCTATCATTGACTGCCTCTTCAACAAATTTACACACCATGCGACCCAGCATTATGCTACTTTTCCTGGCCATACAACATTCAACATCATAATTTCCTTGATTAGGAAATAAGACAAGTCTTTGTAATGAATTGATTTTTTAACACCGATGTCTACAACTCTGGCTCATATATTCTGTTATTTTTAAATGTTTCTTTTCTGTTAAAAAGAATAAAAAGTAAAAAAAGATATTAGCAGAAGTAGCAGAAAAATAAATTTTAAATGATGGAGTAACCAAAAATACTCTACAATATATAGATGAAAATACCCTTAGCGAATCACTCACTTTTTATCACAACCATCCAATGTTCCCACCTGTGAAGGGTATGTATGTATATTATACAAGAAATATAGGCACTGATAGCGACCAGCTCACTTTTTGATTGGTTAACCATTAAAAAAAAAAAAAATTATATGGCTAGATATTTTATTATAATTTTGAAGTTGGTTACTAGCTTACTTAACCCTAAGTAAAAAGGAAATAAAACACACAATATGTTTAAGATGTTCTCTAGCCATGAATTTTCAACGTTTACTTCTTCCATAGCAAGATTTTCTTATTAGAAAATTATTTGACAAGAAACAGATGAAAGGGTTATTATCAAAGTCTTAACACATATTCCATTTCTCCTTTCTTTATGTTGTTAAACTTCTTTCATTTTTCCTTTTCCGAGTTCCTTCTTCTTCAATTCAATGGTTAAGGGATTGCCGCTGATATTCCTCCTCGTTTTACATATATTCGTCTCAGGTACTTCCATTCCCATTCTTCCAAAGAACTATTCTGTTTTAATATTTGATGATGTTTATTTACTAGTTAATTGTTTTGTACTTGTTTAATCATAGGAGTAACATCGACAAACATTACCATAGAAAACAATTGCAATTACACTGTCTGGCCTGGAATCAAAACCACCTCGAGTACGGTTTCGCTGTCCACCACGGGATTCGTCCTCAAGAGAGGAGAGTCGCGTGTTATCGACGCGCAGTCATCCTGGGAAGGTCGTGTTTGGGGTAGGTCGCTCTGCTCAACCAACTCAACAGGGAGTTTCGCCTGCGTCACCGGAGACTGTGGCACGGGAAAAATTGAGTGTGCCGGAGCTAGCGGAAGGCCTCCGGTGACCCTAGTTGAGTTTACTTTGGACGCCTTCAGCAATAAGGACTTCTACGACGTATCCCTCGTTGACGGTTATAACCTTCCGTTGGTGGTAGTCCCAGACAGTATCTTTGGGTTGGGGACAGTCCCATGCAGGAGCGTAGGTTGTGAGCTTAACTTGAACAAGACGTGTCCATTAGAACTTAGGTTCGGCAGAGAACAACTAGTGGGCTGCATGAGTGCCTGTCAAGCATTTAGGACGGCAGAGTATTGCTGCGAAGGCGAGTACGGCACACCAGAGAAATGCAACCCTACGGTTTACTCTAAGGTGTTTAAGAGCAAGTGCCCACTCGCTTATAGCTATGCTTACGACGATGCAAACAGCACCTTCGCATGCTCAAGCTCAGCTAACTATGTCATCACATTTTGCCCCTTGACTATTCCCAACACGACCAGGTAAATTCCCGTTATAACCTTCTTTAGCTTGTATTCCGTCAAAGACGCGTTAGTAGGGAAATCAAAAACATTACACGGCTCTAATTCGGACCATTCATTCTAGAGATATTATTGAAAGCTAAAATGGACCATATATTTTGCATTTATGATTGTAGTGTGAGTTCCGTTGGTGTTAATACTCCCTCCGCTTCATATTAGTTGTCCTTATTCTACACTTTTTTTTTTTATTAAATTAGTTGTCATTTTACATTTTCAATGCAGATTTGTGATTGATTTTCCATTTTTATCAATATTCTTTTAGCTTATTAATTGTATATATCAAATAAAAAATACATTAATTATGGATAAAACGGAATTTTTAAATGTTTTCCTAATTGACGTAAAATCACTTAGAACGACAACTAATATGAAACGGAGAGAATATTATCCAACGCTATAACAACTGAAAGTACCAAAATAATAGTACTAATGAGTTTTTTTCTTTTGAGAAAATATAATAGTACTAATGAGTTGTTTCGTTTATTGCTCGTTGTATATTTTCAAAATGATTTCTACAATTCATTGCTTATTATTTGGATTTTTTTTTTCAAGTACATGCTTTTTAAATCATCTCCCCTTAATTTTCGTATAAATTATGGTCTATTTTCTTAAGAGAAAAAATGGAAACACCCTAAAACTTATCAGCCTTTAAATGGCTCCCTAAGTGGTTAGAAGTTAGAACTTTAAAGTTCATATCTTATTTGGTACGTATACAAAAATGTACTTGCTATCTTATTTCTTGTAAACTGATATGTAATTATGTCACTTGTTAAAAGCAGCAGCAACCGAAGTTCATTGGCTCAGTCTCCATTTCCAGCTCCAACAAAAAATGGAATTTTAGATCCTACCTCAAAGTCTCCATTTCCAGCTCCAACAGAAAATGGAATTGTTCGAATAAAACGTAACTTTTTTTGTTTTTTTTTCCATTTAAAAATGTCATATTATTGGCTAATAAAATTCTTGTTTGAATTGGTTTTTGTAGAGAAATCATCATGGAAGTACTTAAAGCTCATACTTGGTACCTTATCGCTTAATCTATGTGACATAACTCTATTATACATAACACCTAAAGTTTGATTTTTCTAATCTTATTTCAGGAGTCATAGCAGCTTTAACAATGATAATCATTGTTGCAGTCGTAGTTATTTTGAGAGCAAAGAAGGGGAGAAAGAGTGATTGGAATGACAAAAACGTTGAAACGGTAGTAATGTTGAAACGATATAGTTATCCAAAAGTCAAGAAGATGACAAACTCATTTGCGCATGTTCTCGGGAAAGGAGGATTTGGAACCGTCTACAAAGGAAAGTTACTGGATAAAAGCCGAGAGGTTGCAGTAAAAATCTTGAAGGAGTTAGAGGGGAATGGAGAAGAATTCATCAATGAAGTAGCTAGCCTGAGTAGAACATCTCATGTTAATATTGTGCCTCTGCTTGGATTCTGTTATGAAAGGAACAAGAGAGCTATAATCTATGAGTTCATGCCGAATGGATCCCTCGACAAGTTTATTTTCGAGAATATGTCAACGAAGATGGACTGGGAAAGGTTACATGACATTTCCTTAGGTGTTTCTCGTGGCTTAGAGTATTTGCACAATGGTTGTATATCAAGGATTGTGCATTTTGACATAAAGCCGCAAAACATACTGATGGATAAAGATCTTTGCCCCAAGATTTCAGATTTCGGTCTTGCTAAGCTCTGTAAAAATAATGAGAGTATCATGTCAATGTTAGACGCGAGAGGAACGGCAGGATACATAGCCCCTGAAGTGTTTTCCAAGAATTGTGGAGGAGTTTCTCATAAGTCGGATGTGTATAGCTTTGGGATGGTGGTTCTTGAGATGATAGGAGCAAGGAAAAGAGAAAATTTTGAAAATTCTGGATCCAACAATAGTTCAATGTACTTTCCAGATTGGATCTATAAGGATTTTGAGAGGGGAGAAACCATGAGGATTTTAAAAGATCAAAGAACAGAAGAAGAAGAGAAAATTGCAAAGAAAATGTTATTGGTTGGTCTATGGTGTATTCAGACCAATCCATCTGATCGTCCACCAATGATCAAAGTCATTGAAATGTTAGAGGGGAATCTAGAGGCTATCCAAGTGCCACCTAAACCTGTATGGGGTTTACCCGCAGTAACGGTTCGAGAAACTCTTGAAGACAGGCATGAGACTTCGAGTTTCTCTAACCAAAATCAGTTGGAGAGAGGAAACTCACCTTGTGAAGATTTTTTTTTGGGCAACAAGTAACCTTATATTAATTAAACTTCTTCTCTAGTCTCATACAAAGCACCTTTTTACAAGGGCATCAGCAAATCCATTTGTTTCGCTTGGAATAAACATGAAAGTAATACACTGAAATTGAAAAGATAGAGAATGGATGTTCGGAAGGATTCCATAAAGTGTAGAAACCTATGAGTTCGAATTGATAGCTCTCACTAGCTAGTTATAAGAAATCGGATTCTACTGATATTGACCATATACCATTGTTCACTGCTTGGACCAGGGCTGCTCTGACAGCAAGCCCTTCAGCCAGTAAAGGAGAACCAACATTAGGGATGCCTTTACAGAAACTATGTTGTGTCCTGGATCCTCCCTTTCTGCTGGAAGAGCCAGCCTAGACCAGCCAATTTACTGTGTGCACACAAAGCTGCATCCGATTGGCAAACATAGTCCATCTGCGAGTCTTCCTCCGATAGTGTTGCTCGAGTGAGCTTCGATTTACACCTTCGACCCTCTTGCCACTCTTTGGCATTGAGAATTGCTCTAGTCACTAACTCATGAGCTAGAATTTTCTTCTTGTTGAAGATAAGAGGGGTTATTGGTTTGTGTATTTTAATGGATTTTAGAAATCTGAGATGAATCTATGGATTTTAAAATCCATAATAATAGATAACGTGGATTTCAAAATCAAATAAAATGGATTTACAAATCAACTAAATGGATTTCATTGACTAACCAATAAAGTAATATCAACATCTAACTCATTATTTTCATGTGATATATATCTTTCTCGTTCTTCAAGGATTTCTTGTTCTCCCGTGTTTGTTGAATCCATGTTTGAGTATACTTTTAAACAAATAAAACTTAACCCATCAAAAACGAACACTAACACATACACCTTTGTATCTTTATATATATTATTTACGATGATTAGTATATGATTTCGCAATAATATTCACTAAAATCCTTATTGTGAAGAATCACAGAGAAATTGATCACGTGAATAGCAAGAAAAAATGAACAAGCTTATAAAAAGAAAAAAGCAAGAAAAACATACATAAGATGATGAAGAAGAGACAAAAAGTACATACGTGACACAATTTTTCTATTATTTTTTTTATGGTGTTTTATTTATTGGTTTGATTATTTTAGTTGATTTGTGGATTTATAAGTCTGTGTTATTTGATTTATAAATCTTATAAGATTTAGAAATATTTGTAAATCCGAAGGTTTCCCCTCGGATATGATCCTTTGTATTTTTTACATGAAATCCTTTCAAATCCATTAAAATCCTAAGTGAAATCAAATCCATAAGTAAATCCGTAGGATTGAATAACACGTGATTTTAATTAGGATTTATAAATCATAGAACCAATAACACCGGATTTTAATATGGATTTTAAAATCATAGAACCAATAACACTAGATTTTGTTTGGATTTCCAAATCCATAAAAATCCATAAACTAATAACCCCTCTAAGATTATTCCTAGCTTTCCATAGGTTCCAATTACCCATGGGGATATTAGATATTGTGAATTGTATGTATTATTGATTGACATTAGGTGTATTATATACACAAATACAACTAGAGTTTCCGAGAGAATATCTTATACAGATTGATATTGTGACGCCCGTGAACCATTTTTAGTAAAATGGAGGGGCTGTCGATCGACACACATGGTGTCTGTCGATCGACAGGGCTCTTAAGGGTTGTCGATCGACACACCTAGTGGTTGTCGATCGACAGGTGCTCGAATTGGCTGGTTTTCTGGTTCGATTTAAGTTGTTCGATTGGACCGGGCCGGTTTGGGTAAACCCTAGGGCTTCGTATTTAAGAGTTTTTGGCCGCATCTGAGCGAACCAAAGTCCCAAAAATCAGAAACAGAGAGTTTGAGAGGAGTTTCTCTTGTTCCTGATAGTTTGTGATTAGGGTTTCGTTCTTGATCGATTTGAGGTGGAATTTCGTGGTGTTGTTGCTGAATTCGTGTCTAGCCTCAATTCTACCAGAATCTAACCGAAAATCTAAGGTGAGTGCGTGACCATGGCTTCTGGGCCGGTGGATTCGTTAGGGTTGTATGGTGGTAGGTTAAAAACTGTTTGGTTGTGATGATTGATGTTGAAACTGTTTGTTTTGTTGCTTGTGGATTGTTGGATTGTGTTTGTTGTGCAGGTTTCGTGTTATCGCAGAGGAGGAATCGATCCGAGAGGATAATTGATCGATCTCCTATGAATCTGCGACGACCTGTCGATCGACAGCCCTTGGGTGTGTCGATCGACAGGGTCACACGAGGCTGTCGATCGACACCTAGAGGTTGTGTCGATCGACAGGTGATCGAGGAGCTGTCGATCGACACCTAGAGGTTGTGTCGATCGACAGGGTCCTGAGGAGCTGTCGATCGACAGGCACCGTGGGTGTGTCGATCGACAGGTGTGAACAGGGCTGTCGATCGACACCTAGTGGTAGTGTCGATCGACAGGCTGCCTGTTGGGCTGTGGTTGAGCCGTGTTGTTGTGTTTGTTTTGTGTATTGTTTGATGCGTGTTTGCCTGAGCGGATCCATCGCGTCTGTGTGCGCAGTCGTAGATGGGAGGACCGTCTCACTGGGTATTTGTGATAATACTCACGCATCTCTTTTAACCATGTGGTGCAGGTAAAGGCAAATTGTGATCGTGGAATCATGGCAACGAAGAGGGAGATGATCTAGGGTCTCGGTTTTCATGCTGTGTGGTTTATTGTATTTCTTTTATTGTTTTAGAACCTGGTTAGGTTGCTGGATTGATTGGAATTTGTTGTTGAACTGGTTAGTAATTTTAATGGAATTTGC
Source organism: Arabis alpina (assembly GCA_900128785.1). Lineage (NCBI taxonomy): Eukaryota > Viridiplantae > Streptophyta > Magnoliopsida > Brassicales > Brassicaceae > Arabis > Arabis alpina. The sequence continues at coordinate 29,058,511 of LT669793.1, read as the reverse complement.
ATGTTTGGTTTTTGTGTGTTATCCGCTGGTTGCTTGTTTGTGTGGCTTGGTTGTGGAGGACAAGCATTTATGGGAATGCTAGTTTGAGACTAAGAGCTTATTGTTTTAAAAAAAAAAAAAAAAGAATAAACGGGTCGGGTCGTTTTAGATATCTCATAGATAAGGAAACTATATATTACGATATATACAATGCATACTAACACGCCCCCTCAAGATGGACACCCGTTAGAGAGACCAATCTTGTTAGCAAGTTCATTCATCGTGTCTGAGGAAGCGGTTTAGTGAGAGCGTCTGCAAGCTGATCGGTAGAGCTGACATGAGAGACTCGAAGCTGATTACCTTGAACCATTTCACGAACATAATGATATGCGAGCGCGACATGCTTCATACGTGAATGAACCACTGGATTAGCACATAAATACGTAGCTCCAATGTTGTCACAATACAGCGTGGGCGTTGTATGAGAACGTAGACGAGGATCGGACATGAGTGACACAATCCATTGAACCTCGGAGGCAGCATCAGAGACTGCTCGATATTCTACTTCGGTCGATGATCGAGCAACACTCTTTTGCTTTCTGATATGCTCAAATTTACCCTGAGCTACTCTCTCAAATTAAGAGATCAATTGTAGTAGGGGTCGAATCACTGGGAGCTAAATCAAACAATAGGATTATTGACTTCAAATTCGGCTAAGTAAAATAATATAAAATAAAGACAAAAGCAAATTGAAACAGAGAAAGATTGTTGATTTAAAAATCAATTAAACAAAGTGCTAGGCTTTTGGGTAACTCTCAGGATGAATCAGAATTGCAGGTTTAAACAAAATCAGGATTTAATTAAGAACCGTTCTAGAACTTGGAACACTAATGTATAATTAACCAACTGTCGTTGCGAAAACTAACTATGTCTAAACCCTAGAAAACCAAATTTCTTTGCGAATTCAATCAATTTAAACAAGCTTTAAATTCAAGTCCAATTTGTTCACAAAATCCCTAAACCAAATTTCTTTGCGAATAAGTAATTTTGCTCACCTAAGATCTAGTTCTGGCTAATCAATTACACTTTCGTGTCAATCTATCAACCTAAGATATCTAAATTCAGGGTCACGAATCCTAAACCAGAGTTAAAGCAATCTAGGTGAAGAACCTAACAGATAATCCTAACAAGTGAGTTTACCCTAACAATTCATCATCATTCCATTCGAACTACCCTAAACCTAACAAGCAAACTACTCAGACATGGCAGCAAAGCAAATCATAGCTGAATAATACTGCATAAAGAAAGAGTAAAAGAAGAATTACAATAGGGTTCGAAGAATCTCAAAGTAATGAAGTAAACTTGTCTCCCTAAAAACCCTAAAAATCTCTCTCTAAACTTTGTTAAGTAAAATCTAAGTTTTTTGGTCTAAAAACCTAAAATAAACTATTTATAGAGTTAAAACTCGTGGTGGGCTTTTATGACGGTCTATTGTAGCTCTCGGCCCATTAACTGGCGAATTTCCTTCTTTAAAACGTATTTAAGTTGGTTTCTGCGCTGGCCTGTCGATCGATCGTCTATGTGTATGTCGATCGACAGGCTTCAATGTAGCTGTCGATCGATCGTCCTTCTTTGGGCTGTCGATCGACAGGCTGCTTCATATCAACTTCTTTTCTTGCAAAATCCGGCTCCAACCTTGTTTACGCTTCAAAATGCACCGTATTCACCATATAAGCTCCTCACGTGTAATAACTTGTTAAGACACTAAAAAGACTCGAAATACAATGAAAGGACTCGATAAAAGGACTTATATCATGGTCGAAAACCGGTAAAAACCATGATATATCAACTCCCCCAGACTTAGCTTTTGCTTGCCCTCAAGCAAACTAGAGACTAAAACTGAAGTTGAGGTTTGAAAATCGCGAGAACTTACTTATCTTTGGGAACATTGCTTTCGCTTTCTCGACCCTTTCGCTGCATGTAAACAAAGTACCTTTGGCGGTCACGAATCTCAACCATCATAGGTTGGGCCTCAAATCTTAACCTGCAAACCCATCAGTTTCACATCCTCCTAACTGTCGCACACTCGATCGAAGTGATGATGGAATTCTCTCCAATGATATCAACCAAGTAAAAGGGCTAGGTGTGATGTAAAAGGCTTTTGTGTTTAAGTGGAGCTAAAGAGTGTTTAGGGTTACCGGATTCTATTTGGTGGATGCAGACATTATGCATAATCACAAGAGAGAGTCGGGTCCAGTTGATGCCCACAGTTTCTCATTCACATTGCACTCCCTCCTCCAAAACGTTATCAGGAACCAAACACCTTCATATAATCACGTTCCACTTTCCACATCCAACTTCTTCATTCTTTGGGACTTTTCTTTTGAAGCTAGAGACTTATTTAAATAATCATTTCCCTTTCCCTTACTTATTTTTCGAAATAAAAGATTTTTTTTTTTTTTTTTTTCAAGCTCTAAGGGGGGAAATGATTTTACAAAGATATTAGTCTCGAAAATTACCATTGTTGTGTATTAAGTCCCAAAGAATGCTTAGCATTGCTGCTCTCTTTCAAGTACTCCTACCAAATCCTTTTTCCGTGCAATTTTTGTGAATGAAAAACTGCGTCGGACCTCTTTCTCTCCGGAGTTTATACACATGCCTGCACATAAAACTAAGGAAAAGAGACTGCATGAGGTTTCAACAAAAGGTTAAGGTTAGGGGTTGGGTACCAACTAAAAATGAGCTGGCCATTCAGGAACAACAAATAGTGGTAAAGAGAATAAGGAGTCCTGAATGTTTTACTGTCGTGATATCAACAAAGAGAATATAGCGAAATGGAGATCAAGTGTGCTAGTCTGGAGTTTGATCTACTTCGTTCTGCAAATTGCGATAAGAGGGGAACCTGTACTATCATCTGATTTCGAATTCGTTCCATCCAAAGGCTTCATCGCAGCAGCTAAAAGTTTCAAAAACTAAGCTTTATTCCTAAGAAAGATCATTATTCCCTACATTTTGACTCAATAAAAACAAATTTTTGACTCCAAAATAGAAAACAATGTTAGTAACTACCTCCCCCAGACTTAAACAACACTGTCCCAGTGTTATTAAATCTGAGATTGGCAAAAAGGAAAAGAAAAAGTCAGAAAATTTGTGAGAAGAATGAAATTCGGACCTGTTCTGCTGGCCTGTCGATCGATCACGATAAGGTGTGTCGATCGACAGGGCTTTATTGGGGCTGTCGATCGACAACCACCAGGTCTGTCGATCGACAGGTTCGTCGAAAATCTGAAATCTTGGCTTTGACGACTTATGTTGTTGGAGAAATCTAAAGAAAAACTGAAGATCACTGAAACAAAATATCATCAAATACCACAGCAAAGAGTCGCAAACAACAAGTTCCACAAATTTTGAAAAGGCAAACAGAAACAAAGAACTAACTAACTCTAATAAAGAAAAATGACTCAAGTGAAAAGAAAAACTTACAGGTGGGTTGCCTCCCACCAAGCGCTTGTTTTCAGTCATTAGCTTGACTGCGGATGATGTTCAGGCTGGAGGTGGATCACTGAAATGCACTCCCCCAGACTTGCAAGGAACAATACCAGGAAAGAGCTTCATAGTATTGTTTAGCATCTCTTGGACAACTATCTCTCTCTTGTCCCTCAACTCCGAAGGAATGACAATTCTGAACTTGGAGAATGCTTTAGGGGTCTTTCTGCGCTTCCCCTTGGGGAAGTCTTCGCACTTGGAGCTTACTGGAATGTTGATGGCATGACGTGGAGTGGGAGAAGCCAACTTGAGACCGTTGTGAACCTTCTTTGTCTCATTTTCAAAACCCAGTGTATCTCCAACATTGACACTCATACAAGAAGCTGCTGTGACAAGAACCGAAGGATAGAAGACTTTCTTGTTGATGTTCGAGAAGGAGATCCGCTTATTAGGAAAATCCACCATTGCTCCCACTGTTGCAAGGAACTGTGCACCAAGAACCAATGGTTTACAGATTTCATCCTTTCTCTCAATGATGTAGAAGTCCGTAGGAACAAGACAATCTCCTATTTGAATCGATACGTCAGGAATGAAGCCTTTAGAAATCGTACATGATCTATCTATGAGCTCGATAGGAGTCCTTAAGGGTTGTAACTCCAAGATTCCTAGCTTCTTTGCAACAGCTTCACACATAACATTCACATTAGCTCCTGTGTCGCATAAAGAATCCTTCAATTCTACACCATTGATCGAACAAGGAACCACAAACATCCCTGGATTCAACAACTTTGGCAGCTTCCTCAATGATGTTGGAGCTTGTTTCCCTTTCTCCTTAGGTGCTTTGTCACTGCCTTGGTCGGTGCATGAAGGGTACAGACTCCTTGGGTACGGAACCTTGGGCTTGTAGACACGTTCAATGGCAGTTTCAGACTGACATTCGAATATCTCTGCATTTTTCGGGGCTGTCGATCGATCAACACAAGGTGTGTCGATCGACAGGGCTGCTGAAATCGTGTTTGTAGCGAAATTTTCTGTAGCTGTCGATCGACAACCACCTGGTCTGTCGATCGACAGGCCCTCCGAAATTTTGGAGTCAAAAGTTTCTTCAGGAACCACGAGCAAGGCTTCATCTTCGCACTTCTCAACAGTTGGAAACAGTTGTTCTTCACTCTTCAATGTGATTGAGTTGGAGAAATGCTTTGGGTTCATGTCAGATTTCCCTGGAAGACGACCTTCTTGTCTCTTTACATTTTCAGCAGTCTGAGCAACCTGAATATCAAGCTTCTTCAAGTGAATGTTGATGGCTTCTATTTTTCCATTAAGATCAGTGTAGAGACTGTCAATCTTCGCATTGAGATTTACCGTTAGGGTTTGTTGCCCCTCAAGAAGTTGTTCAAACATCCTCTTCACGTCACTTTCTGAAGATTTAGAGGGAATCGGTTGATACGATGAAGATCCGTAGTTCCTCTGATTGTAGTTGTTGTATCCCTTGTTCTCTGACTGATTTCCATACCGCTGATTCTGGTAGCCATTCTAGTTGATGTAATTAACATCTTCCTCAACAATCTCAGCTCCATTTGTTTGACCAGCTCCTCGTCTCCTTTCCTCATCAATCTTCTTTGTACTATTGCTAGTAGACACGTTCTTTATGAGCTCAAGGCAATCAGTTGGGAATCTGGTCTTGAAGTTCCCATTACTCGCAGCATCTAAAGCCATCTGATGCTTCCAATCCACTCCTCTGTAGAAGATACCCAGCAGTTGAACTTCTGTAAATCCGTGATGAGGACAATCTCTCTGATATCCTTTGAACCTTTCCCATGCAGCCTTGAAAGATTATGTCTGATTCTGAAAGAATGTTTGGATCTTAGCTCGGAGATCTTCTGAACGTGACTCATCATAGAAGTGACTGAGGAAAGCATTCTTTATATCGTTCCAAGTGGTCAGTGAGCCCGGCTCCAACTGCTTCAGCCAGTAGGCTGCATCCCCAGCTAGAGAGTGTGGGAATAGCTTACAGAAGACGTAATCGAGAGACACCCCATTTGCCTTGATGCTAGATGCGAGGTCTTCGAACCTCTCAAGATGATCCATGGGATGTTCTGTATGATGTCCATGGAATTGATGCTGAGCTACTAGTGAGAAGAAAGCAGGCTTCAGCTCAAAGTCCTGCCTAGCGAATCCAGGAGCTCGGATCGCTGCCCTGTTAGCATAGTACTCTTCAGGTCGGTTATAATCACCCAAAGTGCGTCGGTTCACTACAACTTCCCGAGCTTGACGATTTGCCTGAGCCTGACGCTCTAGATCAGCTAGCTGACGTTCCAACTCAACCATTTGACGATCTAGCTCAGCACGCTCTGCTGCAATCGGATCCTCAAACTCGATGATATTACCAGCTTCATCAATGGGGTCTCCCTGATTGTTGTATCGATTACCATCTCGATCAACATTCTCTCCTTCAGCATTCCGAAAAACTACTACAGCTCGATTAACCATCTTAGCTAACTTTGCTTGTCGTCTGTTTTCCCTTTCCGAAATTCCCAACTCTGGAACAAAATCCGCTAACTCTTTATCCTTGTTGCTTCTGGTTCTGCTAGAAGGCATAAACCTGAAACACCAAAAATAAAAGAAAAACGCGTAAAAACGAAAATAAAAACTTAGTCAGAATTCTAGAATCAAAATCCTATGGAAGATTTTGACTCCCCGGCAACGGCGCCAAAATTTGATATGCTCAAATTTACCCTGAGCTACTCTCTCAAATTAAGAGATCAATTGTAGTAGGGGTCGAATCACTGGGAGTTAAATCAAACAATAGGATTATTGACTTCAAATTCGGCTAAGTAAAATAATATAAAATAAAGACAAAAGCAAATTGAAACAGAGAAAGATTGTTGATTTAAAATTCAATTAAACAAAGTGCTAGGCTTTTGGGTAACTCTCAGGATGAATCAGAATTGCAGGTTTAAACAAAATCAGGATTTAATTAAGAACCGTTCTAGAACTTGGAACACTAATGTATAATTAACCAACTGTCGTTGCGAAAACTAACTATGTCTAAACCCTAGAAAACCAAATTTCTTTGCGAATTCAATCAATTTAAACAAGCTTTAAATTCAAGTCCAATTTGTTCACAAAATCCCTAAACCAAATTTCTTTGCGAATAAGTAATTTTGCTCACCTAAGATCTAGTTCTGGCTAATCAATTACACTTTCGTGTCAATCTATCAACCTAAGATATCTAAATTCAGGGTCGCGAATCCTAAACCAGAGTTAAAGCAATCTAGGTGAAGAACCTAACAGATAATCCTAACAAGTGAGTTTACCCTAACAATTCATCATCATTCCATTCGAACTACCCTAAACCTAACAAGCAAACTACTCAGACATGGCAGCAAAGCAAATCATAGCTGAATAATACTGCATAAAGAAAGAGTAAAAGAAGAATTACAATAGGGTTCGAAGAATCTCAAAGTAATGAAGTAAACTTGTCTCCCTAAAAACCCTAAAAATCTCTCTCTAAACTTTGTTAAGTAAAATCTAAGTTTTTTGGTCTAAAAACCTAAAATAAACTATTTATAGAGTTAAAACTCGTGGTGGGCTTTTATGACGGTCTATTGTAGCTCTCGGCCCATTAACTGGCGAATTTCCTTCTTTAAAACGTATTTAAGTTGGTTTCTGCGCTGGCCTGTCGATCGATCGTCTATGTGTATGTCGATCGACAGGCTTCAATGTAGCTGTCGATCGATCGTCCTTCTTTGGGCTGTCGATCGACAGGCTGCTTCATATCAACTTCTTTTCTTGCAAAATCCGGCTCCAACCTTGTTTACGCTTCAAAATGCACCGTATTCACCATATAAGCTCCTCACGTGTAATAACCTGTTAAGACACTAAAAAGACTCGAAATACAACGAAAAGACTCGATAAAAGGACTTATATCATGGTCGAAAACCGGTAAAAACCATGATATATCACTTTCGAGAAGACCAAGATATAGGTTGTTTCCCAAGGTATACAATATAGGCTTCAGTCGAAATTGTAATCATTTTTGTCTCCAGCCCAGTCAGCATCGGAAAAAGCATGGAGATTAAATGGCGTAGAGGCAGAGAAGAAGATACCTTTATCCGGGGTGCCAGCAGATATCGAAGAACTCGTTTCATAGCTTCTTCATGAGCGGTGGTAGGACGATGCATATATTGTGATTAGCGGTTTAAGGCAAAAGCGATATTTGGTCGAGTCAACCCAAGATATTGGAGGCTTCCAATAGTTGCTCTATAGTTTGTTGGATCGGGAAGAACCGTACCAGAGAGTAATGTTAGCGCTTGAGTTGAGCACATCGGCGTTGCCACCAGTTTTGCATTGGTTATGTGAGTCTTATGTAAGAGATCGGTGATGTACTTGGTCTGAGTAAGAAGGAGACCCTTGTCGGTTCTGGTTGCCTCTATTCCAAGAAAATAAGATAAATTTCCTTGAGAGAGAAGCGAGCGGCAAGCAGCTGAATAACCCGAGTAACTTCGGTAGGAATTGTACCAGTGAAAACAATATCATCAACATATATGTGAATGTAGATAAGGAAACTATATATTACGATATATACAATGTATACTAACATGGGATATCTTTCCACTTCCAAGCCCTGTTGAGGGCAATGTCTCTTGATCCTTGACTACTTTCAAAAGATCATCAAAGGAGGAAGGTGAACTAGACAGGATAGAGGTTACTAGTGCCTAGTGTTGCTATCTCCCAGACCTGAGTAGCCAACTCACAATGGAAAAGGAGGTAAGCTCTTCAAATGCAAAAAGAGGTCAGAACCTCGATGCACTTGTAACCATCAGACGGTGTTATTATGGACAAATCAAGAAATTTACAAAATCATTTACAGAAGTAGTTGGACGAGGAGGATTTGGAACTGTATATGAAGGAATGTTATGCAATAGTAGTCAAGTTGTAGTGAAGGTTCTGAAAGATTCAAAGAGCAATTGTGAAGATTTCATAAACGAAGTTGCAAGCATGAGCCAAACATCTCATGTCAACATTGTTTCTCTGCTTGGTTTCTGCTACGAAGGGTCCAAAAGAGCGATTGTATATCAATTTCTAGATAATGGGTCTCTGGATCAGTTCATATCAAGCGAGAAGTCACAGGATTCAAGTCTCAGTACATTATATGGAATTGCGTTAGGCGTTGCTAAGGGACTTGAGTACTTGCACTATGGTCGCAAAACAAGGATTGTACATTTCAACATTAAACCTCATAATGTATTGTTTGTTGGAACCAATATTTTGGTTAAACAAATGGCCTTGTATTAGGCATTTGTCTTATCCAAATTTGGTAGAAAAGTGAATGAGAGAAGTCTTTTGGTTTAAATGAGTGACATGTAAAATATGCCACATCTAAAGTTTGAGAATTTTTCAAGTGGTATATAAGGAGCCACACATATACCTTTGTTCAAAACATAACAAAAGCTATATACCATGAGAGAGACGGGGGGAATCCCCACGGGCTCGGGCTCGGACTCGGGCTTTGGCTTTGGCTAAAAGGCCGTTGCCGGCCCAATTAAATATCTTTTTGAAGTCGTAACAATCTTTCTCTGATCATTAGTAACTTTTTTCGTCGAGAGTATCGTAGTAATCGGTTTGTTAGAATCGTTGTTCAAATGTTGCGAACACGATTATTCTGTGGTTTTATCCTAGGATCGGAATCTCATAAACCCGTCACACTGCGGGAGATTCTTAGAGTTAAGGAAAGAGATTTTGTATCACGACTCCACTCTCTGTCTGATCTCTTTCCTTAACGGTTTTTTTATCGCGATCCATCTTCAATGATGTAGTGTGCCAAATTTTGGTCCTACATTGTTAGATGACAATCTCAGACCCAAAGTTTCTGATTTTGGTCTTGCTAAGCTTTGTGAGAAGCAAGAAAGCATCTTGTCGTTGCTTGACACAAAAGGAATGATAGGATACATTGGTCCTGAGCAGGCCCGTCTCTAGCCCATGGCAAGTAGGGCAAATGCCATGGGCTCATGTGAAATATAGTGAATTTTCCTTACATAAAAGGGCACATTTTAATTTTTTTTCTTAAATAATAGGTCCGTTTTCAGAATTTGATTTAATAATTAGCATTAAAAAAAAAACCATTTTCGTTTTTTGCCTAAATAAAAAAGCCTTTTTCAAAAAAAAATTAGTTTTTATTATTAAAAGAGCCAAATTTTTTTTTTTTTTTGCCATGGGCCAAATAAAATTTTGAGACGGCACTGGTCCTGAGCTGTTTCCAAGAATGTATAGAAGTGTATCTCACAAGTCAGATGTGTATAGTTATGGAATGTTGGTTCTTGAGATGATCGGGGCAAGGAACAAAGAAAGAGTCCAGAAAGCTAATTCGAACAATAGCTCAGTTTACTTTCTGGATTGGATTTACAAGGATCTTGAAAATGGAGATATCACAAAGCTTCTTGCTGATGAAATAACTGAAGAAGAAGAAGAGATTGTGAAAAAGATGATCTTGGTCGGTTTATGGTGTATCCAATTATCCCCATCAGATCGTCCATCGATAAACAAAGTCGTAGAGATGATGGAAGGAAGCTTGAATTCTCTTAGAGCCCCACCTAAACCTCATTTGCATTTGCCAATGGGAAATGTTTCCGAGTCATCTCGGCCATCAGAGGAGGAAAGCTCAATTTATTCAGAAGTATGATTCTATGATTGTTAATAACCTATAAACCAACAATACTACAATGTATTCATTAAGTTTTGTGCCATGAAAATGTTACATCGAAATATAAAATCAAGAGTTTTGAGTATGGTCTGTTTCTGTCAGAAAATACAATGTATTTTGAGTAATGTCACCTGGTCCCACTCTGCCCTGCTTTGCGTTCCTGCACAAGTACATAATCTTGCAAGGCGAATCCTTGAGACCAAAATATGAATATTTGTTGAAAAACTTCAATGTATGCAATCTCTCTTAAAGTGCTATAAACTCTTTGATTGTTGTGTCTTGTTTACAAACATTGTAATACATCTTAAATTAGTGTTTTGATTTTCATTTCATATTTTATAAAAAATAAAATATTTTTTTATTCTTTTAATACCATTGAGTATATCATTAAACAAGTAAAAACAATCAAAATTTTAATGGCTCTCAACAATTAACCTAATATTAAAATTAATACTACTTAATTTTAATGAGACCTACAACATTATTTCATGGTTGTGGATGCTCTTAAAACAAATTAAGCTCATCCAATTCTCTACGACTCTGACTCTCACATCTTTTCAAAGTCAATTAAACTCCGCTCTTTTTATTACCTTTCGTTTCCTTTTGTCATTTCTAAATTCCTAACTACAACAAAGTATCCATGGGATCTCCAACTACTGGATTGATCTTCTTATTCTTTTTTTATCATCTTCCTTTGTCTTCTAAGCCAGCAAGGACCAAATTGGTATTGCGGAACTCTGTATCAGTGTGGCAACATCACAGTCGGTTTTCCTTTTTCCGGAGAGAATCGCGACGAAAATTGTGGTCATCCTTCTCTGAAACTTCACTGCAACAAACGCTCAAACACAACCTCTCTTACAATCTCAGGCCGCAACTACACTGTCCTTCATATAGACAACAAATCCAACATTCTTAGACTCTCAAGACAAGATTTCTCAGGTCCTTTCTGCTCTGCTTCTTTCTCCTCCACACCTTTGCCTACAGATCTCTTCCAAAGTTTACCATCTTACAAAAGCCTTACCGTGTTCTACGCTTGTGACACTCGTCGTCATTTCCTTGGGAATTTCACATGTCCCATGAAAGGTCTTGGCTCGGTGGTTCAAAACTCGACGTATTATAAAATGTGTGATGAGAGTTACAGCGTTACAGTTCCTACAAGTTTTGTTCCAGAGGAGGTAGCTTTGAATTTGACACATTTGGAAAATGTTCTGAGGAAAGGATTTGAGGTGAAGCTGGAACAGGAAAAGATAAACTGTGGAAAATGTTTATCCTCTGGTGGAAACTGTGGCTTCCTATTATCCTCACCGCTTTGCTGCAAGAACGTACCAGGATCAAGAGACATTAGTTGCAGCGTTCCATTATCCAATATAGGCTATATAGCTGATGGTAAAGCCGCTTACTCTTGAAATTCATTTAACGAAATGGATTATAAACATTACCATTCTATCTTATTGCTCATTAGTCCATTGAATTTGCAGAACTCAAGCGCAATACACGCTCTTTGCTGATACAAAGCGGTACCGGTTAGTTTGCTTCGGCCACAAAGCTATCATTTTGATTTGTTTTGAATATTTAACTACTAGAATGAGCGTTCTAAAAATCATCTTAGGTGGCGTTTAAACGCTAAAGCCCTAATAGACCGTGAAGATTACCGTTTATGTCGTCTAATATTATGATATTATAATAATAAATAATATAAATTTTAGTTTATATTAATCATAGTGTTATACATGTATTTCACTATTTTGTTATAAAGTGATGATACTAAATATACATGTATTTCACTATTTTGTTCTTGAACCTGAATAGAAGTAACTGAAGTTTTTGTATTTTTCAGTATATATTGTACGTGTGGTGTTACTTCTAGTATTCTTGTTCTGGATAAGAAGGAAAGCAACGGCTAAGAGAGATCCCAACCTCGAGGGGCTTGTAACCCTGAGACGGTATAGTTATAGACAAATCAAGAAGATTACAAACTCATTTACAGAAGTAGTTGGACGAGGAGGGTTTGGAACTGTATATAAAGGAATGTTACGCGATGGTAGTAAAGTTGCAGTGAAGGTCTTGAATGATTCAAAGAGCAATTGTGAAGATTTTATAAACGAAGTCGCAAGCATGAGCAAAACATCTCATGTGAACATTGTTTCTCTGCTTGGTTTCTGCTATGAAGGGTCCAAAAGAGCGATTGTATATGAATTTCTAGAGAATGGATCTCTGGATCAGTTCATTTCAAAAGAGAAGTCACATAGTCTTATTGTTCCTACACTATATGGAATAGCGTTAGGCGTTGCTAAGGGACTTGAGTACTTACACTATGGTTGCAAAACAAGGATTGTGCATTTCGACATTAAACCTCAGAATGTATTGTTAGATGACAATCTCAGACCCAAAGTTTCTGATTTTGGCCTCGCTAAGCTTTGTGAGAAGCAAGAAAGCATTTTGTCGTTGCTCGACACAAGAGGAACGATAGGATACATTGCTCCTGAGCTGTTTTCAAGAATGTATGGAAGTGTATCTTACAAGTCAGATGTGTATAGCTATGGAATGTTGGTTCTTGAGATGATCGGAGCAAGGAACAAAGAAAGAGTCCAGAAAGCTAATTCGAACAACAGCTCAGTTTACTTTCCGGATTGGATTTACAAGGATCTTGAAAATGGAGATATCACAAAGCTTCTTGCTGATGAAATAACTGAAGAAGAAGAAGAGATTGCGAAAAAGATGATCTTGGTCGGTCTATGGTGTATCCAGTTATCCCCATCAGATCGTCCATCGATGAACAAAGTCATAGAGATGATGGAAGGAAGCTTGGATTCTCTTGAAGCCCCTCCTAAACCTCATTTACATTTGCCAATAGAAAATGTTTCAGAGTCATCTCAACCATCGGAGGAGGAAAGCTCAATTTATTCAGAAGTATGATTCTATGAATGTTAATAACCTATAAACCAACAATACTACAATGTATTCATTTAGTTTTGTGCCATGAAAATGTTACATCGAAATATAAAATCAAGACTTTTGAGTATGGTCTGTTTCTGTCAGAAAATACATACAAGTACAACAAACCTGAGAAAAAAAATCAAACCCACACACATCATAATTTATGCAGACACATATTAAGAGGCTAACCAAGAAAACAAAATACATGGATTACAAAAACAGGAGTTACAACAAATAACCTGTTTTGATCGTTGCTTCGATTTGTTTATGTCACCAGACTAGTAGACCTTTTTTCCTTCTAAACCTATCGACGCTCATCCGGGACTTCTCGGGTTTACTAGTCTTCTTAGATTTCTCCAGCTGACTGTCTACGCTGTTCCTAGAAATTTCCGGAAGGCAGCAGCCAAGTTGAAACGTTTCAGAACGTCTGTTCTCTGTAGTTTTGCTCTGGTTTTTGGTTGCATCCGTTGCAACGGTCTTGTTCGAACTGTTTCTTGGTCCCTTTGGTTTGGAAATCGATATTACGAATTTCTTCAGATGTTTTATGAACTCTGGATAAAGTTCTAGATTGCAGTGTCCTCCTCCAGATACCCATAATGGTTCATACTTCTCTTTCGAAAGCTCCCAAAGTTGTTTTCCGTGAGTCCAATCAACTACTTCATCTGCAGTTCCCTAATAGATCAAACAAGAGAATGAAGCATTGAATCAAAACTTATGTGACACATTGATTTTTCCAACTAATCGATGTTTACTAAAAACAGATAGAAAGTGATGGTTAAGGAGAAGACAGGTCATTCTCTATTGATAAACTTTAGAAAAATACTTAAGTTGGCTATGCAATTAATATCTCATAAATTCAACAACTTCAGTTTCACCAAACATTTTCTTATCAAATGGTCCTATTAACCTAAAATCTTCAATTCATATTGCAAAAATCTGAAGAGAGTAAAAGCAAACAAAGATCATCACTCACATGGATTACTAAAACAGGACAAGTAACTGCACCGATCTTGTCGATATTCTGAAACGAAGAATTGCATGTGTTAACACAAATACATGAAAACCATAACAAATATGGCAGAATATCTACTAACTTACCTTATAAATATCAAACCAATACGTTCGTTTAACCGGATACAAAACCCTCATCCCCGAGAGAATAGGGCTATGCAAAACAACCCCTCTTAAATTAGGTGTCCGTGAAGCTAAATCAATCGTCGGTCCACTACCAACAGACTGACCATACAATATCAGTTGCTCATCTTTTATACCATACTGTTCCTTGAGACACTTATACGATGCATCAATATCAGCATACGTATTACATTCACTCGCCTGATCAAAGTAACAAACTTATATCCATCAGTAAAAAATTCATATCATAGAAACATTTTCATTTCTAGTTATTTGAAGCTTAGGATACTACCTTTCCAGTAGATTGACCATAACCAGAGTAATCATACCTAGAAAAAAGGAAAATAAACATATGAACTCATAATCAAACTATCACCTACTCACCATTGGATAAAAGAAGCATACACATAGGATAAATATAACTGTAACAGTTGCATCACTAGAGTCAACAAGACCCTGAAATTTCTCAGGAGGTTCTTAGCTAAGCCCATAATCTCCCAACCCGAAACCACAACATGTAATATTAGTTTCGTCTCAAACATCAAACAAGCCACCTCTAGGCTTTGTCTGAAGTCTTTTACCAGTTGAGCTATTGATTCTTGGTAATTTCTCATAAATTTCTCATTATATTGTAACCAAATTTTCATAAAAAACAAATCCAAAACCGAAACTTTTAGTCAAATTTACAAATAGCAAAGAGAGATAAGAAAACCCAACTGATCAAAAAGTCAAATTTGGTAATCAATAAACCATAAAGTTTCATTTTTATTACTTACCCCATAAGATTAACACGAAGACGATGACTAAGCTCAATGAAAAGCTCAAACATTTGACCTAAATCAGCAGCGTTACCATGAGAATACAAAAGCGTATTACCATTAGCTTTTGGATGTTTAACATAAACCGCAATGATCTCATTACCACGACGAGTCTTTAGTTTCAATACATCAACATCATCACGACGAGGTACTTCTGTTATGTATAATCGGTCAACGTCGTTTGTGA
The DNA here is from genome assembly GCA_900128785.1 of Arabis alpina. Lineage (NCBI taxonomy): Eukaryota > Viridiplantae > Streptophyta > Magnoliopsida > Brassicales > Brassicaceae > Arabis > Arabis alpina. Next base: position 29,043,267 of record LT669793.1, on the reverse strand, counting down.
TTAGTCCGTAAGAAGGTGGAGTTGGTGGGAAGAAAGCGAATTTAGCAGCGATTGATGAAGTTACTCCTCCCATGACGAAGATGAAGATGATTTACTTATCATCACATACCCAAGTTTGAGTTTTTCTGATTTGAAAACCCTAGATGGGTTTTTGAGATCTTTAAGGAAGAGAAGAGAGAAGGAAAAGGGAAAAAGATGAGAAAAGTGAGCGAGAAGGAAAAAGAAAGATAAGGATTTTGATTTTTTTTTTTTTTTTTTGAGAAATGACGGTGGCGCGTGAGATAAAGAAGCGGCGCGTGAGGTAAAGAAGCAGCGCGTGTGAAATTTAGAGAAATAGTGGAGAAGTGTTTTGTGTTGATAAAGATCAACGTTGTGTGAAACGCAGCTTTCAATTTCTTTTATTTTTATTCTTTTTTCAATATTTTTTTATATTTAATGTAATTTATGGTTTGTCAAGTTAGAAATCTTTATTATTTAACAACTCCAACAAAATGAATTATTTTAGTTTTTTCAAGTTTATTTTTTAAGATTTTAAGGCTTGTTAAAAATCAAACTTTTGAAGATTAGGGTTTTAAACCCTAAACCATAATTTCTATAAACTCTTAGTGTCAATAAATAAGAATAATTTAATTAATTTATATATAATGAATAGTATTTTGAAAATAAATCATTTACAATGACATTTAAAAGAAAACTCATCAAAAGTTGTATTTTTGAAAGAGTGAATTTGCCGAGTAACCAAGTAAACGTTAATAATTGAGAAAGTAATAAAATTTGATATATGTGACAAAATATAAACCATTAGATTGAGGTTAAGTGGTTACGAGTTTTATTATAGTTTTTGGTTTGGTTATTGAATGCCATTACTCTTTTTAAAATTCTTCAAAACAAAAAGGTCCAATGGCAATGCAAGTATTCGTGGTTTTGTTTTTCTCTTTTTTTTTGCAACAAATATTCGTGAGCTGTGGTGACTTGTGGGGGTGGTGGATTTAAATTCACGTTTACGGAGCAAATACAGGTAGTGGCACCCACATCTCCACATAATAGTGATGGCAAGACATTTTAGGTAATTAATAAATGTGAAAATATTAGAGTATCTACAACCTTAAGTCTCTCAAAATAGGTTTGTAGTGTATTGTTGATTCCAGGTCGAATCTAGATGAGGAGATCAAGATCTCTATGAAATAAAAACGAATCTAGACGGTAAAAACGAACTAAATAATACTTTATTGTATCAAAACATTAATTGCTCTCGTTTAATTATTATTGTATGAGTTGTTCCATCAGGTAACGTGACCACGATATATATATAATATATGTATTTAAGTCTAAATACAATTATAGATTACATAAAGTAACTAAACTTTATAACTATAGTTAGATGAGCCTAATGTTTAGTTTAATTGGACTTGGACATGTTTGGATGCTGAATCCAGGTTCATCATGTATATAATATTAATCCTCTACTAACATTTTATAACTAATTAATTTATATAACTAAATGATCAAATTCAATCAATTGGAAGATGACATGTATTAGGAGAGGCTCTACTAAGAATCCTACGATCTCTCATTTGAGGAAAGGGTTCGGCCTCTCTTTCCTTTTTTCTACTTTTTTAATGGACAGAGATTCCTAAAAATATGACCAATAGAGATGTTCCTATAATGAAAAAGAAAAAAAAGGTTAAAACCGAATATGGAACTAGGGTTGGGCATTCGGATATCCGATCGGGTTCGGGTCGGTTATTTTAGTTTTTTGGGTATTTCGGTTATGGTGTTTCGAACCCGATCGGGTATTTTATAAATTCGCGTCGGATTCGGATCGGTTTACTTCGGATTCGGTTATATCTGATGTACAATCTATCTAAAAATACACATCAAATATGAATTTAATCAGAACTCAAATTAATCAAAAAAATTCTAAACAAAAATTCAAATGAACATAGATATCAAAGAAAAAACTCGATTTTATTAGTTTTTACATAAATTATTTAAAAATATCCGAGAAAATATTAAAAACAAAATTTTAAAATTTTAAATAGTGTTTATAAATTAGTTATTTTTATATAAATATAATCCATACTATTCAAATTAACCAAACATATCTAACTTTACATCCAAATATCTTTAGTTTAATTTTTATTTATGCTAATTCGGATACCCGTTCGGTTATCAGTTCGGTCCATATTCGGATTCATGTCGGGTTCGGTTCGGTAATTCGATTTAGAATTTTTTGCCCACCCCTATATGGAACCGTAAAAAAGAAACAGAATATGGAAATTCCGTCGAAAGCCCACCATATATTCAAAAGCCGAATCAGTGTTTTTCTTCTTCTTACGCATAAACTTTGTTCTTGTGATTTCTAAAACAACCTAATTAAGACAACTCAAAGATTTTTCCTCTTTTCTTTGGGTTTTCGTTTTTCTTTCAGATCAAAAATCTATGTCTACTCTCGATTCCGACGTGACTATGGTTCCTGCGGGTGAAGCCTCCAGTAGCGCAGCTCCTTCCTCCTCCTCGAAGAAACCTAAGCGTTTTGAGATTAAGAAGTGGAGCGCCGTTGCTCTTTGGGCTTGGGATATCGTTGTTGACAACTGTGCAATCTGCAGAAACCACATCATGGATCTATGCATCGAGTGTCAGGCTAATCAAGCTAGTGCTACAAGTGAGGAATGCACTGTTGCTTGGGGAGTTTGCAATCACGCCTTCCACTTTCATTGTATCAGCCGGTGGCTAAAGACTCGCCAAGTTTGTCCATTGGATAATAGTGAATGGGAGTTTCAGAAGTACGGTCACTAAATCAACCGCAAACATGTTTCTAATGAAACTTAGACCGCTCAAGCTCTTTTCTTTTTTTGTTATGTATTTCACAATATATGGAAACATAGATTTATTGTTCTTTAAACTTTTTATCGTTGTGCTTTGGGTGTTTAAGAAAAAAGAAAAAGAATAGATTGTTTAAACGAATTTATATCCACGAGGACCACGACCACGAGTTGTTTGTTTAGTTATGTTTTTTAAACCAATATGATCATATGATTGAGGCTTACACCTTGATTGAAAACAAATCTCCATATATCGATACAATTATGGGACAATTTGTTATAACTTAGTTAGGAAGACCATAATTATTAAAGAAATATTACACCTTTATTGAAAACAAATCTCCATATATATGGATAAATTATTTATATTTGTTATAACTTAGTTAAAAAGATCATAATTTTTGCGGTTGTTTTGGTTATTTTCCCTCACAGATGGTGGAGATCCGTCACATTTTCTATGACAATCGGAACATTCTCCTGCTGATGATGTTCTTTGGCAATGTGGACGACAAATCTTGCTGCATTCAATTTCTGATTTTGCTTCACCTCCAATCACAATCATCGCTATTATCATCATCATTATCAACACTACGCCAAAAAATTTACCCATCTTTCTTGTATTGTTTTTCTTATTTTCTTTTATGTTTATGAATGAGTTATGATGTGAACTTACATCCCTATTTATATATTTCAGACATTGTTGACTAAGTTATTTCCAATTGATAGAATCTATAACATATTATTAATTTTCATCTAGTCATTAAGTTTATAAAAGTATTTCATATTTATGTTAATAATATACTTACTTGCAATTCTATAAATCTATGAAAAATTAATGTACATTTTCTTGATAAATCTTTTCATGTAGATTTTTATCTAAGTCAAATATTTTCTACAATGTCTAGCACTGAAATTAGATTACAATAAAAACATTATTATTTAAGATATTTTCTATTTATTAAAATTTAAATTAAAGGAAAATTAAAATTAATAGATTTTAGATATATATTATTAGATGTTTTAGCAGAAAAATATTCTGGATTTAGGTTTAAAATATAATATTTTCTTATTTGATGTTTTACAAGGAAATTTTTCTAGATATATCTTATTATTATACTATGGCATTCACTTTTTAGAAATTCTATACTTTTATTTCGCACTTTTGATATTTGATAGATGCCATATTTTAACATTGTTTTCACACCAATTGTTTTTAGCCTTAAGTTCTAGAAATACTATCTTGATGATTTCATTTTTCAAAACAACCATGAAGAGAATGTTTTTTTCAACAAGTTTTTTTAATTACTAGTAAGTTCTGGATCAAAGTCAGTATTCCCCCATAACCGAAACCACACCATGTAATATTAATTTCGTCTCAAGTGCCATCCGGCCTCTAGTTGCCTAGAGATCTTTACCAGTTGAAGTATTGGCTCTTGGTAATAATTTCAATTTCACTGCATTAAATTTCTGATTTTACTTCACCTTCAATCACAATCACCGCTATTATCATCATCATTATCCACACTACGGCAAAAAGTTTACCCATCTTTCTTGTATTTAGGGGTGTCAAAATGGGTCAAAACTCATGAGTTTATCCAACCCAATCCAACCCATTAACCCTAATGGATTGAATATTTTCGTTTCAATGGGTTGATGGGTTAAGTGGTTTGATGAGTCAAATGGAATGAGTTAAAATAAGTTGAAATAAAATGGGTTAATGGGTTGAAAATGGATAACCCATCAACCCGTTTTTAACTAAAAGACATGATTTCACTAAACGTTATTCCTCAAATTTTCCCGCTTAAAAGCTTTTTTGACTATTTTCGAATTTTCTGGCAAAAAACGAGATTCAGAAATTTTCCACCAAAAATTGATCCCAGAAATAAATTTTCCGCCAAAAACAAGATTATACAAAAAAACACAATCTAGTAAAAAAATTTCCGCCAAAAACGAGGTTCATAAAATTTCCCGCCAAAGAATATGATCCCGCAAAATTTTCCCGCCAAACCGTATCTCACAAAATATTTTCGCCAAAATCGAGATTCATAAAATTTCCTGCCAAAATATGATCCCGCAAATTTTTTCCCGCCAAAAATATGATCCCGCAAAATTTTCCCGCCAAAAACGTGATCTCACAAAACATTTTCACCAAAATCGAAATTCAAAAAATTTCCCACCAAAAATATGATTCAGCAAAATTTTCCCGCCAAAAACGTAATCTCACAAAACATTTTCACCAAAATCGAGATTCATAAAATTTCCCGCCAAAAATATGATCCTGCAAAAATTTCCCGCCAAAAATTTGATCCATTAAATTTCTCGCCAAAAACGAGATTTTGCGAAAACATTGTGTCTTAAACACAGTTCATTAAAAAAATTCCGCCAAAAATTAGATTTTGTAATATTTTTTTTAATCAAAATGTGTTTTTGTAATTTAAATAAAAATATAATTTGTGAAACATTATTTACAATTTATTTATAAATATATATAATCTTTTTATCTATAAAATTAAGTGGATTGGATCAAAGTCCATCCAACTCATTTAAATTTAATGGGTTTATGGATTGATCCAACCTAATTACTAAATGGATTGTGATCTATGAATCATTAACATTTAATCCATATGGGTTATGAGTTGGGTTGGATATGATCATCCATATTGACACCCCCAAGTGTTTCTTCTACACACAATTTACCTTTTCAAACCGTGGAGAAATTTTAGTGGTGACGAATAGAATAACTATTTTTCGTTCGTGTTATAAATTTTGAGAATAGAAATGAATTATTCGAAGTGTTCTGTTACTATTAAGCAAGGTGTAAAAATGATCATGGAGAACATACGAAAATATATTCATAAATAATGTTTCGACTTCTTTAACAAAAAAAAAGTAAGGTTTTAAGTTGATTGTATTCCACTATACAAATCCTCTACATTACCAACATTTATTTTTGGATTAAACTCTTATATAGTGAAAAAGAAAATGTGATGTAAGATTAGAGGCAGTAGGATACGAATCTTGAAGGAAAGAGGTTGTAGGCGATTTGTTTGGTTTCGCTCTTTCCCTTTTCAATCTTGATGGACATATGGAGCATTTTAATATATGTTTCAAAATTTCTAACTGAAATTGAAAATTTTCATTTGTTTGATCAAAACAAAACAAAATTGAAAATTTTCATTTTAAACAAAATTTTGGTAAATTGAATGTTTTGCATTTAAAACTGGAATTTAGAAATGAAAAACTTTATTCTTCATTGTTACTAAAATTGAAATTTAAATAATTAATATGTGTTACAATTTAGTACGACATAGCTGCTCTCGCTACGGTTGTGTGCTTATCTTTAGTTCTAGTCTTAGCTTTAGTATGCCTTTGAGATGCTCTCCGGTTGATGACTTGTTGTTGAAGAGATTGTTTTCGAGACACAACTTGTTGAAGTTGCTGCATTTCTTTAACATCGTTTCAAGCTTTTCATCAGATTGTGTTTGGTTGGTTCTTCTCATGATTAAAGCTCGGGTTGTGGCTGGTTTTGTTTGTGGGTTCTCTTATAGACATAGGTTGTTCATTGCCTTTATTTAAGTCTTTTGTGTCGTTTAGCTATAGCTTTTGGTTCTTTTTCCTTAAGGCTTTTGTCTCTGGAAGATATGGTCTTGCCAGCTATGTGTATCAAAACCGTATTCCATCTTTTTGAGGTTTTATTAATGAAAATTTAGATGAAAAAAAAGTGTTACAATTTAGTGAGTTATAATTTGACACACGACATATATACGATGATACACACATCAAGTTTTATATAATAAGATTTCTATAAGATAATTTTGTTATGCAATTTGATTTATACAGTATCACATAGATTAATTAAAAAGAAATTGTTGAAATTTTTTTAATAAAATTAATTTATTATAAGTTTATTTGAAGGGTTAATTGGCTAAATATCCATCAAAAAAATTATAATTATTAGAATGGTCAAATCCTTAAATCCAAAGGATGATATTTTGCCACATATATCTACTTTGGCTATTTTATTAATTACTAGTTTTGTAAGGCTTTCAAGTCTGACTTCATGACTATTTCGTAAGTTTTTGCATTTTCAGGAAGTTTTTTTTCCGGGAGAAAATAGTTTTAACATAGGGTGAATTTGTAACTAACCAAAGAAAAAATGCAAATTAAAAAAATAACAAAATTAGCATATGTATCAAAACATAAACCAATAGATTTAGGTTAAATAGTTAGGGACTTTATTATAGTTTTTTTTTTATAGTTATTGAATGCAATTATCCTTTAATATATGATTTATGGTTTTTTTTAATCAACACCGATTTGAGGTAGGTTCAAAATGTTCAAAGAACCATTCATATTTGACATTTGGTTCTGATTTCTTTTCGAATAAACTGCTTCCTATATCTATCATGTCTAATCATGAGGGGGTGTAATTTGAGTATCTTGCTAAACCTTATTATCAATATGCTCTTTGTGTTACATGTATGTTAATAATTACCAGTTGTATTGTAGTGTTATATGTGTTACACATGCCTAACTGGCATTTGTTGTATTGTAGTTTCCTTCGTTTTTCTACCACTATATTTTAAGATTTAAGCTATCTAATTTGAAAAATTAAGAGACTAATAAAGAGTAAATTAACTTTTACCAATTTCTTTATTATCTTCATATTTTGTTTCTACCTACCTTTTTCAAAGAAAATAACGTTTTTGACAACTGCCAGTTGTATTGTAGTGTTCTATGTGTTACACATGCCTAACTGGCATTTGTTGTATTGTAGTTTCTTTCCTTTTTCTACCACTACATTTTAAGATTTAAGCTATCTAATATGAAAAATTAAGAGACTAATAAGAGCAAATTAACTTTTACCAATTCCTTTATTATTTTCTAATTTTGTTTCTACCTACTTTTTTTAAAGAAATTATTACAAGAAAATAACGCTTTTGACAGGAAAGCAAATTTATTGTCAATAATACAAATATATTTCCTTTTACTTTTTCCCATTATGTATATATGCCAAACACTCAATTATTTACTCTAATAAGTTAAAAAGGAGAAACTATTTCGTAAGAACATACAATATTTTAATTAATTTAGAATAAAATCAAATGGATAGATTTTCCATATAACGTTTATTTTACTAATTCCATGAGCTATTTATTTGTTACTGTGTTCCAAATTTTAGGTGGTATTTGTTGTATTAGATTTTACTTTCTTTTTCTCTTTTCCATTTTTAAAGATTTATATTATTTTAATATGAGAAAGCAAGAAACAGTAAAATCCAAAAATCAAATTAATTTTTACAAATTTCTTTATTATTTTTCCCATTTCTATGAAGATATGTTTCCTTTTATTGATTCGAGTTTGTTATATGCCAGCACATAATACATTCATTCCAAAAGTAATTATGTGTTTTCTGAAACATTTATTTGTTTACTCTAAACCAACCGTTACCAATATGAGTGAAAACAAAATGAAGAAAATAATTCATTAATAAAAAATGTCATTGTTATCATGGATACAAAATCAACATGATACAACACCAGAAAAACAACTAAAAGAACAAAGAACAAAGAACAATTGGAGATTCGAAGGTCAAATGACACATTCAAAACATAACAAACGAAACAACAACAAATAATTGAAGACTTGAAAGTCTAACAACATGATAAGAAATAAAGAATCAAGCTAATAGTAGCGATTCCCATAATGAAGATGACCTTGTTGAAACTGATACAGATTTTGGACTTGGCTTTGGTTGTAACCTGCATTTACATCATATGTGATCATGATTATTTCCAAACGATAACGTTTGATTAGGAGTAAACATGTTTGGATCATAACCAAACAATGAATTTTGGTTAGTGTAGTTGTTACCACCTTGTTGAAAAACAATAGTACCTATAGCAACATTGCTTGAACTTCCGATATGAAAGTTTTGGTTATTGGTGATTGTTGGATTGAGCTTAGACGGTAGATCATCAATTGTCTTCATGAATTCTTCAACAACATGTTTCATCTGAACAACTTGGGTTAAGTTGAATTCTTCTGGTGGATTTTGGTACCAATACTCAGGATTGTTCTTTAACATTTCATTTCTGTTCATCTTATTCTTTTGCTTCTTTGCTTTTTCTTCCTCTTTAGCAGCCAACACCTACAATAATATTTTTGTTAAAAATAATAAAAAAATTAGTTTCACAAAAAAAAATATTGTGGCGCGAAATACTCGTGTTTCTTTTATTCTTTTGGCGTGCACATCTTGTATATATTTTTACGCAAAAACTAAGAAAAATTATATAAATAACTGAAACAAAAATCTAAACAGTAACTATCACTAAAAAAACATAATAACTGATTAATCACCTTAGTAAGCCTCTCATTAAGATTTTGGAGATCGGAATCGGTGTTGCTTTCAAATGCTTCGGTATTGTTGGTGTATTCAGGGGGAGAGTTTTCACTAAGTCCTGAGAAGCGATCAAGTACAAGATTGATATTTTGGTGACCGAAAGAAAAAAAATTTCCTCCCGACGAGAACACGATTAACGCAATATCTACACCACACAGTGTGCATAATTCACTGGCTTTTCTGAAAAGACTAGATTTTCTCTTTAAGAAAGTAACTCGAAGGTTTTTTTCATTTTTCATCCTCACCATCTCAACTTTTTTCCGACCTGAGTTTTGTTTCACCATTATGAATTTTTTTTGAAGAAACTAAAAAATGAATTGGAATTAGAAGTAAATCACTTGAATTTATAGATCTAGAAAAATATATTTAATTAGGTAATGGTATGTAATTATAATAAAATTATCATAATAATTATAATGGTATGTAATTATTATAAAATAATCATAATAATTATATACTATTTATTAGTTTCTTCAAAAGATTTTCATTATTATGATAATTTTATAATAATTACATACCATTACCTAATTAAATATATTTTTCTAGATCTATAAATTCAAGTGATTTTACTTCTAATTCCAATTCATTTTTTAGTTTCTTAAAAAAAAATCATAATGGTGAAACAAAACTCTGGTCGGAAAAAAGTTGAGATGGTGAGGATGAAAAATGAAAAAAACCATCGAGTTACTTTTTCAAAGAGAAAGTCTAGTCTTTTCAGAAAAGTCAGTGAATTATGCACACTGTGTAGTGTAGATATTGCGTTAATCGTGTTCTCGCTGAGAGGAAAAGTTTTTTCTTTCGGTCACCAAAATATCAATCTTGTACTTGATCGCTTCTCAGAACTTAGTGAAAACTCTCCCCCCGAATACACCAACAATACCAAAGCATTTGAAAGCAACACCGATTCCGATCTCCAAATTCTAGTGATTTTACTTCTAATTTCACTTCATTTATTAGTTTCTTCAAAAGATTTTCATAATGGTGAAACAAAACACGGGTTAGAAATTATTATAATATTATCATTGCATATGTCCATTTTTGACAAATGCAATGATAGTATTACAATAGTTCCATACCATTTAATATTACTATTACTGTTTTTCTAAGTAATATATATTATTACTATCTGCCTGATGTTACCATCTGTCACAACTATTCCATGATTTGTGAAGATACTTACACCAAACAATTTGTAATACTCTAAACGCGTTTATTTTGCTATCGTAATCACACGTTAAAAATATTAATACAAATGATTGGTTTCAAATCGCTTCACTAATCTTGTAATAATTTTAGAATAGTAAAATTTGACAGATAATTATATTTCCCCCTTTAATATAGTAGAAAATCATCACGATAGCTTAACTAAGACAAAGCAAAGATCATTGTAAATCTTGGAGAATAATTTGGAGAAGGGCATTGTCTAAACCAATTCCAAGAAGGATAATACCAAGAAATTAAGGGTCGAATAGCAAGGGAGACTTCGTCTCGGCCAACAGAGATTTGAGTAAGTCCCAAACCCAACAGAGATTTGAGTAAGTCACCTCTCATTCTCTGGTGAAGACATGGGCTACATTCTTCAGGAGGAACAATTGTCCTCGGGTAGCCAAACCACTGGAGAGAAAAAGAGGCATGACGGAATTTCCAAAACAAGGCTGGAAAAAGACAACAAATAAAGAAAGAGAAGCCATGCCACAACAAGTAGACGTCGCTCTGTTGTTGTTGAATGAGGTTTCACCAACATCGGTACTTTGGAGGATTTGGATCTACGGATTAGATCTACACCAGCCGAGAAGCGTGAAGCAAGTGAAGGGTGTTAGCTGATCTCCGCCGATGTTACTCTACAAGCAAGAGGTCATCACGGAAGAACACCCTAGACCTAGACGCGGCCGTCACACTCAACAATACTCCAACCCTCGTCGCTGGAGACATCGTAAAACTAGTCGTATGAAAGACGCTCGGCTCCGAAAAAAATTAAGAGTTACAAAATAAGATTTTCTCTCTCACGGTGCTGGTCAAACCAATGACCGGAGAGGCGAACAGAGGAAAGTTGGTGAAACTTTCAGCTTTGTCTGGAGAGAAAAGTCGTCGCGCGTGAGATCCACACGCTCAACTTCGGTGAATTATGACTTATGTGTATGTATTTGCTTATATACATATAAGAATATAGTTTTGTAAACTTTTCGATATATATCTTGCATTAATACAAATACTTCTTAGGGACCTTTTATCTTTTAATTCTTTTTTTCTATTTCTCTAACTTAAATATTTACGAGCAAGCGTTTTTTTTGTTAACGTATGGATTTACTATTTTATTACAAATTATGAGAATGATTACAAAGACGATTCTACAACGGACAATTCACTCCGATCTTAGTAGATCCATGACATACTGCATTTCTTGCTCCATGCTCATGAAGCCATGATAGACAGCTTCTACCTTTAATACGTGGAATCATGGTGAACGGTACTAAATGCGTAACGATGAAGATCTTATGTAAGCTTGTCTCCGTTAAACTGTGTATTTAATAATAAATCGTAATATGTGGGTATCAAAACATAAATCTCTAAGTGTGTAATCTTTAATTAAATCATTTGTCAACAACTGGATCAAAGAGGTTTCCACAAAATCTATAGGAGAAGTGTTCACAAAATCTACAACTAAAAAATAAATTGATAGTTTTTTTTCAATAAATTGATACTAATAGATAGAAAAATTACTTGAATATATAGGCAAATTTTTTTTACGGTATGTATACTTTTTATATATATCATTTGTCAAATACTAGAATAGTACCCGCATTTACATGGGGTAAAATATTTATTAAATAAAGTTTAATTAAATAATCAGTTGTAGTTATTGATAGATTTATTATACCGAATTTAAAATCAGTGTAACATATTTAAATTTACAACATTTTTTTATAAAATATGTTTCACCCGTGAAATAATTGAAACCAACATAAAATATTTTTTAAAGATACAATATATGATTCAAATGTATACAAAAACGGAAGATTGCGTATACAACCAAAAACTTGTCACTTATTTTCGATCTTATAAATTAACTATTATTTTAGTATTTATTTTGTTGCTATATCATGTTTCAAGATTGTTTGGTAATATGAATTGGTAGCCAAATTAATATTGTGTGTTAAAATAGTATTTATGTAATGAGATTTTATATGTTATAATTTTAATAATATTAGTACGTCAATTAGATGAGTAACCTTATTTAATTTTTGTTTGAATTTAGAGATTAATATATTTGTAGTTTTTGGATATGAATATAGTAGTAGTTAATAATAGTTATATTTTGTTTGAGTATGGTAGGAGTTAGTAGTTTAATTATTTAAATCGAAAGGTTAGAAAAAATGAGAGCTTGACACACAAGTTCAAAATGCTTCTCCTTTAATATTTAAAATATTTAAATATCTTTACCCTTTATAATTATTTTATATTTATATATTCTATTATTTTATCACTTTTTTTTTTTATTCTTTCGATTTTTTTATTTGCTTTTACGATTGATATTCTCTTTAAGTTGTTGTTTTTTATTTATATTGTCTCTCTACCTTTATTGATTACTTATAATCATTCGATTTTTTGTTTTTGGTAATTAGTTTAGAATATTATAATTTTATTTATTTTTTCTAATTAGTTTAGACTAATAAAATATTTATTGTTATCTAATTAATTTAAACTATTAACAATTATTTTTTACAATTTAATTAGTTACTTAATAATTATTATGTGTATTTTCCATTTTTTGTTTTTTAGAAATCTTTATTTTTACAATTTGGTTAGTTACATAACGATAATTTGTGCCTTTTTCATTTTTAATTTTCCATTTTCTTAATTAATTTTAATATTTAACACATGTTATCATTTTGATCAATACTTGACACATGTCATGATCTCATGAGTTACAATTTTGCTTACGTGTCGCGTTCTCATCAAGTGAAGTCTCCGTTATATAATAAGATAGTTTGTTTGATGGCTATTTAGTAGGGGTGTCAAAATGGGTCAAAACTCATGAGTTTATCCAACCCAATCCAACCCATTAACCCTAATGGATTGAATATTTTTGTTCAATGGGTTGATGGGTTAAGTGGTTTGATGATTCTAATTTGGATTGAGTTAAAATGAGTTGAAATAAAATGGGTTAATGGGTTGACAATGGATAACCCATCAACCTGTTTATAACTAAAAGACATGATTTCACAATTTTTTTTACTTTTTTTTTACCAAAAACATTATTCCACATTTTTTCCCGCTTAAAAGCTTTTTTGACTATTTTCGAATTTTCCGGCAAAAAACGGGATTCATAAATTTTCCACCAAAAATTGATCCCGAAAATAAATTTCCTGCCAAAAACAAGATTATACAAAAAACACAATCTAGTAAACCAATTTCTGCCAAAGACGAGGTTCATAAAATTTTCCGTCAAAAATATGATCCCGTAAAAATTTTCCGCCAAAAACGTGATCTCACAAAATATTTTCGCCAAAATCGAGATTCATAAAATTTCTTACCAAAATATGATCCCTCAAATTTTTTCCCGCCAAAAATATGATCCCACAAAATTTTCCCGCCAAAAACGTGATCTCACGAAACATTTTCGCCAAAATCGAGATTCAAAAAAATTTCCGCCAAAAATATGATTCCTCAAAATTTTCCCGCCAAAAACGTAATGTGGCAAAACATTTTCGCCAAAATCGAGATTCATAAAATTTCCCGCTAAAAATATGATCCTGCAAAAATTTCCGGCCAAAAATTTGATCCATTAAATTTTCCCACCAAAAACGAGATTTTGCGAAAATATTTTGCCTAAAACACAATTCATTAAAAAAATTCCGCCAAAAAACGCAATTCGGAAATTTTCCGCAAAAAATCGGATTTTGTAATATATTTTTTAATCAAAATGTGTTTTTGTAATTTAAATAAAAATATAATTTGTGAAACATGATTTACAATTTATTTATAAATATATATAATCTTTTTATCTATAAAATTAAGTGGGTTGGATCAAAGTCCATCCAACTCATTTAAATTAATGGGTTTATGGGTTGATCTAACCTAATTACTAAATGGACTGAGTTGATCCATGAATCATTAACACTTAACCCATATGGGATATGAGTTATGAGTTGGGTTGGATATGGTCATCCATATTGACACCCCAACTTGTATTGTTTTTCTTGTTTTCTTTTATATATGTTTATGAATGAGTTGTGATGTGAACTTACATCCCTATTTATAAATTTTAGCCACTGATGACTAATAGAACTTGAATCTAGTGTTAAGGATGAATGTGTCCATAATTAGTCGTCCATGATGAATGATGATATCACAATGTCAATGTCTTTGTTAACAATATTAAGATTAAACATGTCTAAAGTATTATTTCCATCAAAACTATTAGTCAAATTTAAATTGGAGGGTGAAGTTTCGGTTACAAACAAAACATTTTCTTATTGCTCAAAGTATCACGGTGAAATATCGTTACCATCATATCACGGTTGTAGCTACAAAAAACTCTTTGGTGGTGTAAGAATTATTACCTCGCTCATGCAACAGTTTTCCATAGGAAGCTAGTAGCTCATGCAACAATTTTCCATCTGTGAAAACAGATGAATAATGCTCTTCATAACCGTATCTGCATTCCTCTTGAGGTGGTCTTCAAAGGGATTGATAGAAAGGTCAGAAATACAATTATTGCTCGGTGACACAGAGATCACTTCATCAATCTTATGTCTGTTTTGGTTAAGATGACACTTAGTTCTCAAACCTATTTAGTCATCCCTTGTTTTTTACCTTTTTCTCGCCAAGGGTGTGCAATCTCTAGATTTGCTTTTTGTAAATTCTAACATTTCATTTCAATGATATTTACAGTTTAGCAAAAAATTATTACATCGCTTTACATAATGTTTTTCATTCTCTCTTTTTTGCACTGTTACATAGCTTTTTTTTGGGTATCTTAGTGGTATGGCTTTGTACAAAATCATATGTGGCTTATATAGCCTTCATTTTTGTGTCAGCTCTGACTGCCTTAATTCCGAACAAGAATATAACTGATAATATATTCCGCAATTAAAACCTTCGATGATATTTTTCTTTCGTAAATCTAACATTCAACTGAAATACAAACCAATGCATCTAGTTCGTTGATTACCCACAATACAACTCTCGATCGTATATAGATTTTTTAACTCGTGTATAACCGTGTATCACTTATCAAAAACTCGTGTATAATCGTGTAGTTTTGAGAACAACAACAAAATAATGCACATTACATACCTAAAAATAACAAAGAGAGTGAAAAGGTTGACGTAAAAAAAAAAAAAAAAAAAGTGAAAAGGTAAAAAATTCACAATACTATTATCGAACACTCTACTAGGTTCAGAGTCTCTCAAAACGAACTACTCGTCGTCGTATTATTCGAACCACTCGACGTCGTCCATTTATCAGTCGCCGGCGATAACGGCGGAGGAACACCGTGTTTCAACAATCCAGCTTCATCTCCACCGTTAACATCAATCTCCACAACCTCCGTCAAATCTCTCCCTCCTTCTTTCTGAATCCCTCTCAAAACCTCAACGATCTCATCCATCGATGGCCGTACTTCTCTCTCTTGTTGCAAACACCGAAAAGCTAATTCAGCAACCGACATCATCATCCTCTTCACCGATCTATCTCTCGTGAATCCAAGAGATAGATCCGCTAGCTCATGAACGGCGTCGTTTTGGATCTTCGAAATCGCCATGTTCGCGAGATTGATTTCTTGTCGATGTCTAGTGATATCTACTGCTTCTTTTGATGAGATTAGTTCAGAGAGGACTACTCCGAAGCTGTATACGTCGCTTTTCTCGTTGAGACGGTAACATTGGTAATACTCAGGATCTACGTATCCTGGTGTGCCTTGTGGTGCGGTTGAGATGTGTGTTTGATCCATCGGAAAAAGCCGTGAAAGTCCGAAATCAGCTACTTTCACTTGGTAATTACTGTCTAGGAGAATGTTAGTAGTCTTGACGTCTCTGTGTATGATCCCTACAATCAGAGAAATTGTATAAGACGTTTTAGCTAATTCTCGGATCAACAGGCCATGAGATTTGACTAATCTCGGACATGTGAATGCTCCGGTGGCTAAGTGGAAATGATTAGATAGTTCCGCGTTTGAGGGGAATTGATCCCTGGCTTGGACCAAGCAACTCCTCCTCAAGTGGGAACCACTAGACCAAGACCACTTGGTTGTTGTATCATTCAGTTTTGAGGAATTTTATTGTTGGATTTGTGTTTACCTGAGGTATGGAGGTATGATAAGGCGCTTGCGGTTTGAATAGCGATGTTGAGTCGTGTAGGCCAGCAAATAGGAAGAGATTTTGCTTGGTCTCCATGGAGATGATCAGCTAGTGTGCCATTGGAAATGTATTCGTAAACTAGGAGTAACTCTCTGCTATGTCCTGTTGTGCATCCATATAGAATTACTAGATTCGGGTGTTTTAATGACTTCAAGATGTCGATTTCGTTCTTGAATTGTTCTACGCGTTTCAGGGATCTTTCGTAGAGTCGTTTTACAGCCACAGCTCGTCCGTCCTTTAGTAAACCTTCAGAATTGCATTAAGTTTTAAAAGGCAAGTTTGAAGCTTGTTTGGTAGATAATTGAGTTTGGTTCTTACCGTAGTAGACAGTACCGAAGCCTCCATCTCCAAGCTCTTTAGTGAAATTATCAGTGGCTTGCTCGAGTTCTTCGTAGCTGAAGACTTGAACTCCAAAGTAGGTGCTTCCTTTTCCAAGGTTAGAAATTGAGGGTACAAGAGAGTGATTGCTGCCGGAGATTGTTGTGGAAGATGGACCGGTTGACATTGTATTAGTGCTTGAGTAAGGCGTTGCTGTTGAAAAGCCTTTGCTTGTGTATAGAGCTGCGTGTTTCTTTCTTCTCCGAATGATGAAGCAGGACAAACCTACGGCTAAAAGAGTGGCACCTAAGAACCCACAAGTGAATCCGATGCCTAGAGAGAAACAAAGAGCTTCGTAAGCTTATGCGATAACTTAGGTATGTTCTACTAAATTTAGATCCCTCAAAATTTACCTATTTTTGCCTTTTTTGAGAGTTCTGCAACAAATAGCATGAGAAAAAAAGTCAGTTCAAATTCATGACAGAATTTTATAATGGTACTTAAATAAAGCCTAAGGAGGAAAGGTAAAGATCTGGTTCTTATGGAAGGAGATTAGCAAATTAGATTCAAACACGAATATAGATTCTGAGTAACTTAGGTAAGCTATAATCTCTATAGAAACAGAGCAGGAGAAATCATTACTCTTCTTTTCATGGCAGGTATGCGCATGGGGCTCATTTATACAATAGCAAACAAATGCTCTCGAGCTCTGATGATATCCACAAGCACCCCTGGATCTCACGCATTGTGAACAGTCACCGTTTAATCCAAGCTTGAAACCCTCATCAAGAGCCTTCTTCAGAGCCTCGAGACTATGATTTTCCTCTGCTATCTTCAAGGCAGATCGAGAGACTGGAGTATAGACCTCTCTGTCACATGATGCATTTAACCCGTCTAGTATAGCTCTATTCCCAGAGTATGAAGGGGACGAGACAAAGTAACTTTGCTCATTCTCACAGTCATAGCCATTGGGAAGACGACCATGGCAGTCGTAATAAAAAGTTTGCAGCTCGGTGTCTTGATGAAGTGAAAAGACTTGTTGGTTGATTGTTGAGTTCTCAGGGTGTTGGGAACAAAGATTATTGAGATAATCGAGTCTGGCAAGTCTTATTATTCGAGTCTCATAGTTCATCTCAAGGATTCGGAACTTGACCGACAACATACTAAACTCCGGGAAATCTCCGCTGCAGTTGACCTCGAAATCCGGGTGACCACACTCTTTTCTGTCAGGTGTCCAAAAGGGATAGTAGAGTTCTGTCTGATTGCCGCATCTAAACAAAGGAGCACAGTGTATGTGACGCTCATCAACTGACAAAACACAAGAGCGGATCACATAAAGCATCCATATGACCGTACAAGACCAAGATTTTGTCAGAGACAGAGAAAGATTGATCATGGTGCTATTCTCTGTTTTCTCTTGTTTTGCCTTGGGGATGAATAAGAAGAAGAGGAGGTAAAAGACAGATGAGAAATAGGTAAATTGATTTTGTCAAAGTCTTGGTTTTCTATGAGTTGAAAGAAGGAAAATAAAAGCTGAGGTTTCTTTTTATATATTCTTTATCTGGAAATTTATGTTCAGACAGAAATTTCTTTGGAATTAGGTGGGTTAGGAGGACCAAGTCTTCAATAGAGTGGTACACAATCAGGATATTATATTATTTAAAAGATATATTCTGCTTAGTTGTTATTGATATATGGACCAAGATTGTTTTTGTAGGACGTTCAGTGCCGGTGCAAGAAATTTACTGAGAAAAAGTCAGGAAAAGTAGAGATGGGGCTTAAAGTAGACTAATGAAGAAAATCTCCAAAGAGACTAAAAATAGACAGATAAAGAAAATCTGACATTAAAAGAATGAAGAAATACTTGACCGTAATTGTCCCTTCCTTTACTATCCACTTTCTTTGTCAGTTTCAGACAATGTCAAGGGGTTAAAAGGTATGTCCAGAGAATGAAGAGTGGAACATTACAAAGACTCTTTAGTATTTACCTTGAATGTTGAATGTTGAATGTTGGATGAAGAATGACCTGATGGAAATCTGTATGCCAAGTGTCTTGAGACAGATCAAGACTTTTTGACCACTCGAGTTTCTAACCTACTCTCTTCAGCCACTATGAAGTAAGGTATGTCTTAACACTGCTAGAACCAACATAGGAAGGTTGGAAGAAAAATATATTTGTGACTTGGTTAGAGAGATTGTGAAATGTATGAGCTGTGATTCTTGGTTATTAGCATGGTATATATGCTATGGGAGTTACCAATTGCGCTACTTAGGGATTATAGTGGTGGTATGTGTCATAGTGGAACTTTAGAGGCTGCAGATCGACTTATGAGCAATCCATTATTTTCTGTGTTAGCCTGGTTATGTCCTACTCTTAGTAATACTGAACAAGTTTAGGCCAGGGGAAAATTTGTGTTATGCATATGAAACTTTGCTGATAGTTCAGAAACTTACCACTAGATCGAGACGGATTTATTGGATTGCAGCCGATTACTGATCCTGATGAAGAGTTTGTCTTGCAGCACATCGCAGTAACATCATCATAGCCGCAGATTCCCCCAGTGGATTGACATTCTTGACACTGTCTGTCATCAATCTTTAGCTTCACCTTGAATCCTTCTTTTAGAATACTTCCTAAACGGGTCAAATTCAAAGCGTTCTCCTCTGGAACATAACTCGCGGGTACAGTGATGTTAAAACTCGCACCACAGTTCTCATGATTTTCTTCGTTCTTATGCACCGAGGCAACACCAATCTTCGGACATTTGAAATACGCGTGATTGTGAAAACGAGCGTCACAGAGATAGTAAACAAAGAGGGACTTGTAATTTGACGAAAGCTCAAAGAGTTCAGGAGTCAACGTTGTACCGGTGAACGTAGCTGAGCAAAATGATTCACCTAAAAAGTCTTGCCGCGCAAGTCTAAGAGTGTTCGATTCGTTGTCTATTTCGAGGACAATGTACATCTGACCTGAGATGATCATATAAGTCTTATTTGAGGGTTTATCACAGTGAAGCACCAGAGATGGATGGCCACAAGGTTCTGGTCTAGTCTCTCCCCAGAACGGGAAACCCGCGGTCAAATTCCCGCAGTGAAACAGAGTATCACATAACCTAAGATCTCGTTGACTTAGAGCACAAGGAAGATGGTGAAAATAGGACAAGAAGATTAGGAAGAGCAGACAAGAATTGGGTTTTGAGAGTACTGGAGAGAACATGATTGATATGTCTGAATAAAGTTTACTTTTTCTGTAGTTGGGTTTGTGTTGAGCAAAGTAGGTAAAATGATTAAACAAAAATAAACCAGAAGAAGAAAAAATAATTCAAGTGGAGACATAAAGAAGCAAGTGGAATTGTCATAGGATTAAGTCAATAATAAAAAGGACAGGTACGTCGGACTTCTAGAGATTTTTAATCACGTCTTTGTTATAGTGGACTTTATTAGACTTTTCTTCGTTTTCTTTTGCAAGTGATCCCAAAAACTTTGAATTATTTACATTCAGGTATAAAACTACAAATCTATACACACTTTCTCTCCTGGCCTCTCTTTCTCTTATGTTAGGGCTTTCTCTTCAACTCCTTGTTACTTAAGTAACGATGGCTACACCGACATGTTTTTTGATAATCATGGGGTAATCCGGTGATTAACAATATAATTGAGAAATGTTTCTATATTTTTTTGAGTTACTTAATCATTGAAAGTCCATAGGATTTATCAAGTAGACCCATGTTTTGTTTGTTTTAATGATCACAAAGTTTTCAACGTTTATCTCTGTTTCTATAATTTAATTATTTGAGTTTAACTAAATAAAAATATGCCTTCTAACTTTTCCAAAAAAATAGATACCGTAAGTGATGAAAGTTTCATTTCCTAACATTGAGGCACGACTCTGATTGAGACCGCAAAGTAAAATGTATGCATTGCCTAAGTGTAGTTGTGTTCTGATTTGTACGTGATTTATAAAAGTTTGTGGAGATCAATAATGTTAGGGATAAAATATTTTCTTTGGATTTGGAGGAAAACTTAAACAATCGAGGAAATTGCAAATGTTCCTAGGAAAATTTGGGGCAAACAATGATTTAAGTTTTCAAGCTTGTTTCAGTTTATCTTTTTTTTTCTCTCTAATTTATACGCAGGGTCATGTTGAATTATAAATCTATCTCTAATGAAAATTTCTTTCTTAGAAAGAAAATTCAGATTATAGTAGATAGATAAAAAAAATGATTTGTAATGGTGAAACTTTGAAAAGAGCTTCACAAAATAATGTGATCATGTAATATCCTTTTTAATTTTTATCCAGTTCTGTTTTTCTTGTCTTAATTTTGTGTCTTTTTTAATTTTATATGCAACGTTATAATATCTAATTTCATATATTTAAAACAAGAAAAACAGAACTGGATGAAATTTAAAAAGGACATTACATGATCACATTTTTTGTGAAGCTCTTTTCAAAGCTTCACCATTACAAATTAATTTCTTATTTATCTACTATTAAACTGAATTTTTTTTTCTAAGAAAGAAAGAAATTTTAATTAGAGATAGGTTTATAAATCAACATTACCACATAAATAAAATAAAAATATAATAAGCTGAAACCAACTTAAAAACTTAAAATTTTCATTGTATGCCCGTACTTAAATAATCGAGATTCTATTTCTAGAAGGAACTCCTAAAGGACAAGCCGAAGAATTTCGGGGACCTCTGACCCGTCGTTTGGGTACCTTAATGAAAAACTGACAAGCAGGTATCATTTGTCAATGGGAGAGAAGTTAGGGAGTAAAACCACGGGTTCATCTCTATAATAGCTCTGACAAGAAATATATAGGTTTTGCCCAAGTTTTCCAACCTGTAGCTCAAGGTTAGTCACCTTGATCTGAGTATCGGGATAACCTACACGACTAATGGGGCTAACATTTTTTTAGCATAAAGTCAAATGGTAAAGTTAGAAGGTATGAATCTCGGGTATAAGTACACCATATTTTTGTATAGGATAGACATATAATTATATAGTGTTATCATATTAGGAACTATCCGTTACCCGAGTTTTGACCGGAACTCATACAACGGAAGGGGCAAATTGTTGGGGATAAAATAATCCATTTAGGTTTGGACGAATCACCCATAGTCATGTGGCGTGATGGAGTTGACCGACTCCACGATAAAACTTAATTCTGGCATGATGACGCACATTCACTTGGGAAAAAATAATTTACTGGAACCAAAGCAAAATTCATAAGAAAACAAAAGAAAGAAAATTTATTACTTTGATTACCACTAATCAAGGATTTGATTCGGACGCTCCTAGAAAAAACATAAACAAAAGGATTGAATAATAAAAAAATTATGAACCTTGATAATTTGACTATCCAAATGATCAGAAACTTCATGCAAATGTTTAGTAGTGGTTGGTTTCTTGATTTCTAGATCTTCTCTCATTTCCAACTCGAGATTTGGCCTCCATTTCCACAAATCTACCTATCGCGTAGATAAGACACTTGTCATTATCGCTTCCTCGATGGACAATCTTGAGAGGATCATGCGCATTAGTTCGTGTGGAACCTTGTTGATCAAATTCTTGTTATCGATCAAATATTGGCCCCCCTTGCTTCTTGCATCAATTGGCGATGGTGATGATGATGAGCGTGTCTCATTGTTATCGGATCGAAAGTATAGAAACCAAAAGTGAGAGATAATAGAATTTAGTTTGAGAGAGAGAGAACTCCATCGACTTATGTAGGAAGAAATGGCTCTGACTCTCGGGTCTTCTCATAAAACATATATCGTCTATTTTCATCTCTCTCTCTCAAACTAAACTATATTCTCTCACTTTCGTTTTCGATCCGATAACAATGAAGAGACGCTCATTATCATCATGATCATCATCAACTGATGCAAGAAGCAAGAGGGTCCAATATTAGATCGATAATGAGAATTCGATCAACAAGCTCCCAGATGAACTATTGCACATGATCCTCTCAAGATTGTTCACCGAAGAGGCCGTGAGGACAAGTGATCTACACGATGGGTGAATTTGTGGAGATGAAGGGATACTGTCGAATTGGATATGAGAAAGGATCTAGAGGTCAATAAACCAACAACCAATAAACCTTTACATGAACTTTCTTGTCATTTGGACACTCAAATGACCAAGGTTCATCATATTCTTATTTATTCAATCTTTTTCTTTACATATATTTTTTTTAGAACGTCTTGATCTTTGTTATTGATCTAGTATTGAACCTTCATGCTTGCATCAGTTGAGGATGATGATGATGAGCGTGTTTTCATTGTTGTTGGATCGAAAGGAAAGAGAGAGACGAAGATAAATAATTTATGTTTTATGAAAAGACACGAGAGTCAAAACAGGATTCAGATCAAACGTTTAAAACCCTAATTTGATTTAATAGTTTTGTTTTATTTGGAATACTTACTTATTTTTTATCTCCTCTTGACTGCCAACTTTTTGAGTTTTTTTTAGTGTGTTTCCTTTTCTTACATAACAAATTTATTCTCTCAGTGAATTTTTTTAATTGAGTTGTAAAGTAATTATTTCTTAATGTGGAAAATAAAGATATCTGGTTTGATTATTATCAGCATACTAGACCCGAAATGTTTAGTAGGTATGATATGTGTGACATTTTTAAAACGAACAAATTTTGTGTTTTCCTTTGGGATAATCTCATATATTTAAAACCAATTCATAGGTTTGCCATTTCGTTTTCGAAAAAAATTGTAATCCTAAACTGGTCATTTTTAATGAACTAAGTGACTTCCCGTGTTATATTCGGAAATAAAAATTTAAAACTAAATTTAAAATAATTTGATGGTATAAACCTATACTTTTTATTGGAAGTTTTCTTAGATACATGTTTACGATCTTTTATTAAAATATTTTTTCCGCGTCATGTTTCATTACAAATAACATTTTAAAATAAAATAACACTATTTGAAGTAAATAGATTCCTCACTTTTTCATATCCAAAATTTTCTATTTTTCCATCATCTTTTCCTCTAGTTTTGCTTGGAAAGCTCAGTTTTTCACAAATATTTTTGATTGGAATCGTGTTTTAAGAAAATATAGTAATGCTGATTTTTTTTTGAAATTTAAAACGTTTTTTTAGATTTTAGATTTATTTGTATAGTTTTAAAAAGATTATGAGCCTAATAAGTCTTAATTCCTGAAAACTAAACCCTACCATAACATAGTTAATCCTAATATAAATGATATTTTGAGTAAAAAATATTTTTGAAAATGACAATTTTGCAAAGATTTTTTAATATTATTTGCTAAGATCAGTTGGTTGTTGATTTATAAAGATTTCCACATGTTAATTACAATACAAAAAATAATTGTTATATATACTCACCGCAATGACCCTTCTATACATTCGATTTTCTAGATCGATGAGTTTAGCATTATAAACCATGTCGAAGAAGAAAAAAACAATGGCAATTCTGGTGGAGGCTTGGTCGATCGTATTAATTTTGATTGCTAATGGCAGTGAATTTTTTTATAATCGAACGTATCTTATATATAGAGTAATCAACATAATTATGTTTAAGAATTACAAATATTAAGTGATGGGCCACGTTCTTTATTTAAGTTAATAGGGTAAGTAAAATTAGTCAATGAATTAGTTAATGGGCTATTGTTTAACTGTTTAAAATTAATAAACTAATTGAATGAGTTTTTTACCATGTCACAACTGACATGACTTTTTTTTGTCTAAGATTGTGTAACACCCCAGATTCTAGAAATGCTTGGTGCATTGTCTGAGAATATGTGGTGCATGCGGAGAGGCTTAAAAGAATTGATTTGGCTACCTATGTCACCAAAGTGCACTTATCTTTTCGGTCACTTATCTTGAGAGAACTCCAGAGTTAAGCGTGCTTGAGCTGGAGCAATCGAAGGATGGGTGACCTACTGGGAAGTCATTTCCAGTTCCGGGCGAGTGAGGCCAAAACTCGGGGAAAGATCGCGTGGTGATTGCAGGGTCAGTAAACATGCATTTCGAGCCTCCCGGACTAACGCACCGACCGCCAGAGAAGTCTCGGACCTGCGGGCCGAGCAGTTTCGGCTTGCAAGCCGAGAGTGGGCATGGGGCCCATGGCAGGGCGGTCGGGGCGTTATAAGTGGTATCAGAGCCGAACCTTGACGAGTGTGGGTATAACACTGTCAGGGTAACGATCTTGGTACGCAACGAGGACGTTGCGCGCTGTGAGAGGGGGTGATTGTAACACCCCAGATTCTAGAAATGCTTGGTGCATTGTCTGAGAATATGTGGTGCATGCGGAGAGACTTAAAAGAATTGATTTGGCTACCTATGTCACCAAAGTGCACTTATCTTTTCGGTCACTTATCTTGAGAGAACTCCAGAGTTAAGCGTGCTTGAGCTGGAGCAATCGAAGGATGGGTGACCTACTGGGAAGTCATTTCCAGTACCGGGCGAGTGAGGCCAAAACTCGGGGAAAGATCGCGTGGTGATTGCAGGGTCAGTAAACATGCATTTCTAGCCTCCCGGACTAACGCACCGACCGCCAGAGAAGTCTCGGGCCTGCGGGCCGAGAAGTTTCGGCTTGCGAGCCGAAAGTGGGCGTAGGGCCCACGGCAGGGCGGTCGGGGCGTTATAAGTGGTATCAGAGCCGAACCTTGACGAGTGTGGGTATGACACTGTCAGGGTAACGGTCTTGGTACGCAACGAGGACGTTGCGCGCTGTGAGAGGGGGTGATTGTGACACCCCAGATTCTAGAAATGCTTGGTGCATTGTCTGAGAATATGTGGTGCATGCGGAGAGGCTTAAAAGAATTGATTTGGCTACCTATGTCACCAAAGTGCACTTATCTTTTCGGTCACTTATCTTGAGAGAACTCCAGAGTTAAGCGTGCTTGAGCTGGAGCAATCGAAGGATGGGTGACCTACTGGGAAGTCATTTCCAGTTCCGGGCGAGTGAGGCCAAAACTCGGGGAAAGATCGCGTGGTGATTGCAGGGTCAGTAAACATGCATTTCGAGCCTCCCGGACTAACGCACCGACCGCCAGAGAAGTCTCGGACCTGCGGGCCGAGCAGTTTCGGCTTGCAAGCCGAGAGTGGGCATGGGGCCCATGGCAGGGCGGTCGGGGCGTTATAGATTGAATGAGAAAAAGACATATAAGATTTTTCTTCAGAAATCACCTTCCTAATAATATTTAGAGGATATTTACATTCTTAGAGAAAAAAAAAATCTGAATTGTACCTTTAATTGGATATGAAAAATAGTTTAGAGGGTCACGAACAGAGCCATTTCTTCCTACATAACTTGATGGGGACTGTCTGAATACTTGAGCTAGCTACAACAATACCCAAACATTAGGATCCTCTAATCTTAGACAAATTGAGATGACAATTTAACATCACGCAAAGGAATAAACAGAGAAGATCTCTCTTTGTATATATTAACAAACAATACAAACACAAGACAAGTGCTTATGAGACTATAGAGCACCATTATAACTTTTTTTAATCATAAGAATACAAGAAATTCGGATTTTCTTCCTTTTGTACATATCTTCCATGCTCATAAATTAGATCATGATTTTTTCAACTTCATTCCTAAGTAATTGACTTGTTTTTTCAATTGAATAAAGATCCATTCCCAACAAACGAATCAATCAAATAAAATCTGAGGAATAAATGAAAAAGTACCTATACATGCCATTATACTTCAGTGGAGGAATTTAAAATCTCACGCTCATCTCTTTTGGCGAGAAACTATGATATGAATTTTTCATATGGTTTTTTAGATCCATGAACATGTCTAATCGCTCGCGTACCTTTATGATTTTTTGAAACATGGTGAAGATGCAATAGTCGATAATAGAAGAGTGCAGTGGCGGCGCAGAGAAGAGAAATGAGAGAAGGGTTTGGGTTTTTGAGTTGTTACTTTTATTTTCATTAGTGTTTTTATTTATTACTTTTCAGGTTGAGAAATAATTTTAAATGGCATTGTTGTAAATATTGTGAAACAATCGGGTTACATGTCTTTTGACAAAAAAAAAAAAGTGTTCTAATAAGGCCTTGTGAGAATGTGTTTTTTTCTAATGTTTTTCTTTCTCTTTTTAAAACTATCCCATTAATTTAAAATTATGAAGTAAAACCGATTTTTATCTTTTAAAAAAACTACCTTCTCATCCATAAGAGGAAGATCAATTTCTCTTTATTCATTTGTTCAATATTTTTCCCCAAATACAAACAATGTGAATTTTACTCGCTAAAAGAAGTTGTGAAAATCAAGCGGTATGTTGAATGAAATAGGATGCTCAAAACAAAAAAATTAGTCAAAATACTTTTTTCATAATTTTTATGGTGAAAACACGTCATAGCCACCACTCTTCCCTATATGATTCACGGTAAACACCCTATCATACCCTAACCATTTTTGAAGATCTACTAAAACGTCTTTATTGTGCATAGTTTCCATAAGAAAAAAAATATCCGGAAAATGTTCTTTTCGCATTCCCTTGAGTATGGGAATTGTCAAGTCCTCGTATCCACCTAGGCCTTGACAATTCCAGCTAATAAACATTTGGATAGTCTTTCTTTTGGGATCATCTCTGGCTTTGGGCGCCTTGAATCTTTATGACCATTCTCTAACTCATCTTCTACCTGTCTTTTTAAACCAGTTCCCATACTGCATCCCACCTTATTATCCCCTTAATGTTTCCACCAAATTAGAATCTCTACCCTCAATTTTCTGCTGCTTTTAGAAGGCCTTCTCCTAGGTTTTTTTCTTTTTCCTTTGGTCCGGGAAGACCGGAAGAGCAAGCTTCATAGAAGCCAACCTTGTGAACCATAGAACCTATGTAAAAGAAGTTGGTTTCTGAAAGAAATCTAGCCTCCGCACTAGCAGTTTGATTGGCATGTGGATTCCATCTCATTGCATTTCCTGAACGGATATCATCAGCAAGAGCCTTTGATTCTGGACAAGACACTTGTCTTTGGTGAGAAGATAATACCGCTGACGATGATACTTGCCCACGAGCCATGTGTCGTGCTGAGTCGGGCAAGCGGCAGCACCCGCGTGACTTAGCCATGTCTCCCTAGACCCTAGGTGCATACTTTTTTATTTTTTTGTGAAACATCCTAGGTTCATACTTTTGAGCATACTTTTGAACATACGTTCTCAAATATAGTAATGACTAATGATTGATAAGAAATAACAAAAACAAAAACAAACTGAGAGATTATGCCTTCAAAGCATAACTCATCCATAGGAAAAATTAATTTATTGGAAGCAACGCAAAACTCATTAGAGAGAAAAAGAAGAAAATTTATTACTTTGATTACCATTAACTTCCTAACTTGAATTCTTACCCTTGCTTACATTTTCGACTACATCTTTCACCAATTCTAATGGTCTTTCATCAATTACTTCGTCAGTATAGAAGTTACCATGGATCACCAAACACATGAGAAATAACTAGTCACAAAACTAGACATTCATGAGACTGTGGACACTGAAATTGCCAACAATAAAGAGCTGTGAAGAATTGTGTCCATTATCTTAGAATACTCTTGAGTGTGCCTAAGATTTTAGAGGAAAGAAAAGGTTTTAGCTCATGTTGAGTTTTTTTTTTTTTTTGCCGAGCTCATGTTGAGTTAAACTAGTCACGTATGAGATCCTTTAACACGTGAATAATAAGTAAAGTTTAAAAACAAAAAAAATAAAAAAAATAAGTTTGTTGTAAATGACTAAGTATAAAATCATCATCCTCCTCTTTTTTAGCTCCATTGATTTGAGAAATCTTGTTGTAATAGACTGAGAACGTAAGAGCAAGCACACTTGTAAATGGAAACTGAGCTCGAAGGAAATGCGTTCTGGATTAATCTAATCCTCCAATGTTGTTCTAATCTTGTAAATTATAATTTTGTCACATATAGTGAGACGCGTTCTACTTTATATAACAAAATATTATAAACCCTCTTTATTGTCTTGGAAATGCAACACAACACAATGCAACCCAAATATGAGATTGGAACACAAACAAATCAACGGTATTCTGTTTTAAATATCAGTAACGAAGGAAAAATATTTATTTGTCTAACCAAAAGGAAACTGAAAATCTCTTTTAGATTAGTGCAGCTTCAATAGGTCTTCGACCTTGTTGATAAGAATCGAAGTAGAGCTCTACATACTTCTTAACAGTTTTATACAATCTTTGTCTTGCCTCAGACACAAGCCCCTCTATAGGTTGAATCTCTTTTTCTGGACACAGAATGCAAAACGTTGCCACTGATATCCTTTCACTTTCTCTGTTAGTCACCACTCTATGAACAGGGCTCTTATATATTCCATTGCTCATAATCTGAGCACAACGATAAAGTTAATTCTACAACATATAATGTTAAATAAGACACAAATCGATTGATTACCTCCATCAGATCTCCAACATTGATAAGAATTGTATGAGGGACTATTGGAGCTTCATACCACTTCCTATCTTTCAGGAACTGAAGCCCTTCGACATCTTTGTCGGGTAAGAGAAGAGTGAAAGCCGAGCCATCACCATGCGGTTTAGCACCAATAACCTTGTCCGGTCTAGGACATGGAGGATACATGTTGAATCTTTTATCAATTCTAGCATTTTGTCCATGCATCTCTAGAAAACAATTTTCTTCCAATTCCAACGATCTAGCCATGGCCTTAAAGAAATGCTCAATCACTGGCTGCTGCATCATTGTGTATTCATGCAAAGTTTCCCTGAAAAAAAACGTTTGTTAAAAACCACCTAAAAGTCTATGAACCAAGATGTATAGATTTTACTTGAATCCCATTGGAACTTGAGGCCAGAATTTAAGTTGTTGCTGATCTTCAGGGTAAGTAGTGAGAAACAAACGGTCGATCCAATCAAGAATTTGATCATCCGAAAGAATCATGTCGTTTCCATATCCTTGAACATTACCAATATCTCTAGCGTACTTCTGTTTCTCTTCGGTTGGAAGCGCAAAGAACTCCTTGGTTAGCTTGTAAATCTTGTCAAGAAACACTTCTGTGATTCCATGATTCATCACCTGCTTCAGTAAGAAATCAATTTCACCGTAAGTTTTAAAGAATTACTGATCATCACTAATAGGATCAAACCTGAACAACTCCCCATTTAGACAGTGCCAAGTGAAGTTTACTCAACTCTTCTCGACCAGCTTCACAAGAAGAGAGGAGAAGATTGAGATCAATTGCTGGAATATCCATCTCCGGCACCGAACCATTTAAAGGTTGACCTTCGTTGTCGTCGATGGGTGTTTGGATGTATCTTTCTGGTAGTCCTTCGCCAGATGCAACCAACTCTTGAACAGTCTTGAATTTTGGCTTCTCCATTGTTTCTAATGATCTTTCTTTGATGTGCATTTTGGCTCACAGGGAGCTTAAGTAAGAGACCAGACGTCGATCTTGAAATAAAATAAAAAGAGTAGACCAGACGTCGATCTTGAATTTAGTAGTTGTCAGTTGTCAACTAGGGGATATTTTGCGAAGATTCCAAATTTCAATGATTTCAATCGCGATCATATCATGAATTTTGAGATATGCCTAGAGGTCGCTGGTTCAAGTGGCGCTTTGGACGAACTAATATTACATGTTGTAGTTTCGGGTCCGAGGAGATTATAGGCTTAGGCCCAGAACCTCTTGGTAAAAAAAAAAAAGAAGTTTAGTGTCCATAGATTGATGTTGGAATTTGATATGAATATTATTGGATCATTGATTTTAAATCAATTTCATAAGCTTTGAAATCTTTGAAATTTTTAAACTCCGATAGAATTTATTTGGGTGGATTCTAAAAATCTCTATAGTATCCTTGAGATTTGATTTTTAATAACTTGTTCACTCAACTCAAATCCCAAATGATTTCAAATCCATTAAAAATCAAAGACTTCTAAAATCTTTTAAAGTTGAATAACACTGGATTTTAATTAGAAATTTGGAATCTTCCATTGAATAACACAAGATTTTAAAATCCTTAAGACATGATTTTACAAATATCATATCCAATAACACTTGATTTTAAAATATGATTTAGAATCATTTATTGAATAACAGTAGATTTTTGTTAGATTTGAACTCAAGTAAAATCCATCCTTGAATAACACCACCTAAGTGATTTATTCTGATGGATTGAAACGGTTTTGTGTTATCTAATATTTCAGATTCATTGAGATGAATAAACTTGAAGGATGGTTAATTTAGTTTTCATGTTCATGAATTCAGACAAATGTGAGTGGTTATGTATTTGATATGAGTGTGTTACTTAATATTCAGATTCATAGAGATTTAAAACTGGAAAGAGACGTAATTTAGTCTTCGTATGGGTTGCTGATGATGGAGAACAATTTTGTTTCTAATTACAAGCTTTGATTTTATTTGAAAAGAACATGATAAAGAACTATTTATAATTAAGAAATCATGACTCAGAGATGTATAGCTTTTGGATTGCGTATAATACAGTACTAGATTAGTACCCGTATAAAATACTCCCTCCGTATTTTTATGTTTGATGTTTTAGAGTGATTTTTTTGTTTTGTTTAGATTGATGTTTTCAATTTTCTGTACAAAATTAATTGTGATTTTGAATTTTTGACTGTTTAAATTCTCCGGATTATTTTTTTATTGGTTAGTTTATTTTGGAATTGATGATAAAACATGTTTTGTTTTGAAAAAATTAAAAATTTAATAATTTCTTAATTTGTGTGTAAAAACTTTAAACATCAAACAAAAAATAACGGAGGGAGAAGTTTTTAAACGAAATGGTTCCCATAGACCTCCTTCCCGGTAAGAAGCTTCATCTCTCCCTATAAAGAATAAATATTCGTGTAATGAACTTTTGTTTGGAAGAATCGTTTTTTATTGAATAATATTTTATAATCTTATTCAAATTGAATAAGACAATTGACCGTGAGGAAAAACAGACACTTGTTTGACCTTGAACTTGGCACATCATGAAAATAATTATATTTAGTCCCAAAATCCAAATCGATATTAAATTTTTTTATATAAGCTTAAATTTTTGATTAAAATTTAACACATATTCATCAATCAGAACTTAAATCCAAATCATTAACGTTTTTTATTACCATTTGAATAGATTGCCATCACGTTTTGTCTCCAGAGAGTCAATATTTTTACATTAACACATGAATCCGTTCGATCCGAACTTAAATCAAGAAGATTTTCTGCCCTAATAAACATCATCATGAGATTTTGGGAACTTTTTTTATGTAATTGTGAAAGATAATGAAATTGAAAACAACATAGATACACTATTTATACAAAGCATATGTGTAGGCTCCAAATTAGGTTTAATTGTTAGCATAATAATTAGGTATAATTAATCAAAATTTCATCCGAACATATAAGGCAAGTATGATATTGCGTGGTTTTAGGAGAATTAAAATACGGTTCGATTTTTTTGTAATTTAAGAGGGGGTTATTGGTTTGTGTATTTTAATGGATTTTAAAATCCATTTGGATTTTAGAAATCTTAGATGAATCCATGGATTTTAAAATCCATAATAATAGATAACGTGGATTTCAAAATCCAATAAAATGGATTTACAAATCAACTAAATGGATTTCATTGACTAACCACTAAAGTAATATCAACATCTAACTCATTATTTTCATGTGATATATGTCTTTCTCGTTCTTCAAGGATTTCTTGTTCTCCCGTATTTGTTGAATCCATGTTTGAGTATACTTTTAACAAATAAAACTTAACCCATCAAAAACGAACACTAACACATAAACCTTTGTATCTTTATATATATTATTTACGATGATTAGTATATGATTTCGCAATAATATTCATTAAAATCCTTATTGTGAAGAATCATAGAGAAATTGATCACGTGAATAGCAAGAAAAATGAACAAGTCTATAAAAAGAAAGAAGCAAGAAAAACATACATAAGATGAGGAAGAAGAGACGAAAAGTACATACGTGACACAATTTTTCTATTATTTTGTTTGATGGTGTTTTATTTATTGGTTTGATTATTTTAGTTGATTTGTGGATTTATAAATCTGTGTTATTTGATTTGTAAATCTTATAAGATTTAGAAATCTTTGTAAATCCGAAGGTTTCCCCTCGGATTTGATCCTTTGTATTTTTGACATGAAATCCTTTCAAATCCATTAAAATCCTAAGTGAAATCAAATCCATAAGTAAATCCGTAAGATTGAATAACACGTGATTTTAATTAGGATTTATAAATCATAGAACCAATAACACCGGATTTTAATATGAATTTTAAAATCATAGAACCAATAACACTAGATTTTGTTTGGATTTCCAAATCCATTAAAATCCATAAACCAATAACCCCCTCTAAATTTTTCTGGTAGTTTACATTGAGTCATTAAATTTTGGAAATGAATTAATGTAAAATCGATTTATTTGTTCCCTTAAATCGTGTTGTTCAATTATAGAAATTGAAGGAAATTATTTTTGTTTTGGTATAGATTTTAAGATTTTTTGTACTGTTTGGAAATGAAGACAGTAGGAGTAAGTAAAAGGACATTTATATAAATAAAAAATGCACCAAAGGGAATTATTTTTGATTCATAGAAAATACATGACAATCGATTCCAAGTGATACACTCAATCGCTGATAATTTACTCTCAATATAACCGTACATGTAAAAAAATGTTATATTAAAAACAAATAGTAATATATAAGAGTTTTTGTAGAGTTTGGGAATAAGGATAATATGAGTAAGTAATATAGTAATATTTAGTTAAATGAAAAATACTAAAAAACAAAATTATTTATGGTATAATTTTTGTTTGGGTATAGAGTTTTAGATTATTTGTAGTGTTTGGGAATGAGGATAGTAGAAGTAATTAATAGGGTATTTAATTAAATAAAAAAGAGTGAAAAAAGAGTCTTTGACACATAAGCATAAAATGTTTCTCCTTTAATATATAAAGGATTACTAGAATAATACCCACAATTTAAGCGAGATGAAATATTTATCAAATAAATCTTAGTTAAATAATCAGTTGTATTTACTAATAGATTTATTATACACTAGATTAGGACCCGCATAATATGCGGGTATTTGATATTAAAATTGATAATTTGTGTAGTTATACCCGTATAGTTATATTCTAAATTAAAACCATGTTAATATAGTCATAAATTACGTGAGTAAGAAAATCAATATTGAGTTTAAATCTTCAAAAAGTTTTAAAAATAATTCATCTAAATGAATGATAAGGTTTTAAATCATATTTGAAATCTTATATACTTTGAAACTCAATCTATTTTATAAATAAACATTAATTATTTAAAAAAGTTGGTAACAAATAAAATTATAATATATTACTATTCTATTTTGTAAATTTTCTTTTTTATGTTAGGTTAATTATTTTTTTTCTTACAACATCAAGAAGGTATGGTAAGTGTTGTATAAGTTAAAGAATTTAAAATTTGATATAATTGATATGTACTAACTTTTTCATCAAGTAGAAGAACTTTCATTCTCATAAGTACGTTATTTGCTTTAAGTTTTTTACTTTCTTACTTTCAAAGAATACATGCAATAGTTCGACGGTAAACATGATTTCGATCTAATTGATAGAAAATTAAATAGTTTTGACTGATTTGTGGAGGTGGTATTCAAAGAAATTTGAGGATTTGAGGTGTATGTTAAATTGTGGGAGGTGTGTGTTATTATATAGTTTTGGGATTTGCCTTTTTTGAAGTAATAATTTTTTTGGAAGGTTGAATGTATGTTTACTTTTCCTTTTTAAATAATTTATGGTTTAACATTTATAAGATTGAATGTATGTTTACTTTTCCTTTTAAAATAATTTATGGTTTAACATTTATTTTGTTTTTATATATAAAGTTTCATTTTTGTGATGTAACATTTATTTTGTTAACATAATGGTATTTATATTTTGTTTTTTTTATGACTTACATAAAATTTGGTTTGGTTTTTAGAAATATGTTAATGAAACAATAAAAAAATGTTAATGTGTCTTTATTTTATTGGTTTAACATAATGATATCTTTAATTTTCTAATCGCTTGATTTTAAATAGAGCATTTTAACACGTGTCATCATCTCGATCGATAATAGACACATGTCATGATCTCGTGAGTTACAATTTTGAGAAACTCTCCTTTATATAATAAGATAATTTAATATTAGTTTTACATATTTAAATTTGTAATCTATATATATAAAAAAAGCTTTTTTCTCTTCTGGTGCACCCACGTCAGCGCCACCTGTTTTATAGCCCAATAGTCCAAATTTTCAAACCAAACATAACACTAATATTAATATTTGCAGTCCATCTAAACACTAATATTCACGGCCCGCAACATTAAAGCCCATGCCTCTAAGTTTCTCCTTCCCTCACCAATTCTGACCCGACGTCGAAACCAAAGCAAAACTTCAAAGCTTCACTCCTCCATTAATGACCACCTCCACCGCGCCCTCTTCATTAACCTTCCCGTAACGTATTACTCTCTCTTTAAACTAAACCAACTCTTGCTTCCTCCATTAATAACCACCTCGACGAAGCAGTCTTCCTCAGCCTCCCCATAACGGCCGTAACCCCCACATCCCACTCGCCAATGAATTATTGCTCTATCTTTACTGTAATTCACAACACCACCTTCGACCTCTCCTATATATAGATGCGCAGATACAAGGTTTCACTCCCACTCAAATCCTTCCTTCTACTTCTCTTTTCATACAAAATCTTTCACAATAGCTCCTTACACCCAATGTTTCGATCCATGTGATCTACTTTATCAATGTGGTCTTGCTTTATGATTTCGTGGATTGATCCCTACGAGGACTCTGTTTATGCAGTTTTCATACAATAATAATATGATCTTGATCGGAAAACATTTGGCTTTTGTCCCACGTTACTTCCCCGCAAGATTAGTTTGTTGTTTATGTTGATAAACAAAAACCACGATAATGGCCACCACATGTAAATTCTATTTCTCTCCGTTTCCATCAGTGGTAATTACGACATTTAAAATATAGCCACCATGTTCATTCGCATTGTAGTTGTGGTGATTAAAATATTATACAAATTTGAAAACAATAATGGAATAATGTCTTATAGTTTTTACATTTACTTGACATGTTTTTTTTTTTTTTTTTTTTTTTTGAAAATTACTTGACATGTTCAAAATTGAAGTTATCGAAATTAACTAAAAAAAGAGTTGGAAAAATGTCTTACAGTTTTACATTTGCTGGACAGATTCAAAATATAGTTATCGGCATTCAAAAACAAGAATGGAAAAATGTCTTATAGTTTTTACATTTACAACCAAAAACCTTGGAAAACTTTAATTTTAATTCAATCACATATGCCACCGTAATTCTGAGTCAAACACTCATATTAGTAACATCCATAACTACCATAATACTTCTTACGTTACCACCAAAAAAAAAAATTAAGACTATTAAATTCCAATTTTTATGACATAGTACGTTACTGTACATTCAATGTGCTCATTAAAAGTTCTGCATACACAACATCCTCTCTAAAAACCAAAATTCCATTTCCGAACCTGTCAACCAAAGAATCATTCGACAAAGTTAGTATGACTACAAAGAGACAAAAAAATGTGAAACAAACAGAACATGGACCGCGGAGTAGTACACATGAAAATGTAAACAACTCCAAAGGGAAAAGTTATTACAAAAAGAATGACCCACTTTCAGAAAAGGTAAGTATCATCATCCATTATGTTATTCCTGGTTTATGTCACATCCACGTTAACTACAAGTGCAAAATCTCTCAGGCTTAACTGCTACAAAGACAACAAAACCCTGGTTATCTGAACAATATCAGTTACAAACAATCCACCCGTTGCCCTCACACCAGAGTTAGTAGAGAGACAAAGTAAACACAGAATCCTTCTATTCCCAACCCAGAAATGAAAATATGTGCTCAAGACTAACTTCTTGTTGTTGTGCAAGACGGTGTGCTACAGCTTGGCGTTTACGACATGCAAGCAATGTGAGAAAGAGGAAAAACAACACATCCGAAGGTCCCATTACTAACTTATCATTCATATCTCACAGAAACACTTGCATCCGTGTCTGCAATTTTTTTAAAAGTTCCACCATTCTTTTGAAAGAATACATAGCTCAACTAATATGTCAATCTAACGTTATTTCATTGCCATACAGCTCTGTCCGCCTGTCAAACGCCAACATTCCACATTAAACGTGAGTCCACAAATCACATTACAACACCCATTATTATTATTATTATTATTATATATCAAACATGCAAATAATAGTTAAAATTCACAGTTATTCGGGAGGATGGGTCATCCAACACACGAGATCTCCTCACATGTCGATTTTGGGATGCGTTCATATGGAAAGAGAAACTAAAAACCAATTATTGTGTTGTCAGCAAGGCCGAGTCCAGATTTCCGGCTGCTATTCGTATGTTAAACTCACTTCCGCATGCACATCAACTAGCGGGAAAGTGGATGACACTGTCACTGGAACTCAGGGACCATTCACATATCGAATTAATGGGCAAATCTAAATTGGCCAGAAATAAAAGAACACATGCGAACATATACCCCCGAATCATCAAACTCGATGTTTGACTTTTAAGCCAGTGTAAAGTAAAAACAAATTAGTAATTACCAAAAGAATGAAATTAAAAATAAACCAAACAAAATAACAAAAGCGAAAAATCACAAACAAATCGAGAAGTAAACATATGAAACAATCCCGCGCGAACCGCGGGCCTACCCTAGTTTTTTTTTAAATATTTTTTTATATATATCTTGTCTACTCACCCCTTTTTTTTGTTGGCTCAAGCTCCCTCAATTTGAACCACACATGGAACATCAATTTGAACCTAACTTAGAACATAAATAAGAATAGTTTGGTAACCTAAATTCAATGTATCTATATAACCAAAAACATGGTATACATTATTGAAGAGGATAATGTAATTCATACCAATGGATTTTATTCCCAAATCCAATTGTGTGATTATATTACCCTCTTCAATAACGTATATCATGTCTTTGGTTATATAGATACAATGGATTTAAGTTATCCAATTATTCTTATTTATGTTCTAAAATTGGTTTAAATCGATGTTCCAAGTTAGTTCAAATTGAGGGAACTCGAGCCAACAAAAGAAAAAAAGATGAGTAAACAAGCTATATATATATACACACACTAAGATTATAAACACTAGGTACTTGATATCTTGACAATACCACAACTTAATGGAATATTGGTTCAAAATATCTTATATAATATTTTAAGGTTCCACTAAGTTAAAGTTTTGACAAGTTGCCATGTGTCACTTTTGGTGGACAATTAATGTCTATTTTCATATTTAAAACCTATTTTTTACTTAATTATGACATTTACCCAAAATTTAAAACTTTAATATTGATTTTTTAAAAGAAAAATGTGATATAAATTTTAGTTTAAAATAAACATATAATATCAAATTATCTTCATGAATTAATTGAAAATATGTAAAACCATATTTTAATCCTATTTTAATAGATAATTCCTTTTTTTTACAATATCTCTTCACAAATTAGTTAAATTTTTCTTGTTATTCTATAACAAAGTAATAAAAAAATTATAAGATGTTCTAATATGTTTCTATTTACGAGATGTGCCAAAATATTACTATATAATCTTTTTATCATGTTTAATATATCAATATTGTAATAATATGATAGATTTTTATATATTTTAAAACAATTCACATAAAATCTTATTTAATATATCAATATTGTAATAAAATCTTCTTCTTTTTTTGTGTTCTTTTCCTTGCTCTTTTACTCACCGAGACGGTGAGAAGTAAGTCCGGGGGAGAGGACACACATGTTGCTAATACATATTCTTCTTTGGTTTGATTTTGTTTCTTTGAGTTTTGCATCCATTCATGTTCATTTGTAAAAAAAGTCGAAATTTTTCAATTTTTTCAAGAATACATGTAGTTTCACATATCATTTGCATTATTTTCTTTATCTTTACATATAGGATTGAGTCTAGAAGCATCCTAAGTTGCATTTCATTTGCATTATGGGATGATTCTTCCTTGTATAGTTTCACTTTAGGATTCACACTTGTGCCCTCATTAGAACTTTTTCGATGCATTAACATGTTAGAAGTAGAGAACTAACCATACTTGGATCTCTCACTTTGAAAGTCCCTACTCAATTGAAACTTGTTTGATATAGCCTCGACTCTATTTATTTGAACTTAAATGAATTAATTTCTCTCACTTTTGGATTTTGAATCATAACTATGGATAAACACTCGACATTCAAATCATGTTTACCTCATTTTTACCACTCGCTTCTTGATTTGAATGGCCATTCCGATCCAAGTTCATCTTTTGGATGAGAATGGTACCACACCTTTAAACCCGAACCATTTCATTCAAGCCCTTGCATATGTTCTTTGAGTGAGGCATTTTCTTGGTGTTGCATTGGTAAAATCTTGCAAGCATTAGAAGCGACAAGGCAAAGCTTTCAATGGGCTAGTTGCTTGTGTTTAAGACTAGCCTTAGGTGGGGAATGAAACCAAAATGGTTAGTGCTTTGATGATATATCTTTGGGGTTTGGTTAAATGTAAAAGAAAGGATTGAAAACGAAAACAAGTCTAGGGAGGGAATATAAAAAGGAGTCAAAGTAGCTCTAAGTGTTAAAAGTAAAGGTTCGCTTAGCATTCTCATTTAGTAAATCAAAAACAAAGAAAAGTATGTGTTAGAGTTGCTAAGCTATAAAAAAGGAAAATAAAGAGCTAGTTAAATCAAGAGAGAAGTCCCTAGGTCTTGAATAAAAAAAAAGAAAGAAAAGAGAGTATGGTTTGATAGAGAGATTTGGCCAAAAAGAGGGCTAGTGGTTATACTTGGGAAGTGAGGAAGATAGAAAATTGAGAGTGCAACAAGGGGTTAATGGGTAGAACATTGGATTTTTAGCCTTGTATGCATCAATTGCTTCTTTTCTTTCTTGCTTTTGCATAATGTGACACTTCTATTTTGAGAGTTCGCCACCAAAAAGATTTTAAACCTTCTCTTTACATCATTTTCAAGCCTTTCCTACCTAGCCAAATGGTATTGATTCAACTTTCAATTGTGAGACCGCACCAAACACCTTAATGAATGTTAAAGAGTTGAGTAGCTAGTTGATGATGAGAGTTCTTTTGAGTCTCGGGATTTAGAGTAAAATATTGACTTGCGATGAGTATGGAAACGTTTTCTTAAGTAGAATTTGTTGTGCATCGATTTAGTTTTCCTTAGGACATACTTGTGAATACCTTTAGTGACTCTTTTGGATTTGAGTTCCCACTTTCAAACCCTTCTTCCAGATATAAGTTTGCTCGAGGACAAGCAAAAGGCAAGTCCGGGGGAGTTGATATACTCGTATTTTAGCACTTATTAGGCTCTTGTTTGCATCCATTCATCTCATATTTTGCATCATAATTGCATTTTTAGTCTCATATTAACTTAATTTCTATTAGAATTGCATTTTAGAGTCCAAGAATAGGATTTTGTGCATTTTGCATTGTTTTCTTTTATTTATAAGTCTTTTGGAGCTAAATGAGTTTGGAGTATATTAAAGATGGATCTATGGTGCAAAGGAGGAGAAAAAGAATGGAAAAAGAAACCAAATGGAGTTGAAAAATCATCAAGAAGGAGTGATTGATATAAAGAGACAAGCTTAAAGAATTCGGATAAGGCACATAAACCTGGTGGCATCAGGCTCAAGTAGGTCGATGCGAGAAAAGAAGTGTTCCACCAGAGAATGCATCGATCACGTGCATCGACCTCAAGTAACCCGATGCAGACCTGTTTTATCCAAACTAGAAGATCCGACCCAGCTTAAACCGGGTTGACCCGGTTCGAATTTTAGCTTATATAAATAGTTTTATGGACTTGTAAAACCTAAGTTTCCTCTCCTCTAGAGTTGGATTTAGATCCAAACTCTCCTCTTGATGTTATGGATTAATCGTCATCTCATATGCAACTTTAGAGAAGGATTCTTCAACTCTGTCTTTTATGATTATATTTCTATTTTGTTTGTGTTTTTATTTGTTTTTCATCGTGTTTAACATTTAGTCTTTTATGGATTATGCATATGGTTAGATTAAGGAACATTGATGGTTGATTGATGATGTTGGGTTTATCATCTTGTGATTTTTATTGATTAAAGTGTGTTTAATGCTAGATTTAGGAGTAGCTAACCAAAATCTAGATCATGGTCTTTTCACGTCCGGAAGGTGTTTGTGAAAATGTCTAGGAGAACTTTAATCATGCATTTCTCATCTTAGCCAATGGAAGTTGATGTCTAAGGGGATTTGTAAGTTGATATGAACATTTGCATTAATGATTCTTGGTTAGTGATTAGCAAAATGGAAGTTTGTGTTAATTGTTGATTAAGAAATGGATTATCACCATGGAAGTGGGTTAGTCTAGATTAAACGGATTCATGCTTTGGAATTGAGCTTGATTGATATTTTTAGTTACTTGTTAATCATCCTTACTCAATAACCTTGATCTTTAATTCATGTTTTCTCTTTTGTTGGACTTTGAGTTATGATTGATTAAGATGTTTTGATAGTTAGATGATGATTGTTATGATTGAACCTTGTTGGATCCTTCACTTAGGTTGCTCTTTATGCTAGTTTTGAATTGATCACTCAAAATCTATATCTTAAGCGATTCCACCCGGAAGGTGCTTGTGAGATTGTTTGAACCAAACCTTTGTGAGCTTGACTTATCCTAGCCATCTAACAATTGGCGATTATGGTGTTTAGTGAACTTATTGAACTTGTTCTTAAAGCTCATTTGATTTATCTAGTTACCAACAGAAGTTGCAATGATTAGGTGATTACGTGAAGTGATTAGGGCCACGGAAGTGGAGTAGTCGAATTATCGAGTTTCATGTTCTAGGACGGTGTTTACTTCAATCTTTAATAT
This sequence comes from Arabis alpina, assembly GCA_900128785.1. NCBI lineage: Eukaryota > Viridiplantae > Streptophyta > Magnoliopsida > Brassicales > Brassicaceae > Arabis > Arabis alpina. The sequence continues at coordinate 29,001,380 of LT669793.1, read as the reverse complement.
CATTGTTTGATTGTTAACTTGTTCTTATGATAGATTAGCTTATGGTCCAATGTCTTTACTTTGTTTTGCATTTTCTTTGCATCTTAGTTTCTTCCATTTCATAGCATCCTTATACTAAATGAAAACCCCATAAAAATGCATTTGCTATAGCTTAGTTTGTTTCCCGCATCTTTAGTGTCTTGCAATCTTTATTCCTCATGGGATCGATCCTTAAATACTACCTCGGTGTAACCATGCACTTGTGGTTTTATTTGAGGCTTTATAAATGTAAAGCTTTGATCGCCTATTGGATCTTCACTCAATAGTGAAGGTAAAATAATGCGTATCACAATATCTCTTCACAAATTAGTTAAATTTTTCTTGTTATTCTATAACAAAGTAATAAAAAAATTATAAGATATTCTAATATGTTTCTATTTACGAGATGTGCCAAAATATTACTATATAATCTTTTTATCATGTTTAATATATCAATATTGTAATAATATGATATATTTTTATATATTTTAAAACAATTCACATAAAATAGTTGAAAATTATTGTTTAGTTTTTAATCTTAACTTCATTAAAATTATAAATTGTGAGCGTAAATCTTTAACATCACTTAATTAGATATATTATCGTTTATATATATATATAGAGAGAGGAACAATGTTCCATATTTTTTAATAGATACTTTGTCATAATATATTTCAACAATGTTCCATCTTCATTTGTTTTATACAAATAACATTGTTTATATCCAATAATTTGCTACAAATATTTAGTGTCTGAACTTAGATAATTATTTACAATAAAGATCAAATTTCTATAATATAAATAATCGATAAAAACAAAAAAGAATGGAGGGAGTAGTTTGGACTATTATTTTTTTTATTTCCTAATTAATTAATCCCTTAATTACTAAGAAAGATTAAACGTATTGCTCTCTCTCTCAAAGAAGAATGAGTTATCTTCTGGATTTATGAGCTGGTTTATTTTGGAAAAAAGAATTGGGATTTCAAGAGGATTTGGGGGAATTTTGGATCAATATGGGTTATCGAAGGAATTAGAGTGGGTATGTGTGGGATTGAATCAATTTGATTTGAGGATCGGGATATGGAGATGGATCTTCCAAGATTTGTTTTGGGCTATGATACTAATCGAGGGTTCAAGCTTTGGTAAGAGGATTGATGACACAGAGAGGAGATCTAATTTGATTCGTTGGTGGGTCAATTTTGGAAACTTTGATATACGGATTAAAGAGAGAGGTAGACTTTGGCAATATCACATGGTGATATTAGGATTTGATTTTGTGGATCTCATGGTGATGTATAAGGAAAACGAGGTGGCTGATTTATTGCGAGATCTTCAGATTGGAAGGAGAAATAGGGTTTCAAGGAGGATCTATATAAAGCGGTGGTTTGTGTTTCAACAACTTATTACCGAGAATCGAAAGCTCCTCATAGTTTTAAATCTTTCTCAAGGTTATACGAGTGGCGTGGTGTGTGTGTGGTGGTTCTGTGGGTTTGATTTGTTAAGAGGTATGGCTCAAGTTCAGGTTAAAAATGGAAAGGTTAAAGTCGTAAGGACAGCGGTGGTTAAGGTGGCTTCGCTGGATGTGGATAGGCGGATCAAACAGTTTGAGAAGACTCTCATTGGACGGATATGGTATCCGTCGTTCAAACACATGGATTTGTTGTTAAATAACATGCCTAAGATTTGGAGATTAGAGGGTAAGGTTGTTGGTGCAGATTTAGGAGATGGAAAATTCCATTTCAATTTTCAAACTGAGGAGGAATTACAAGAGGTGTTACGCAATGCTCCATACCACTATGATTCCTGGATGGTCTCAGTGGTGAGATGGGAACCTGTGGTGGCTCCGGATTATCCTTCGGAGATTACGTTTTGGGCAAGAGTTAAAGGTTTGCCATACCAGTATGGTGCGGCGGGTTCGTTATGGGCAGTGGGTGACATACTAGGCAAACCAAGTGGGGTAGATGAAGATTCTGGTTTCGTGAGAGTCTCTTTTAATGGTTTAATCCACTGTTACGGGTAGCTATTGTTCCATATGATAATGGAGATGAGGTTGAGGTACAAATCGACTATGAGAAATTGGCTAATCATTGTCTTCATTGCTCTAGGATTACCCATTTAGCAAGCTTTTGTCCGGAGTTGTCTAGGCAACTACAGGGAGAGATTGGTATGAAAGAGGAACCAATGAAGCAGGGGATAAGTTCGGCTTCTGGACCCAAAGAGGAAGGTGAGTGGGAGCTGTCTCGAAAGAGGTCGATGAAAAGACCCATCAATCAAGTAGATTCGGATCCAAAGGATAAATCTATAAATCCGAGGGAACTTATAAGAGGAGAAGCACCTAATGGTGGACAGGGAGCGGCTAAGGTCACTGGCCGAGATGGGAGATATAATATGCGTGATGTCTATCGCAATGGCACCAGCTTCAGGGCTAAAGAGGGTAGACACCATACATATGGGAGAGGCAGGGGTGGGGGCTGGCCAACACCATTGTACCAGGTCCAGAAAAGTCAGGCTATTCATGCTACAAGTCAAGAGAATAGGGTAGTGGAGCAGAAGGTAAGCACACCTTCAGTTATGAATAAGGGTAAAGGAAAGGAGGTGGATCACATGGGAATTGATGAGAACGTTGAGCTCGGAGATGATGAGTTGTTGTTAGAAGACGGAGAATTGGGTATCGGTGATTACGAGATTGAAGATCCTAGTGGTATGATAACGGGCTCTACAAGCCATGGAAATGAGTTCCTTAACGTTTCGGAAGGTAATAATGTTAGTTACAATAAGGCAGTAGGTGTTGAAATTTTGAGTGATCAATTACTTAATTGTTCGATGGAAAATACAAAAGATTTAAAAGTAGGAACTGGTAATCCTAAAGGTCTTAAAGGGGTTAATAGTAGGAAAATGAATATTATGTTGTTAACTTCCCCTCGGAAGATGCATAAGGCTAAACTGAGTTTATGTAAGCAGGTGAATATGGGGAAGCAAGGGAGGCACGAGACTTTGATGGAGAAACAGGGGAAGACGGTGAATACGGGACAGAAGAATACTATCAAAAAGAAAGGGATGGCGGCTCTCCCGAAGCCACCAGCTAATACGTGAGGATTTTGAGCTGGAACTGTCAAGGGCTCGGGACCGACTTGACAGGAGATACTTTGAAGGACTTATGGAAGAGATTCAAACCCGAAATTTTATTTTTATCTGAGACTAAGCAATGTTTTAATTATTTGGATGCTTTCAAAATTCAGTTTGGATTTAATAAATTGTTTACGGTTGAACCGAGAGGTGCAAGTGGTGGTTTGGCTATTTTTTGTAATGATTATATTAATCCCAATATTATCTATTCGGACAATAGAATTATTGACATGAATGTCAACTTGGAAGGATACAACGTATTTATAACATTTGTTTATGGGGATCCAATTGTGAAATTTAGATCACTAGTTTGGGAAAAACTTAGTTTGATCGGATTAAACAGATCAGAGCCATGGCTCATGATTGGCGATTTTAACGAATTAACAGGAAATCATGAGAAACAAGGGGGTCGATTGCGATCGGCTACAACGTTTGTTGATTTTAATAACATGATTCGTAATTGTGGAATGATGGAATTTCGATGTATAGGGGACCAATTATCATGGAAAGGAACAAGGAGAAAGCAAAAATAAGATGTAAATTAGACCGGGCTATAGGTAATGTAGAATGGCAATCTACGTATGCGCATTCTCATGTTCAATACTTAGAATTAATTGGGTCGGATCATGGACCGATTATGGGCGAATTTAATATACATAATGAAAGGATCCGTAGATCATTTCGGTTTGATAAAAGATGGATTGGAAAGGAAGGTCTCCCGGAAACAATAGAGATGGGATGGAATAGGACAAGGAATTTTCGCCCAGTGGGATTAGTGGATAAGATTGCGAATTGTCGAAATTCGATTTCGTGGTGGAGACAGAATAATGTTATATCAAGCCAGGTTAGTATAACATCGCTTAAAATAGCACTGGAGGATGCTCAAAATGATGACACAATATCTCAACAGGAAATAAGAGATATTTGCCGAAAACTTCAGGAAGCTTATAGGGAGGAAGAGGAATACTGGAGACAGAAGAGTCGAAAACTTTGGCATAAATGTGGGGATAGAAATACGAAATATTTTCAGGATTCCACTAAGCAAAGGCAGGCTAGAAATCGGATTGTGGGAATGTTTAATGAGAGTGGGGATTGGGTTCAAAAACCAGAGGAAATTGAGAAGACGGCGACTGACTATTTCGAGAATTTGTTTACGTCAACGCAACCAACTGGTTTTACTGAGGTACTTCATGATATTCAGCCGATCATTACGGGGGGTATGAATGATATGTTGTCGAGGGATGTCGGGGAAGAAGAGGTAAGAAAGGCAATCTTTGCTATGCATCCAGAGAAAGCTCCAGGACCGGATGGGATGACAGCTCTCTTTTATCAACGATTCTGGCAGACATTGAAAGGAGACTTGACCGGATTTGTTAGAGACTTTTTCAGGACAGGTCATTTCGATACTAGGTTGAATATGACAAATATTTGTCTGATTCCAAAAACAGACAAACCAAAGAGGATGGGGGAATTTAGGCCAATTAGCCTATGTAATGTGGGATATAAAATTATTTCAAAAATTTTATGCCTTAGGTTAAAACATCTATTACCAAAGATTATTTCAGAAACACAATCGGCATTTGTGTCAGGGAGACTTATCTCGGACAATATTTTGATTGCACAAGAAATGTTCCATGCTTTACGGACAAAGGAGTCTTGTAGGTATGACTTCATGGCAGTAAAAACGGATATGAGTAAAGCTTATGACAGGATAGAATGGGATTTTCTGGAAGCAGTTCTAGTTAAATTGGGGTTTGGCAATGTTTGGACTTCTTGGATTATGACATGTGTGCGATCTGTTTCGTATCAGGTGTTGTTAAATGGTCAGCCACGCGGACGGATTATACCCCGGCGAGGGCTCAGACAAGGGGATCCTCTTTCGCCGTATTTGTTTATTCTTTGTACGGAAGTCTTAATAGCGAATATTCGGAAAGCAGAAAGCGCAGGTTGTCTGACAGGGATAAAGATTGCTCGGCAAAGTCCATCAATATCTCATCTGCTTTTTGCAGATGATAGTCTATTTTTCTGTAGAGCTACTGAGGATGAGTGTAAAGTTATATTGGAGGTGTTAAAGGACTATGGCAGTGCCTCGGGATAAGAAATAAATTTTGATAAATCATCAATAATGTTTGGACATGATGTCACCCATGATCAAAAGAGCAAACTAAAAAGTGTTATGGGAATTATTAAGGAAGGGGGAATGAGCTCATATCTCGGTATTCCGGAGAGTCTGGGTGGATCAAAAACGAAAGTTTTTAATTTTCTCACAGAGAGGTTAAATGATCGAATTAATGGATGGTCGG